>OX637401.1:26114279-26714279 GCA_951799425.1 Ilex aquifolium
TATAAGCGGTTAACAATAGCACATTCATGGTTGCCCCTCAGAAGCAAAAAGTTTCCAAGACAGTTTATCTTGTATGCAAGGAGAAGGCATATTGTTTCCAGACTTTGCTTAACACGATCTACATAATCCCCCGAGAATAAATAATTGGATTTAGAGGGTAATCCTCCATATACAAATCTGTCATATTTTCAGGAAAATGCAAAGAAGCCAGTTGTCCTGAAGAAACCCTAATAATTAATCTTGTTTGCATGAACTAGTGCATGTCCATGGATATTTTCCAGAGAAATAAAATATTCACTCCTGAAGGTCATATTGAACTTGAAGTGCAATTGTAGGATATAAAATTCACTGAAGAGCTCAGGCAAAGAAAAACCAATGCAAACCTTCTCCTTCAGCGAAATGTTTTGAATTTGGGAACACATAAAACTTGAAAAGTCAAAGCTTTGTTAACATGTGAAGATTAGAAAAGATCCTCAGAGTCAACTGCAGGCCAGAATCTGAGAACGTTGGTGGTCAAGTTACATTCTATAAAGGAGAAATTACACCTGCTTAAGGGTGGTCCATGATTAGTTATGGGTATCTATGATCGATTGTAGTTTTTCTTTAAGCAATCGTAACTTCTTTTTGTATAACTTTACTATAAAAAATTATAACTACCGAATTTATTTTTTCAATGGTCATATTTGACCTTCCTTTAAATTTAAATTTGAGTTTGTCCATGGAGTGTCTTGTATTAAATCAAATTTTTTACTTAAATTTAAGTGACACTACAACAAATTTGTTTTTTAGTGACTAGTTTTGGTCGCGAACAATAAAATTTATTGTAAAAAAATGATTTTTGACCACAATTTCAAATGTTTCTCGCGGTAAATTTTTTTATGATATTTTTGACAACCATTTTTTGTAGTTGTCGCCAATAGTCTTCGCAAAAACGTTCCCTCCAAAAAAAATTTGACGTCAATGTTGGCGATAAAAGCTAATATTATGGACGACAAAAAAAATTTGTCGCCAAAATAATTTTTTGGTTGCAAAATTTTTGTCAATTAACGAAAAATAAAAAGACAAAAATAATAATACTTAGCGACAATACATGTTTGTCGCAAAAAAAAAAGTTAAAATTATTTTTGTTTGGCGACAAATGATATTTGGATGCAGAATATCACTGTAAGAAAAATGTTTTACTGCAACGATTTTTTGCGATGTGTAAGAAAAATTGTCGCCAAAAAAAGATATTCTATGACAAATATTACGTTTCGTCGCCAAAAAGTATTAAACAAAATTTTGGCGACAATTATTTATCTTTGTCGCTACAAGAATAAGGGTCTTTTGTGATAAATTTGTTACGATGATTGTGTTCACCGTCACAAAAGGCATGTTTTAGACAATTTCTTGTGGCGGTTGTGTTTGCTATCACAAAAAACGTGTTTATATCAATATTTTGTTAATATTTGTGGCAGCTATTTTTCCTGCCTTAAAAATAGTGTCATAACACAAAAAAAAATTTGTATTTGAATGAATGATTTGGAAATTATTTTTTGTTTTGGTTTATGGATTATTTATTTTATAATAATCTTCAATGATTGAAGCACTACAATGAATTTATTTTAATTTGTTTCAAGGACAATAGTAATCATAAAATGCCACTCTTTAGAAATGATTTTGTTTGGCGATGAGTAAAATTTGGTCGCTAAAAATCTCTTATTTTGGTGACAAATAAATTTTGTCGCATATTATTTAAAGGTGAGAGTATTCATGTTATTTGGCGTCGAAAATATGTTAGTTGCAAAAAATGTACCTTGATTTTCAGCGACAAATATTATGTCATCGCCAAAGAGAAAAAATATGACCATAATATAATTTTTTTCGGCGACGAAGGTTTTTTTGTGACAAGTAGATGATTTTTTAAACAACTAATTTTTTTGTCACTGATAATCTACTTTAGCGACGATACTTTAGTTGGTCGTCAAAAACTTTCAATGGCGAGCCTGCCGCGACAAATTGGCGATCAAGTTTTTTTGTCGCAGAAAACTTTTAGCGGCGAATTATTAACTTTTAGCGGCGAATTTTTTTGTCTCTAAAAAATATTTTTCTTTGTAGTATAAATATTTGAGTCAACATTGAAGATGGCGTAGAGTTAATTATAAAGACTGGGAATTAAGCAATCAATTGAGCTGCTATACCTGGAATTAAGGAAGATATTTCTCTTTCGCTGGGGAATAAATTATTCTTATTTTAAAACATATTTATCATTTTACTGGTGCTTCAAATTATTTATCAAAATTATTGCTTTTTTCAAAAAAAAAAAGTGTTGAAAATACACTTTTAACACGAAGAACGTGGGTTTATACGCTTTGTAAAAACAACGGTAATTTTGTAAATAAGTTTTAAACAACAATAAACTGGTATATAAGTTTTAAAATAAAAGTAAATGAAAAATTAATGTGAGTTATGTAAATATGAGATTACAATTGACAAAATTGACAAATTTGATAGTTGTATTCCTCTTTCTTTCTCTCTACGATTATTATTTTTTTTTTTTTGCGATCTTTTACACATACAGGTTTTATAGATTTGGACAATTTCAACCAGTTAACCCTAAAATTTCTAATTTTCTTGTTACTATAACAGATTTTTTTGATTTCTTAAATGCTTTCTAATGATTAAAAATATAACAATTCTTTTCCATTTGTTTGTTGAATAAATACAAAATTCCCAGATAAAATGCATGTGTACGAAATTCAAATTCTATGGTTAACATTGTGGGATTTCATTGTCAGATGCCCAAAAGAAGAAAAATAGGTAGATAAAGGATTAGAATAAGCAAAACTTGAAAGAAAACTGACTAATAGATCTTTGTCCCTTTAATTTTTTCATTTAAAAATTGAATTTTTCACATTAAATCTCGAATTTAATTTAAAAAACCTTGTTCCGAATTTGAATGTTAAAGTGGATGTGTGCAAATATTAGAGAAGATAGAATACAGAATGAATGTATTAGATAAATTGTAAAAATAACTCAAATTGAGGATAAGTTGAGAGATAATAGATTAAGTTGATTTGATCATATTCAATGGAGGATGATAGAGACACCGATTAGAAAAAGTAATAGAATTTTTCTTAATAATACTAGGAATAAGGGTAGATCTAAATTAACATTGAACAAAATAATAAGAAAAAATATAAAAATAATTAACTTAAATGAGCGTATAATAGATGACCGAAATGAAACGGATTCGTATAACCAACTCTAAATAATTGACATAAAACTTGATTTGGTTGGTTGGTTGGTACATCACGAATTTCTTCAAATAATAGCAATGCATTTTAATATCTAAAAAAATTAGGATAACATGTGAGACTTTTAAATTTTTAAGGCATAAAATAACAAAGGGAAAATTTCAATCACACTCTTTATAGTTTACCATATCTTCAAGAATACCCGTTCTATTTTCTGAATTTTCAATAATACCCCTATCAGATTAAAGATGTTAATTAGAATGCAATTTTACTAAATTATCCATGATATATTTTAGAAAAAATTTTATCCACACCCCCTCTAGACAGATATATCTTCAATGAAACCTCTTCTATTTTTAAAATTTTTGTACCTATTAAAATTCGGGCCGATTAAAATTTGATTCGAGCTAATTAAAATTTCATTTTTATATATTAAAATTTAAGTCAATTAAAAATTAAATTTTTTTAAGTATTAAAATTTGAGCCCATTAAAATTCTATTCGAGGCTCAAATCAAATTTTAATCGATCCAATTTTTGATACATAAAAAATATAAATTTTAATTGACTCAAATTTTAATACATAAAAAAAAATTTAATCAACTTGAATTGAATTTTAATAAATAAAAAATATAAATTTTAATCGATTCTAAGCGAATTTTAATTAGGGCTAACAACTTAAGTAGAACTCAAATTTGGCTCGAATTTTAGTACGTAAAAAAATTTTAATTGGATCGAATTTTAATACGTAAAAAGAATAAAATTTAATTAGCTCAAATCAAATTTTAATATGTATAAAAAAAATTTTTAGTCAACTCGAATTTTAATATATAGAAAACTGAATTTTAGTCGGCTTGAATTTTAATCGAATTTTATGCAGAAATACTATTTAGAGTTTATGCAGGGATAATTTTGGTATTTTAGATAATTTATTTTTATTATAAATAATGGTTTAATGACAGGAGTTTTAGTGATGTTTAAATATAAACTGGAAGGGATGTTAGTGATGTTTTTTATAATAAAAAATGTGTCCTTTATGATAAACTAAGAAGCATGTGGCTGAAATTTTTTCTCAAAAAAAATTCTAACTTTTTTGGGTGGGGCAAACTGCCATTTTCCCAAAAAAAAAAAAAGGTCACGTGATGTCACGCGCATGTGACAGCATCATCGTAGTTCGCTAAGAAAATTCCTTTCCTTTCGCGGAGATTCCCTCTGCAGCAAATCCATGGTTTGGATTCGATCCAATACATCAAATTTATCGAACTCCACAGTCATTGACGAGAGACCCGGATGGGAAGTAGAAGCAGAAGTGATGTAAATTACAGAAACCCATGTCTGACAATGCATCAGCCATGGGCTTCTTTGCTGGTTCATGGTATTAAGCGTATTGAAGGTAGATCTTGGTCTGCCCCTCTCAGAGGTAACCCATGATTTCAGTATAATCCAAAACTTGTCTGTAATTTTCTTGGTGATTATGGAGTTTATGGGTTTATATAATTCTTTATGTGTCCTCTAGGGAGGAACTTCTATTTTGGTTGTTAGGCTTTTATGTGATTCTTTGTATTGCTTGATTGAATGATTAGCTTTCTCATTTGGGCTGAATACATTTCTTTTACTCATGTGCTGCTTGAAATTTAGCTGAGGAGTGATGGTGTGAAATGAGATTTGTGGTAATTTGAGACATTGCGAGGGGTTCAAGGTGATTAAACTGTCTAGAACAGGGTTTAATTAGAACATATCTCTTCTTTTTCAGAGGAAACAACAAAGCAAGTTTCCCCCTTTTTCCATTGGGTCCTTGATTTTACTTGAGAGATACTAAACTTTAAAATACTCACTTGAGGTTGGAACATATTTATTAGGAAGGTCAAAGTTCTGCTACCTATGGTTAACTATGTGGTGGGCTGAGGATAAGTAAAGCTTATTGATTTACAAGTTTTAAGACGTTGCAGAGAGCTTATTGATTAACTTTGTGATGGAATTTGATAGAAAATGAAGAATGCAGAGATCACAGAGAAAGAGGAAGAGAGATAGAGATGGAGAGAAAACGTAATTCTCATTATCTTGAAAAGAACAATTACAGCTTCTATTTATAGACAAAGAAACTGAATTAAATATCTAACAAACATCTCTAACTAATCTAACTAATCTGCCAGCTGGATTGTAACTAACTAACTAATTCTTCTTCCTTCTTCTGTTGTCAGTTGTGACTGCCTCTACTCTGCTATATTCTTCAATAGTCCCCCTCAAGATGGAGAGTGGATATCAAGCACTCCTATCTTGCTTAACAAAAAATGAAACTGATGGACTCCAAGAGGCTTAGTAAAGATGTCACTAAGCTGATGAACAGAGGTAATATGAAGAGTCTTGATAATGTCAGCCTGAACTTTGTCACGAATAAAGTGGCAATCGATTTCAATGTGCTTAGTACGCTCGTGGAAGACTGGATTAGCTGCAATATGTAAAGCAGCTTTGTTGTCACAGAAAAGCAAAGCAGGTTGGGGGTGAGAAATCTGAAATTCAGCAAGCAAGGCAAGAAGCCAAGTGAGTTCACAAGAAATCGTGGCCATGGCTCTGTATTCGGCTTCTGCAGAAGATCGAGAAACAGTAACTTGCTTCTTGGATTTCCAAGAGATAAGAGAGTCTCCAAGAAAAATGCAAAATCCAGTGACAGATTTGCGAGAATCAGGACAACCTGCCCAATCTGCATCACAAAATCCTTTAAGATGTAGTGCAGAAGTAGCGGAGAAGAAAAGACCTTGAGCAGGAGAGGACTTGAGATAACGCAGAACCCGATAGGCTGCATCAAGATGAGGTTGCTTAGGCTGATCCATGAATTGACTGAGCACTTGAACAGCATAGGAAATGTCAGGACGAGTGAGAGTGAGATACAATAATCTTCCTACCATTCGTCGATAGACAAAAGGATCTGCTAAAGCTGGACCATCATCTCTATGAAGTTTTAAATGTTGTTCCATAGGAGACTTAGCTGTTTTAGAACCAAGAAGACCAGAATCTTGTAGAACCTCAAGTGCAAATTTCCGTTGACAAACAGAAATACCTTTGGAAGATCTAGCTATCTCCAGTCCTAAAAAAAACTTTAGATTACCAAGATCTTTGATGTGAAACTTACTGTTAAGAAAAAGCTTAACATCATTAGCTGCAAGAAGATCATCAGTGGCAATAACAATGTCATCAACATATACTAATAATGCCAGGTAACTAGAACCAGTTGACTTGGTGAAGAGAGAATAGTCGGACTTGGATTGTGAGAATCCATAAGAGAGAAGAGCAGTAGACAACTTAAAGAACCACTGTCTGGAAGCCTGCTTAAGGCCATAAAGAGACTTATTTAGCAAACAAACTTGATTGCCCCCCTCTTGATCATAGCCAGGAGGAATTTTCATATAGACTTCTTCGTCTAAGTCTCCATGAAGAAAAACATTGTGAACATCCATTTGGAACAAATGCCACCCCTTGATGGCAGCAACTGCTAGGAGACATCGGATAGGAGAAAATTTGGCCACAGGAGAAAATGTTTCCAGATAATCCAAACCTTCTTGCTGTGTATATCCTTTAGCCACAAGCCTTGCTTTATAACGTTCGATGGTCCCATCTGCTTTATACTTGATTTTGTAGACCCATTTACAACCTATGGGCTGTTTTCCTGGGGGTAAAGTAGTGATAGTCCAAGTATTATTGGACTCAAGAGCTTGAATCTCAACCTTCATTGCCTCACACCAATCAGGGGATTTAACAGCCTCATAAAAAAATTGTGGTTCTTGATGACAAGAGATTGTTAGACTAAAAATGCGATGGGGAGAAGATAATTTGTGATAAGACAAATATTGAGAAAGAGCATGAGGAGTACCTGTAGACTGCTTGGAACTAGTAACCAGGGAAGATGAATGGGATGTGTGAGAAGCAAGAAGATTGCAGTGGTAATCTTGTAAGTAACTAGGAGACTTCCTTGGTCTAATTGAATGTCTAGGGGTATTGGGAATAGAAATGATGTCAGGAGAAGAAGAAGGTACTGTATCAGAGATGGGAGAAGAAGAAATTTCATCAGAAGTGGAAGTGGGTGCTGCTAGCAAATCATTATCAGAAATAGCAGAAGGTAAAACCAATGATTCTGCAGCAGATGAAGAATATAGCAGAGTAGAGGCAGTCACAGCTGACAACAGAAGAAGGAAGAAGAATTAGTTAGTTAGTTACAATCCAGCTGGCAGATTAGTTAGATTAGTTAGAGATGTTTGTTAGATATTTAATTCAGTTTCTTTGTCTATAAATAGAAGCTGTAATTGTTCTTTTCAAGATAATGAGAATTACGTTTTCTCTCCATCTCTATCTCTCTTCCTCTTTCTCTGTGATCTCTGCATTCTTCATTTTCTATCATGGTATCAGAGCTCTTTTAGTAAGCTTCCTCTGTTATTTGCCTCTCCAATGGCATCAAATTGTTCAAATTCATCTATCACAGGTCCACAATCCAATTCCTCAACTTCGATTGAGGATTTCTCTCATCCTTTTTATCTTCATCATGGAGATAGTCCAGGTGCTTTGTTAGTCTCTCAAGCTTTGACAAGAGACAATTATAATTCTTGGAGTCGATCAATGTTTATGGCCTTGAGTGCTAAGAACAAAGTTGGATTCATTGACGGCACGTCTTTCAAGCCAGCAGATCAGAAGGATCCTTTGTATAATCCATGGATTAGATGCAACAATATGGTGATATCCTGGATTCTCAACACATTATCAAAGGAGATCGCTAGGAGTGTTCTTTATGTTAACTCTGCAGAAGAAATCTGGAAAGAACTCAAGGAAAGATTCTCTCAAACTAATGGACCAAGGATCTATCAGTTACAGAAATCAATTTCTTCTCTTCAACAAGAACAACTCTCGGTAAGTTCTTATTATACTCAGCTCAAAGGCTTTTGGGATGAACTGATGAACTACAGACCCTTGCCAGTCTGTACATGTGGTGCTCTAAAACCTTAGCAGATGTTCAACAACAAGATTACATAATTCAATTCCTAATGGGATTGAATGATTCATATTCTCACATACGCAGTCAGATTTTGCTGCAAGATCCTCTTCCATCTATAAACAAAGTGTTTTCTCTCATTCTTTAAGAGGAACGACAAAGAGAGATAGTCTTCTCAGGTCTTCCTATTACAGATTCTACAGCTCTTTTGAGCAAATTCAATTCATCAAATCAGCAGAATTTTGGCAAATCAAACTTCAACAAATCTAGACCTATTTGTACTCATTGTGGAATTCAAGGTCATACTATTGACAAATGTTACAAACTCCATGGCTATCCTCCTGGATTTCGATTTACAAAAGGAAAGAACAATTCCAAATCTGTAAATCAGGTAGCAGGAAATATTCAGACTGAACCAGAAAGTTTGGTTATAACTGAAGGCAGCAAAGAGGTTGCTTCATCTTTGCCAATAACACAAGGGCAAATTCAGCAATTATTGACTCTCCTTAAGACACAGCCTCATCTTCATGATCTACCCTCAGTAAATCAAGTAACTAGTTCTCATACTGATTCTCTTTTCAACATGTCAGGTGAAGTTCTGAATACCTTGCATTCTTCTAGTCATGATTCTTCTTATTGTTCCTCATCCCCATGGATAATTGACACTGGAGCAACATATCATATTGTTTGCTCTATGTCCTTTTTATCCACTGTGTCTTCTGTTATTAACACCTCTGTCAAATTGCCTGATGGAAGTCTTGTTGCTGTAACTCATACAGGCACAGTTAAATTTTCTGATTCCCTAATATTGACTAATGTCCTTTGTGTGCCTTCTTTCAAATACAATCTTCTTTCCACTAGCAAACTAACACAACAAATTTCTTGTTGTTTTCTTTTTCTTCATGGTCATTGCTTCATACAGGACCTGTTAACATGGAGGACGATTGGGATGGGTAAAGAAAGCAGAGGATTGTATTTTCTGCAGAGAACACAACCACATAAAATTTCTACTGTTTCTTCTATTCAATGTAACACAGATGTATCTTCACATCTATGGCATTTTCGATTGGGACACTTATCTCAACAAAGACTAGATTCTTTACAAAGAACAGTCCCTGAAATTTCAACTTCTAGTGACACTCATTGTAGCATTTGTCATTATGCTAAGCAGAATAGGTTGTCTTTTCCAATCAGCTGGATTGTAACTAACTAACTAATTCTTCTTCCTTCTTCTGTTGTCAGCTGTGACTGCCTCTACTCTGCTATATTCTTCAATAGAATTCATGGACGGCCTCCAGGCAAAATTCTGGGTATTCACTGACCAAAAATTTTGGGTGTTAGGGTGAAGGTTCTTGCTGAAAGGAATTATTTGAGGCTATTATGATAGGCTTTTAATTGGAAATAAAATAAAATAATATGCTGATAGTTACTATATTTGGGTATCCAACAGGCAAAAGTAAGAGAAGTTATAGACATTGTGCTAATGGCTCTTAATCCCAAGAGAGCTTTAAGCTTCTGAAAATTCTCTGCATTTATATTTGTCAAATTGCCTGCCAGCACACACATACACACTAGTGACGGCTCCTACTCTAATGATGACTTTGATGGAACCTAGCATGTAGAAACTTCTGACATATGATATGACTCCAAATCCATCTACAAACATAATAAAACCATGTATCACCACTATAGCTCATGTTGGAATATACGTAGATTTTCTAAACATCTTAGTTTCTAAAACATGAGAACATATGCATGACAAAATTCGGTTCACCTGAATTAAAATAACACAACAAGAGAATCAACGGGACTTGAACTTCGTTATTCATGGTCTAGATTGTTTTTGCCCCTAAATAGGCTTTTCATATTCCTCTCTTTTGAAATTGAGTTTTGAACAATTGATTGTCAATTTGCCACATGTTCACATCCAATATACTTTCTTTGGTGGATGGATCCTTGAATGAAATGTGATCTACTTTGTCCTATGGTCAAGGTGTTAGGCTATTGTATTGAAATTGTTGGAGAATCATCACCTGGTATATGTCAAGAGAAGATGTTTGGCCTGCGGAAGAGCTTAGGAGGTTAACTATCTTATGTATATGTGATGCAACTCTCTCTCTCTCTCTCTCTCATGCATATGTATGTGCTTATTGTGCTATGTGAGGATGTGGGTATGCTTTTTTTAGTCTTTGAAGATTCCCTTTTATCATTATCTTTCTTCTATTCTTTGTGAAGGTCGACTTTGGATTCATGCTGCTAGTAAAGTCCCAGAACCAGAAACAATTAAAGCAATGGAGGACTTCTACAGAGAAATTTATGCAGTGGATGGGATAACAGATCTCAAGTTTCCGGAACATTACCCGACTTCAAGACTTATAGGTTTAACTTAATTTTTCCTTGTATAAAATATTTCAATACGTTAAATCTTTCTTTTCCGATACTTTTTAGTAACAAGTCTAGAAAAAATAGATTTTCTGAAGTCTCTTTCTGAACAATTTATTTCATTATTTCTTGTTTGTCCATTCTAATTTCACATTGTTAACTCAGTGTTTAAAGTTTTGTGTTTTTTTTATTTGCTGTCATTTTTATTATATTCGAGGCTGCTGGGTACACTGGTTTTATGGTTTGTTACTTTCTGGTCCTCCTGGTGTCATGTTTGTTGTTGTTTACACATGATGTATCTGGTTTCTCTACTGAGTTGAGAGATACTATAGAGTATTTTATGATATAATTAGCACAGTAAGGACATTTTTTCTTTGGTCTACAAACATCTGTAAAAGGAATCAAACACTAAATGTTCTGTTTTGTGTCGATTCATAAAAAATATATTGGAGTATCACTCTGGCAAAGCTGGAACTTTATCTGGAACAGGTTGTGTTGAAGTGGTGGGATGTGTTACACGTGAAGAGCTGGTGTGCTGGGAGGAGGTTCCTGATGGGGTGAATACCTAGCATATTACTTCTGTCTTTCCACAAGTAATAGTTCATTATTGGCTATCTGTCTTTGCTGTATTTGTGTAATTTAAAGTTTTCTTTTGCAGGTGAGGCTTGAAGGGCAAACAGATTTTTGTTGGCTCTGTGAACAACCACAGGTTTGCATTATCATACGGCTATTAACTTGTAGACTCTGAAGCATTGGCACGGATATTGGATACAAGTCATACGACACACTATGAGTCTATGACAGGGACATGTCAACACGAAAAATTCTGTAAAAACAGGGCACAGACACAACTAGGACATGCTACAAATGATTATATTTTATATGTCAAATTTATAAATTATAAATTATAAGTATGCACAAATAAGAACATAGATACTTTAGGATAGGTAAATTTCAGAACATACTTTAGGATAGATAAATTTCATGTCTAGTACTCTAACCTATTTTTTAGACTATTGTATCATAACACATTTCTTATAGGAAAAGTGTAGCAGCATGGCTACATATAGTAATTCCTCGCATCTTCCCTAGCCCTCCTCTTAACAAAACTTTTTAGTTTCATCTATTTTTTAGTGAGTTTTAGGAAATAATTTAATATGAATAATGTTAAGAATTATTTATTCTCTTCGATATAAAGTAGGCATATGTCAAATCGCTAGATTTTATTAATCTTAGGTAAGTAGTGTCCAAGAAGTATCAATCTCATGCTTATTTTTTTGTGTTATAGATACTCATTTAAGGAATTTAAGATACGTCGCCAAAGCACGTGTTTGACATAACTGGTATTTTATGTTTTAATTATAGATATGGGAAAAGAGTGTCGGGCACATTACCAGCAGCGTCTGAGAAGTGCCAGTGTCCGAAATGGACACATCATCTGCTTAGACGTGAATGTGCTTCTTAGCCCTTACATTCTTTTACATAGAGGAGTTAACAGTCTGATAATTTAGCTTTACATCTGTTTTGTGGAAAACACTGAATTATTTTCTGCAATGAATACAGAAACTGATAATTCCATTTGAGATGCGGGGGTTCCAAGGTGTTTATAACTTGGAGAAAAAGGTAAAGGGCATGTCTATAACATACACAAATCTTCAATATTCTTTCCCCGTCTTTGTGTTCAACATGACATTGTTGGTAGGACAGTGTTGCAACTTTAATCCCCCTTTTTTTTTGAATGAATGTGCCAAGATATATGATGCAGCAGTTAGAGGTCTTTCTCCTGTCAAAGCTCCACTACCAGTGAAGTTTCCGTGTCCAGATCCAAAGGATCCTTTTTCTCTGAAGCCACGATCACTCACTTCCTCCATTAACAATTCAAATCAAGCTGACAGGGACAGACCACCAGCTCTCGTGGCAGCCATAGCTGGTGCACGAGCTGCTGCTACACAGTTCTCAAAGAATAGCAATGTCCAACTGATTACAATTCAAGGAGATATGCCTGTTTCCACAAGAACAAGGAATAAAACAAAAGAAGAAGATCAAAGAGTAGACGGTATGGTTTCTGGGAGCTCGGGTGCAAAAGATTTGGCACATAACAGCAAAGCGCAGGGTGGCAACAAGAACTGATAATAAATTTTGCAAATGTCCTGCTCCTATTAGGATTTGGATCGTTAATGGGGAGCTCCATAGGTCTTCAAGTGGGATCAGCTTAGGTGTTCCTTAGTCTTATAGTTGGGTTGTCTCAGTATTGCTGGCTATTGTACATGAATGATGTTTTCTCTAATCCTGTACTGTAGAGGAAGTATGGGGCAGATTGTTAAATGTGTAAAACTAATGTATCAATAATTCGATTAATCAGCCTGAATTCTGCTAGAAGCTTGTTTTCATGGAAGGTGCTGTGTTTTGTGATTTTTGATTTAATCGGGGCAGTATCTGAAAGGAGGAGGGGCATAATGAAATTTGGTGCCTCCTCCTCCCGTACAGCCACACACCCAACAGTAATAGCATATTTAGTTAGCTTATGTGTTATGTTATTCCATGATCTTCTGACTGTGGATACAATATCATAGTGAAAATTATGTAAACTAATATTGATATCCGCTAAAATAAAGCCCAAGGGATTAAATTCGCTTTCAGCGTCTCTGTGAATCAGGTCACTCTTCCTCAGAAAGGGAGAATTTGGATTGCGGTATGTTTTTCCGCTCACACATTAGACTAGTACTAGATTTTATACAAAGTCTTCTCTCCACACAAAAGATAAATTTAACGGTGACAGTCCTAAGAATATACACACCGTGAAATATTTAAACTTTTAATTAATGCTTTGATTAGATGCTTATCACTGGCCGAGTTTAAACTTTTTGAGGTTTCTTGAAACTAATTATTTTGTTAATTAAATGAAATGTGGTGTGGTCCATCTTGTTTAAAACTTATGGTCCGTTTGGTAGGAGGGATGAAATGTTGGAGGGATAGATTTTTCATCCTTGAAGGAAGAAAATATATTTTTCATATTTTGTGTTTGTTAAGAAGGATAGAAAAGTGGAAAGAATAAATTTTTTATTTTTTATTTGATATGAAAAAAAAATAATAGAATATTATTACTTATGAAATATCAAAAATACCCTTAATAGAATATGAATAATTTATTGAGAGATGAGTTCCTTTTGGAATAGATGGTAAATTAACCATTACATAAAAGCTGTGGGACTCATCTTGACCAACTTGTCTTCCACTTTCCGCCCAAAAATGGAGGGATAAAAAATGGTGGGCAGAATGGATTTCCTTTCCCTCCATCTTTCCTTTCTAACCAAACAAAGGAAAATTACATTTTCCATCCTACTTTCCATTCACCATTTTTCATCCATCCTATTTTCACTCATACCAAACAGGCCATTAGTCATAAATGATAGAGAACCAAAAAATTCCCCCTAGGCACGAAAGAGAAAAAGAATTACAAAAAGAATTAAATGCAGCTCAAACTTACCATCAATTTTTTTGGGTAGATTACCATTAATGTAATTCATCAAGTTTATTGTCTAATCAAGCACCAGATTCACAATTAATATAAGTAAATTTGGCGGTGACAATTCAACACAAACTTAATACGAAATTAATAAGTTAGGGTTGGTATGCAAGTTAGATTAGTATGAATCTCGAATTAGTTAATTTTTGGCAAGTTAAATCCATCTACCAAGTGATATACGGAAAAAAATGTCGAATTTTTTATTTTTATTTTAATTTCTTTATCAAATAATATTTAAATCATTCTAGAATTAGATTATTTGATTTTTTTTCAGCAATTGGATCAAATGGATTTTTAGCTAATGGGAGGCTTAGGAGCGGTGGATTTTGTTAAGAGAAGAAGAGGTCTTAGTCCCGAATTTTTCATTCATGAGTTGTGCGCGCTAATTCAAACATGACATAATTAATATTTTTAGCTAATTGATTGAATAAGTTCGATTAGAGTTGACTAATAAAAATAAATAAATTTAAAATGATTCCACCAAACATGATAAGTTTTCATTACTATCCTTAGTTCTTTCTTGAGCAATATTACGTGAATTTAAAAATTAGACTTGATAATCACAATCATTGATTTCACTGTGAGTCCTAGTATTTATTAGGACTTACTACCTATTCAATGATTATAATTATCGTAGCATTACTCTTTTTTCCCTCCTCATTTCAAAGCAGGACAGGGTATCTTTATCCCAATCAAATGCATCTTTTCCAGCTTTAGGGATAAAATATTATCCACCATAAAAAGGAGATCCTCTTTAACTATGGTGGACACAAAGCCATTCACACACAGGTAGGAATGGGATAGGAAAATAAGCCACCAAACAGGGGCTTAATGTTTCAGGACAGAAAGCCTCCTGGAATACATCCAGTTAAAGCATGCAGACATGTGTCTAATGGTGATTGGCCTAACCTTCCTATAAAAAGCCACCCCTTTTCTCTAATTTTGCACCAACCCAGTCCTTCACAACCCTAGAAGATGCCCACTCCATACTTGTTACTCTTCTTCCTTGGTTTGGTGGTTCTCACAACTCCTTCCATCGCCGATCACCGCCGTGATGTGGCGGTGGATGAGGAGGAGCAACCACCTCTTGTTGATCTGTCTGCTTTTGGGCAGATGGAAACAACACAGGAAGCAGCAGCACCTAAGCACAAGGTAGAAGCACCAGCACACACTCCTGGTATCCACCACCATCACAACCCCTACCACCCCCACCACCACCACCACCACCACCACCTGAGAAAACATCACAACAACCAGGCACCAAAGAGAGGTCCAATACCACCAGCAGAGGAAGAAGCAGAACTAATGGAGGAAGCACCTAAGCACAAACACAAACACAAGCATCCCCCAACACCACCACCAGTAGAAGCACCTCCGACGACGCCGGAGTCTCCGCCAGGGCCACCAACACCACCTGCACCACCTGCACCAGAACTTAAAAGGAGAACTGAGTTATTGGAGGATGCACCAAAGCACAAGCACAAGCATAAGACCCCCCCTACACCACCACCAGCAGAAGCACCTCCGACGACGCCGGAGTCGCCGCCGTCCCCAACAACACCAGAAGCACCAGCACCACAGAAGGCAGAAGGCATGGAGAAAATACTTAGGTTCAGGCGTAAGCGATCGCCACCAAGTCCACGACCACCACCACCACCACCAAAAAAAAAACCACCACCAAAAAAGGGAAATGAAATAGAGGAGCCACCAAGATTCAGGGGTAAGCCACTAGCACCGCCACCACCACCCCCATCACCACCAACTCCAAGTCCAAAATCTCCACCGAAGCAGAATCCAACAAAGAATGCTCAGCCTCCGCCACCACCAACAGGCGCGCCAAACCCAAAATCTCCGCCGAAGCAGAATCCACCAAAGAAGGGTCAGCCACCGCCACCGCCACCGCCACCGCCTATCATTAGTTATGACATCTGATGTCATTTATATGTAGTATCAGAGTTGTAATATAGAAAGAAGATCCACAGCTCATCTTATCTATCTAATCCCTTTGGGTGAAACACAGTTCCATTTTATCAATAATAAAGCCTTGTTTAAGTCGTTAGATCTTTTTGAGGTATTGATCTAAATCATAAATTTTTCTGTTCTTTTATTTTTTTTCCTCATGTGAACCTGTTTAGCAATTTTAGACAGAAACCGTGGACCTGAGACGAAACGGGCACCAGACGAATGAATTTGAATTAAACCTTACTAATTTTGAATTGATAAACAGCGTTGATGAATCGTTAAACCCGTCAAATAAATGAATTGACAAGAACCCAATTAAACATGATTTAATTAATTTATTACTTATTAACCTGCTTAATTCGTTTATAAATTAATGTGTTGGATATTTACATTAATTAATATAGGTCATAAATTAGTTATGTAATATGATTTATTTTACTTAAGCGGGTTAAGATGGATTACAAATGGGTACCCATTGAGTTAAATATTTATATTTTTATAAATAGCAAAAGTAATACAATCAAGTACACACTAATATATCAAAAAATACACACACACACTAATACACCAAAAAATATACACATATACTAATATATCAAACACACACATATACACTTATATACCAAAAAATATACACATACTAATACACACACACATTAGTACACCTAAACATACACACACATTAATACAATAAAACACATACTAATACACCAAAAAATATATACACACATATACTAGTATACCAATACACATACACACACTAATATACTACAACTATACACAGACACACAGTAATACACCAACCACACATACACCAGACTTGGGCCCGAACCCTGAACATGGACTCGCCCATAACAAATCCAACCTGCCCATTCATCACCTCTACTGATAAATATTGATATATATTGTTCATTCGGTGCGTGGCCGGTTATAATGAGTTTTTGGGGTTTTGTGCCAAGTTAGAATTTTGGGAGTTATATTTAGGGTGTCAATCTAGTTATGTTGTTTCGTTTGAAGTCGGGTGATATTCAAATAATGTCATTTTAGCTTGTGTCATGTTCGAGACTAGTCGTTTTGAATTGTACGATATCACCAAACCTAATTTGAAGGGGGAGATGGTGTCAAAAACCTGTGTGGAAGGTATAAAGCTTTGGTAGTCACTTACACGCAGAGTCAGATAATGCGAACCTTTGGTGTAAATAGGTGAGAGAAAATTATGTAAAGAGTATTGTTATTTGAATATAATTTACAAATTTAATTCATTGTGCCCATTGAATTAAGAACATATCAAATTTTAGATGGAGTCCATTATCAGCAGTTATAATTAATTACGTCAATGAATTAAGTTTAAAAATCATTATTCGTATGCAAAAGGCACGAATTTTTGGGACTTAAAAACACCACAGATTTGTCCCTTGAATTGGGGGTTAAGTACTAAAGCCAAAACTAATGGACATTTGGGCCAATGGTACTTCTTACCTTGTGAAGGCATTACTTTTTTGAGGTCAAGAGTTCAAACCTCATTTCCCCCTCCCCCTCTCCCAAAAAAGAAATTAAAAAAAAAAAAAAACTACTAAAGCCAAAGAGGAATTGCCCGGCCTCTAGTTAAAAATATTATTGGCAATGGTGAAACCACTAGTATTAGTCTTTGGAATGATAATTTAGGGTCACACTCATGGTTCCATTTTCCTCAAGAGGCAGCAAAGAGCAGTTGAGGAATCAAGACTGCATCTAAATAGAAAGGTAGAGAGTATTAGTTTCGAGAAATCACTAGCACTGGCCTAGATCTTTTTTACAGGTGATCGACTTGCAATCCAATGGATTTTCAGCCAGGAAAATCTATCGACAATCCATCACCAAAAATTGCTTGGCACGAACTAGTATGGTATTCTCAAATATTAGTGTAAAAAATGAGCCTTTTTTATTGGTAAAATTGGGTTCATTGATAAAAAAAAATAGGATATACAACCGAGTACTTCAAGGAATTATTCTTATTTGATTTTTCTAGCAATTGGATCAAATGGATTTTTAGCTTATCGGAGGCTCAGGAGCGGTGGATTTGGTTGCGAAAAGAAGAGGCCATAGTCCCATGTTTCTCAATTATGAGTTATGCGGGCTAATTTGAACATGACATAATAATAAACATGTCTGAATTAGAATCAAAATATCTGACATCATTGATTGAATGCGTTTGATTAGAGTTAACTAGTAAAAAAAATAAATTTAAAATAATTCGACCCGAACATGATAAGCTTTCATTAGTATCTCTATTTCTTTCCCTCCTCATTTTAAAGCAGGACAGGTTATCTTTATCCCAATCAAATGAATCTTTTCCAGCTTTAGGGATAAAATATTATCTACCATAAAAGGATATCCTATTTAACTATGGTGAACACAAAGCCATTCACACACAGGTAGGAATGGGATAGGACAATAAGCCACCAAACAGGGGGCTTTATGTTACAGGACGGGGAACCTCCTGGAATACATGCAGTTAAATCATGCAGACATGTGTCAAATGGTGATTGGCCTAACCTTCCTATTAAAAGCCACCCCTCTTCTCCAATTTTGCACCAACCCAGTCCTTCACAACCCTAGAAGATGCCCACTCCATACTTGTTACTCTTCTTCCTTGGTTTGGTGGTTCTCACCACTCCTTCCATCGCCGATCACCGCCGTAATGTGGCGGTGGATGAGGGGGAGCAACCACCTCTTGTTGATCTGTCTGCTTTTGTGCAGATGGAAACAACAGAGGAAGCAGTAGCACCTAAGCACAAGGTAGAAGCACCAACACACGCTCCTGGTCCCCACCACCATCGCCACCCCTACCACCCCCACCACCACCACCTGAGAAAACATCACAACCACCAGGCACCAAAGAGAGCTCCAATATCACCACCAAAGGAAGAAGCAGAACTAATGGAGGAAGCACCTAAGCACAAGCGCAAACACAATCACCCCCCAACACCACCACAACCAAACGCACCTCCGAAGACCCGGGAGCCGCCACCAGGGCCACCAACACAAGCAACAACAATGGAAAATGAAATGGAGGAGCCACCAAGGTTCAGGGGTAAGCCACTATCACCGCCGCCACCCCCACCATCACCAGCGCCAAGTCCAAAATCTTCGCCGAAGCGGAATCCTCCTAGGAAGACTCCGCCAACACCACCACCTCCAACAGAAGCGCCAAGCCCAAAATCTCCGCCGAAACAGAAGCCACCTAGGAAGGCTCAGCCTCCGCCACCTCCTGCGCCTGTCACTAGTTATGATGCCTGATGTCATTTATATGTGTAGTAGCAGCGTTGTAGTTTAGAAAGAAGATCCACAACTCATCTTATCTATCTAATCCCTTTTGGTGAAACACAGTTCCATTTTATCAATAATAAAGTCTTGTTTCAGTTAGATCTTTTTGTGGTATCTTGTTCTGTTCTTTTTTTTTTTTTTTTCCCTCGTGTGACCTTATTTAGCAACGATCAATGCTACAAAACTCAAATAAAATCTAAAAAATTATAACTTAAATGTATATTATCCCTTAGATGAGTGGGTCCTATCAATTTTTTTAATAGGGCCCACTCATCCCACACTCATTCAAGAGATAATATTCATCTGAATTTTAATTTTTGAATTTCATTTAAATTATGTAGCATTTTTCGCAACAATTTTAGATGGAACCCTGGACCTGAGACTAAAAATGGGCACCTCAGTAATGCATTTGAATTTAACCTTGATAATTTTGGATTGATAAACGGTGGATGGTTAGACCGTCAAATAAATGAATTAATAAGAATTCAATTAAATATGATTTGATGTGCTTGAGTTGCTTTGATGTGTGAATTTTTTGTGTGTTATATGTGCATGCCTTAGTTCAAAAAAAAAAAATTAAATATGATTTAAACACAACTTATACACTGAATGAACCAAACTCACTATCCATAATTATGAATAAGTCGGGTGTATTTTGACACACTACCAACCCAATACTACACGACTTGGGAATGGGTAAGTATATGGCAAGAGTAATGCTATTGTGACCTAATTTACTGACATAATTTGCTGAATTAATTCACTATGACCTTTTGATTGATTGTGGGGTCCATCAATTATTGGAATTTGGTGTTGATTCAATGATTTTACTGAAGCTACATTATTATGTCAGCAAATTAGGTCCAAATAGTATTACTCATATGACAAACATTATAAGTTTAAAAGAAGAGTAATATTATTTTGGACCTAAAAATCTGACATAATTTGCTGACATAATGATGTGATTTCATAAGAATCATTAGATCAATACCAAATTTCAATGTTTGATGAAGTCTACAGTGAATCCAAATATCACAGTAAATTAAGTCGACAAATTATGTCCATAAATTTAGTCCCAATAACATTGCTCTTAAAAGAAACCCAGCATGTCTTTCTACGTCATTGAGGTAGAATACATCTTGATTTTATTGCATTAGGGGGCTATTTAATACCAATATTAAGGAAGAAGAAAATTGATTAAAAGACAATCAATATGTAATCATCTCTAAGGTAAAGGCTCTTATGTAGATATATCTCCAAAACTAGTGTGGTAAGTATTGATATATATTTGAGGTTAGTGTATTAATCGGTCTCGCTATTGGATCTTAACGTCGTCGACTCAAACTCCCTCCCAATAATAATACCTAACCCAAAAAAAAAGGTATTGATGTATACTTTTCATTTGGTGCGTGGCTGGTTATAATTAGCTATTGGGGTTTTGTGCCAAGTTAGAATTTTGAGAGTAGTTATATTTAGGGTGTCAATCTAATTATGTTGTTTTCTTTGAAGTCGGATGATATTCAGATAATGTCATTTTAGCTCGTGTCATGTTTGAGTTTAGTCGTTTTGAATTGTATGATATAACCAAACCTAATTTGAAGGGGGGAGTTGATCTCAAAAGCCTGTGTGGAAGGTATAAAGCTTTGATGCTCACTTACACGTGGTGTCAGATAATGAGAACCTTTGAGGTAAATAGGTGAGAGAAAATTACGTAAAGAGTAATATTTTTTTTTGGTAAGTAAGTTGAAATTTCATAAACCGAAAGGGGAACATATACAAGGTGAATCAAAGGGATGGGAAATCTTCTAGACATTTGGACAGAAGATCCACCATCCCATTGCAAAAGGAACAAAAAATCTCAAAAAATGGGCAAACAAAGGAAAGCAAAGCAGAGAAGTCTGCACAAAAACATAACAGAGCAGCACCATCCAGAACAATCAGCAGCCAGATCACCCCAGCAGCACAACAAAGAAACCCAAGACAGGCGCCTTCACAGCCAAAGAAAAGGGAAAACAGAGAAGTCCAGACCAGCCTAGCAGCCGTCCAGGAACATTCCAGCAGTATCATCCAGCAGCACCAAAAAAATCAGAACATAACAGCAGCCAGACAAACCCAGCAGCACAACAAAGACACCGGAGTTAAGAGTAATGTTACTTGAACATAATTTACAAATCTAGTTTATTGTGTTTATTGGATTAACAGCATGCCCTAAGTTTAGATGGAGTCCATTATCATAGTTATAGTAGATTGGATTAACAAATTAGGTCTAAAAATTATTATTAATATGCAAAAGGCATGAATTTTTTGGGACCTAAAAACACCACAGATTTAAGTACTGAAGCCAAGAGGAATTGCCTGGCCTCTAGTTAAAAAAATATTATTGTCAATGGTGAAACCACTAGTATTAGTCTTTGGAACGATAATTGAGGGTCACCCTCATGGTTCCATTTTCCTCAAGAGGCAGCAAAGTGCAGTTGAGGAATCAAGACTGCATCTAAATAGAAACTATCTCAACAGGATTTTGTGAGATAGTTACACCAAACCACCCCTATAATCTTTGGCTTCAAAGACAATGGGATCTGCCAAGGGAAATTTTTGATCGACCTTGAAGTGTTTTACTATGCTTTGCTGGAAGTAAGTTCTGGCACTTGATTGCAGTGTTTCATTTTGGCTGCTTCTCTGTCTGCTCTGCTGTTGGCGGTCAGGAATTCTCAAGCCTTTCTGGCTCTTGTCTGCTATTCTTTGTTTTCGCTCTGCTGCCAAGAATTTCCAAGGTTTTCTCTCCTGATGATGTGCTAGTGTGGTGGATGTTGCTGGGGTGAATTGTTTTGTTCAATCCCCTGGTTTCTGCGCTGCCTGCTCCGTTGTTTTTTTGTTGATGTTTCTGGCACTTGCTCTTGGTTGGCGGTATGGATGTTTTGCTGCTTGTAATAGAACAGAAGATTCACCATCCACCCCTTATTTTCTTTTGTTTCCTTTTGAATTTTAATTAGCAGTATACTTTGTATACATGTTTCTTGCTTTGGGTTAATGAAATCTTCTACTTACCCCAAAAAAAAAAAACCAAGCAGCCACAGTTTGAAAGGAGAGAAATGATAACCACTTTTTTGGGAAAGCAAAATGAATTAAAATACAAAATTTTTGGCAGTTACACCCAAAAAACAAAGCACACAACAGTCTTTAAAGAGTAATGTTAGGCTGATCAAAAAAGGAGACAAAAAATATGGATCAAATAATGTAAAAACGGGACCAACAACATTATTATGGTAATGTCACACTAATTGGTCCATATTTTTGGTTAGTGTAGCATTACTTGTGGTTAAAAGACTGCCCGTTGTATTGCAAGTATTCCCAAAATAAACACCTTGAAGAATATGTTAAGGGTACTAGACTATCAGGAGAGAACCCTTGTAGTTTCTTGGCAAAAAACAACTATTATCCACATAATTCTTTACAAAATAAAGGATAAAATTACACCCCATGGATGGGAATCTGCCATCTTTGGTATATTCCTCTGTCCTGCACCTTGAACTTCATCTCCATTGTGAAAATGATAACCTCTTTACTTGGACAGGATAGTATAATTTTGATAGTCTGTTGAGCTTTAAAAGCTTGGCTCAGCTAAAAGTTTAAGCTAATGGAGTACTGCAAAATCCCAGCTTTCCATATAGATTATGTTTCTGTGTTTTGCCTCTCCCCAGCTGCATAGTCTGTTTGAGATAGGCCTACAACTTCTTTTTTTTTTGTTGTTCATTTCTTGATCACAAGATGTTTTATACATTCCTAGTTCTATCAATACAAGGTTTATTCATCCAAAAAATGAATTGTGTGTCATCTTTTGGGTTCATGTCATGCCAGATTCATATTAGTACAGAAAACTAACATTGATAACAGTATTGACTATTTTTATTAGCAAGGTATTTTTTTTTTTTTGCGAAAGTAAATGTGAGAAAATAAAAAAAAAAAATTTAGGATAGAAAAAAGATCTTATTTTTTCAATTAATAATGTTAGCAGCGAATTTGATCAATAAATTTGGTTACTAAATATAGCCCAAGCAATATTGTTGAAATATTCAATGTAATATGATTATAACCCTGAATTCACCACTATAGCTTTGGGTCAGATTACAATTATGTCAATCTGTTTAATGTAATATGATGGCACTATCAAACTCACCAACAAATCTTTTGGTAGATTACCATTAACTTTTAATTAAGAAGATTACATTTAAAAGCTGTATTCTTCTCTCTCTCTCTCTCTCTCTCTCTCTCTCTCTCTCTCTCTCTCTCTCTCTCATTTAAAATTATTTATATCCATATTTTATATAATGTGTAATTACGAAGTTGAATTATCAAGTTATAAAAACATAATAACGGTTAATATTGATTCAATTTTCATCTATTTCGATTAAATGACACAAAAAATTATCTCAAAAAAAAATTTCCCCGGAAAAATATCATCTTTTTTGCACAACTCCCAATGCTAAATAATTCAACAAAACAAACTTTCTAATGCCAGACAATCCATACTAATCTACAGCTACCTCTCTCTTCTCCCCCCCCCCCCCCCCCTCTGTCTCTCTTATTTTCTCTCTGTTCACATTAATTTTAAATTACATAATAAAAATTAAATTACGTATCAATGCTCAATTTTTAGTATCATATATTGTCCTCAGATACAGAATTATTATTAATAGTAAAATATTATAATAAGATGATAATTTAAATGTAATTAATAGTGATAAATTATTTTTCGTCTCATTCAATAAAGAAGTGGTCACCTAAGGTAAATGGAGCCTTTGAAAATAATAATCACTTACCAAAAAAGAGCCCTTTGACTCAAGGTGGAGCTAGCCATAACCGTTCAAACACATTAGGGCATGATGCCTCCAAGCATCCTGGCCTTCCATGTATGAAATGGAGACACGTGTCATAATGGGAAGGGTCTCACCTCCCTATAAAAAGGGTACCCCTCTCTTCCATTTTTTCACCATCCCAAGTCCATTTCATAAACCCTAGAGAGTAAGATGTCTACCACATACTTGTTAGTGTTGTTCCTTGGGGTGGTGGTTCTAACCCCTCCTTCTCTTGCTCAATATCACAACACTCATAAGGAGGAGTCAGAAACACCAGCAATAGCATCTAGTGTTCCAGTACCACCACCGGAAACATCAGAATTCTTAGAAGAAGCATTAGCACCTAAGGACAAGAAAAAGTCAACACCACCATCGGAAGCACCAGCAGAAGGACACAGTTCCCATCACCACCACCACCACGGTACAAAACAATATCCCAAGCCCAAGCCAGCCACAAATGCTCCAGTGCCACCACCAGAACAAACAACAGAGAAAGCACCCGCAGAAGGACCAAAACTGGAGAAAAAGTCATCGCCATCATTAGAAGCACCAGCAGAAGCACCTAGCCACACAAAAGAACATCACATACACAAGCCACCGACGGAGGCGCCTGCGCCATCACTGGTAGAAGAGGACGCAACTGTGGAGTCTAAGCCATCGACGGAGGCGCCTACGCCATCACTGGTAGAAGAGGACGCAACTGTGGAGCCTAAGCCACCGACGGAGGCGCCTGCCCCATCACTGGTAGAAGAGGACGCAACTGTGGAGTCTAAGCCATCGACGGAGGCGCCTACGCCATCACTGGTAGAAGAGGACGCAACTGTGGAGCCTAAGCCACCGACGGAGGCGCCTGCCCCATCACTGGTAGAAGAGGACGCAACTGTGGAGTCTAAGCCATCGACGGAGGCGCCTACGCCATCACTGGTAGAAGAGGACGCAACTGTGGAGCCTAAGCCACCGACGGAGGCGCCTGCCCCATCACTGGTAGAAGAGGACGCAACTGTGGAGCCTAAGCCACCGACGGAGGCGCCTGCCCCATCACTGGTAGAAGAGGACGCAACTGTGGAGTCTAAGCCATCGACGGAGGCTCCTACGCCATCACTGGTAGAAGAGGACGCAACTGTGGAGCCTAAGGCACCGACGGAGGCGCCTGCCCCATCACTGGTAGTAGAGGACGCAACTGTGGAGTCTAAGCTACCAGCAGCGGCGCCAAGTTCCCACCACCACCACCGGAAACTTAAGCACAATCCACATGGGAAGGCTCCACAGTCCACCATCACCACCAAGCACAACTTTTGATATCTGATGATAATGATATGTAGGAAATAAGACAGTTGATGAGAAATAACCTCCATAGAGCAATGGGGTCTTCCTTTTGCGATATGAAAGCCATTTTCCGATTTTTAGAATTAAAATTACTCATTTGAATGAGATATCTGAATTTTAAATTTTTTATTTTCTATTAGATTTGCATTTGTGTGGGTGTCATTTGATAGACAACCCATAGAAAAGAACTCTCATTTTTTTTTTGGTTCAACGATCAAGGTGCATGCGTCAGTTTACATACAAAACTCTCATATTATATATATTCACATTAGTCCAAATAACAAATAATTCAAGATCCATAAAATCTAAATCCCACGAAAACAAGCCCCATAAAAAATTACATACGACATTAGAATTATTTGCACTAAGTAGCTGCCCTATTATTGGACCTAACTTTAACCACGGTACATTTATAAAAACTAGGTGGTGTACACGTGTCTTGCACGTGAACTATTTTAGATAAAAATATATATATATCGAATCTAAATATACATTGACGATTAAAAGATGGATAAATTTGTGATCTTTGTATCCCATATAAGCTTCAAATCAACCCCTGTGATTCTATTCACATTTAAAGAGTTAGTGTCCTACAATTTTATTCATTATTTTCTCCTCCAATTTTGCCTTGAGTGTGACTTTGAGCATTTCATGAAGAAAATAAAATTATTTTGAGCATTTTAAGGGAGTTACGGAAATAATCTCTCTGCTTATAAGGGTAAGATTGCGTATATTTGACCTTACCCAGAATCTATATAGTGAAGGGAGCCTTATACATTGAGCTGCCTTTTTTTTCAATTTCTTATTGGACAATGTGTAGTCATTATAACTCTAATCCTTTGTTCATATGCAAAACTCATTGAGTAACCATAATACAAGTATAATCTATATCTATACTACTTTAAAATGTCAAGATATGTGAAAAACATTTTTTTTCCAACTTTATCCTCTAACATTATAACTATGTCATCCTTATCCTTTAGAGTAAATACCACACTAAATATAACCATACCCACTAATTGTTTCCCATTACTTCTCATCCGTTAACCTCTCTCCCTATCTCCCTACCTTATCTCTCTCTTTTCTCTCTCTCTCCTTATTTCCTCTCTTAAAGTCATTATTCACAGACCGCTTTACTTCTCAGCCGTTACCCTCTCTCCTACTCTCTCTGTCTCTCTCCCCTTATTTCCCTCTCCCTTCGCCATTCTCTGTGAGATGCCGGCCGACTTTTGGGTCTTGGCATTACACAACCAACACTGTACTGCATCAGGTAATAAGTTTTTGTTAACAAATCATTCCTGTAATTTCTACCTATAGTCATTATCCTCTTCTAATTTTATACACTTTGTCCAAAATTTAGCTTTCCCTGTAATCACACAGCAACCCGAATACATAGCTAACACTCGTCTTCTTCAAGCTCTCCATTGCTAGAGGACCTCCACCCCTCCCTCTGGCCAGGTATCTGCCACATATGAACAAATTATTAGATCATAATTTTTGGATTGGTTTGCTTTGGAGAGTTTTCATTTTGGATTTTGCTTATTGCTTATTATTCTGTTTGGCTGATGAGATTACTAGGAGAATAGAATTATAAAATCCATCTAGAAGACAAGACAAAAACAAAAGACGAAGAAAAAAATAATAACATGAAAGTCGATTATCATACATATCTTTCATGTTAAAAAAAAACATGAATAGGTCCATTTATTTATTTCAACATTCCTTGTGGTTAGTATATATACTCAATTAGAGATATATTATCTATACTCAGTTCCAAGTTATGCGTTTGTGCTTCATTTTCATCAAGGAGGGAAATACACTGATGAACACATAGTGTGCAGAATTTTAGATGATTTGTGGGTTTTATGTCCATCATTCAACTTGAAACTTCTGGTGTAGCCTGAAAATATTTGTCCCTATAATTGCACTTGCTTTTGCAGTGTTAGTGCCTGTCAATTGGACTGGGAAACATTAGAGAATATTAAGGACTTAACATTCAGTGACATTGACAAGCTATCAATATCCAACGTTCCTTCTGGATCAAAAAGGTGAGCAAGAATCCATTTTCTTTTCATTTTGGCTTTTTCTTGTATGTGTCATTCCAATTGTCATCACTATACAGATGTAATAACTTCTATTATTTTGTTAAAAGAATGTTGATTTCACAGACAAAGTTTTGATTGTGAATTATCATTATGTTTCTTTGAAATTAAGAAGCATCATTTTTTTTTCTTTTTCTTTCTCTCCCCCCTCCCCCCCTTTCTTCACTTTTCATGAGATGCAATGTTGATAGCGTTGGGCTTACAATTGTGAGGTTTTGAATTTTAATTGTGAGTTTTCATTTTGATTCAGTTCATTATTACAAAATATTTGATGAAATGCCCCAAAGAAATATTGTCTCCGACAATACTATGATTACTGCTCATATTTAACCTAATTAGGATTTAGTGCTATATAAAATTATTCTGCATTGGGTGCACGTTCTAACTGTAGTGTATTTCTCTTGCTGCAGTAGCACATTTTTGCGAGTAGCATTTGTTTCTTTTTTCAATAGTCTTGCAGAGGGTGGAATTCAAACTTCTTTACTGGTTAATTATTCCTTAAAACATTACTTTTTCTTCCATGACATGCAAATTTTGAATCTAAATGAAATCATGGAAACACAAAGTAAAGCTCTTTGTTCATTCAATTAGCCAACATTCAATGATAAACTATAGTTGGATGTATTGAAATTAATAAAAGAAGGATATATAAAATGTGACATATCATTGGTATTAAGCCTTTTAGATAAAGTATATAATTTGGAGCTAAAACAAGAACAATCATTAAAAGTCCAATTTAGATAAAGTATGTTTTTCTGGAAGCATCAACTAAACTACTTATCCTGTTGCCATTATAAAAGGAGAAACTAGGGGGAAATGAGTAATTCTTCTTTCATGATGCAGGAAAATTGAGAAATCCTAAGATGAGTTTATAGATAAGTCTCACACCATATCAGGTGTGACTACATGCCTCTAGCGAGGATACATCTTCTTCTTCATGTTTTGATATAGTGTGATTGCCAATTGATCATCATATTTCTTTTCTCATGGCAATGATTTATCCATTTAATTATTTAAATTGTGGATATTTTCAACACAAACCACATTTTGTCTGATTTTACTGCTTCTATGATTGTGGCTACCTAAAAATGTTGACGGTCAATATCAGTCTTCTATAGTATATCTGTGTACTCAATATGCAGCTAAAATATGTTGATAATGTCAAATTTTCTATCTGTGTGTAGTATTCATTAAAGGCCCAATTTCACTTCAACAAAGGCCAGTTTGATGATCTTATGCTGATTGTCAACTTTGGAGGTACAATTTCATAGGTAAGTTGTAAAAGATTTTCTGCTATTGTGTTTTGCTACCATTATCTATCCTTTTGTTCCCATTTCTTATTATATGGTACTCCCTTAAATAGTTCTTCTTGCTTATGTGCCGACTCATGAATATTTGAGAAGTCCCGCATCTGTTTCTCATGCCCACATTGGCTACCAGCATAGGAGAGGACAAATTGCTTTCAATTGGGCTGTTTGCTGGATTTTCAAATGTATGTGTTCCTCGTATCACTTTATAATATGTTGTTTGCTGGGGCTCTGTGTGTGCCTTTGTGGTCAGTCTGGGTAAGCTCTTTGAACTATACCGGCTGAACTTTACTGCTATGTAATATGTTTGAAGAAATACAAGGGTTGTAATATTTTTGAAACTACATGTTGCTTATGTAGTTGGTGTGTTCTCTATTTTCACAACCCCAACATTATGTGGTTGTCTCTGGTCATGAATTGTGGGTTTAGAAATCTACCGGATTCATTTTATGTTGATTTTAGTTGCAATGGTTTCAAAGGAAAATCATTCATAATTGTCAGTTTCATATTTTCCTTATTTTAGTGTTAGAAACATGAGCATACTAGTCAGAGCTCTTTCCATGGCGAAATTTCTTGCTCTGAGCTTACACCATTTCCTCCCCTTCTTCCTCACCCTTTGCTGTTAATCTCACCTACCCATCCTCCCACCTCTATGGCCATTAATAATTCTTCCAAAACTAGGGCTTCCACTCAAGGGACCCATCCCGTTAACCCCACCCCCATTTCGGGAGATGGGTCTGTCCCTACACTTGAAACTAATGACATCTCCACTTCAACGGTTCCTCAGGAGATATTGCAAGCTCCCAATCCTATTTCGGGAGGTGGGTCCCCCTCCTCCCTTGATCCTAATGGCTTCTCCACTACAAAGGTTTCCTCTCATGAGAAATCGCTCTCCTCTATGCCGATCAACCTGGGTCCCAGCCACTCCTTCCCACCAGAACCGAGCTCGGTCCCTACTCCTAAGCCCAGATCTGCAAGTATTCGGAATGAGATCCCTATTGCTAACTCTAATTTGAACCCCACAGCCCCTTCGACCAGGAGGCAGCAGCCCCATTCTAGCTCGGTGGGAGCTAATCACCAAGATGCACCAGGTACGTCCCGTCCTTGGAATCAAGTTGTTAAGAATGGCAGGGGAGTGGATCTCTCTGCTAGTCAAGCCTTTCATCAGCAGGGAACCAATTTTGCTTCTATGAAGCTTCAATACCATGAGCCAACTAGGTTGAATAACAGAGTTATTGTCAAACCCCCAAAAGAGGTTGCTATAAAGGGTAGTGTTGAGTGGAGAAATTGTCTAGTGGGGTACTTCATAGAAAAAAAGCTCCCTTTCTCTACTGTTAATTTCATAGCCCACAGGATTTGGGATAGTATGGGTTTATTGGAGGTCTTGGCCAATGAACGTGGCTTTTTCTTCTTCAAATTTGAGGATGAGGAGGCTAGATCGAAGGTTGTTGAAGCTGGACCATGGTTGTTCCAGGGCAGGCCTCTGATTTTGAAGAAATGGCAGGATGATATAGCTGTTACCAAAGAAGATCATTCCATTATTCCCGTGTGGGTGAAATTATATAACATCCCTCTGCAATACTGGACGGATGATGGCCTTAGCTACATTGCAAGTGCCTTGGGAAGACCTCTTTATGCTGATGCATTGACCTCCAGGAAGAGTAGAATCAGCTTTGCCAGAATCTGTGTTGAGATTATGCGAAAGATGATCTTCTTAACTCGTTTGAACTCCAGCTAGACAAGAATGATGTCAATGGGAATCCTGAAGTGGTTGTTATTGATGTGGAGTACCAGTGGAAGCCAAAGCTTTGCCACTTTTGCAACATCTTCGGTCACTCTGATGATCTTTGTCACAAGAAGAGCAGGTTGGCAAGTGTTTCTCTCACTCAGGACACTGATCATGCTGTTTCTGACAAAGGAAAATCCATTATCAACACCACCATTGTTGTGGAAGAGGAAGTCTTGCCGCATTCTACTATCCCACAAACCCCTACCTTTCAAGTTGCTAGCTCCTCTCACTCTGATAAGGAGCATATTGTTCAGGCGGACCAGGTTAATCTTTGTTCTCCTTGTCACACTTATCCTATTAGTCTCCCTGACAACAGCATATCTAGAAACAAAAACCAGAACTTAGACGAAGCAGGAGGTAAACTGGTTGTTGACATTAGCCCTCCTCACCTTAACATTCCACATAAGGCCTCTGATCCCATTTCTATGAGCCCTCTGAAGCCTGAAACCCAGTGGCACACACAAAAGAAGAAAAAGGTTAGGAAGAAACCCAAAGACACGGGAAGATTAAGGGGTACTGAGCACCTCAAGCTCAGTAAAGCCCTTCTCCTATGATTAATTTGGCCTGCTGGAACATTAGAGGGCTCAATGATCCCTCTAAGCAGGAGGAAGTGAAGAAACTTGTTAATCAACATAAGCTTGATTTAATTGGAATAGTTGAAACCAGAGTTAGAGAAGTTAATGCTTCTTTTACAATGCAGAATGTGTTTAGGCAATGGAGCTATTTCGACAATTACCAGTGCCACACCTTAGGACGTATTTGGATTGGGTGGAACCCAAACACCCTTGATGTTTCCAAAGTGTATGAATCCGATCAAATCATCCACTGTCATATTAAACATGAAGGTAGCCATTCTAGCATGCATGTCTCTATTGTGTATGCTTCCAATGAATTGGAAGAAAGAAGAGTTCTTTGGAGAGATTTGAGATACCTTGCTAGAATTCACAGCAAGGAGCCTTGGGCTATTCTTGGGGACTTCAACACTATTAGAAACCCTTGTGAATCTGTAGGATGTTCAGGAAAGTGGAATAATGGAATGATTGAGTTTGAAGAATGTTTACAAGACTCTGGGTTAGAGGACTTGAGGTACTCTGGTATTTTCTACACTTGGCGCAACAACAGGGATGGGGTGCACTGGATTACCAGAAAGCTGGATAGAATTTTGGTTAATGAAGAATGGCTTACCAAATTCCAACAAGCAGCTGCTGAGTTTCTTCCTCATGGGGTCTCAGATCATTCCCCTGGAGTGGTCAAGCTGGGAAGCCCACAGAGAATAAGACAATCTCCCTTCAAATTCTTTAACTATATTGCTGATAGAGATGACTTTTTATCCATCATCGAGCATAATTGGAATGTAAGTGTACATGGGTCACACCAATATAAACTTTGCCACAAACTGAAGAACCTTAAAGGTGTTCTTAAGTCCTTATGCAAAGAAAAGGGTCATGCCACTGATTTAGTTCTCTCCACTAAAGCTGCTCTTGAAGCCTGCCAAAGGAATGTGGACAGTAATCCTAGCAACATATTGTTGAGGGAAGAGGAGAGGAGGTTGCTTGCTGATTATCTGTTTGCTGCAAAAGCTGAGGAGTCTATTTACAAACAAAAGTCAAGGGTTTTGTGGCTCAAGGAAGGTGACCAGAACACAAGCTTCTTCTTCAAGACCATGACCAGTAGAAGAAATAAAAAAAGAATTGTTTCTATCAAAAGATCTGATGATTCTGTGGCGGTTGGTGATCAAGCAGTCCAGCAGGAAGTCGTCAACTTCTTCAAGCAGATGCTGGGACCTAACCCAATGTTTCGTGAAACTGATAGGATGTGTGTCTTAAACTCAGTCGTTCAAAAGAAGATTTCTAGCCAGCAAGCTACAGTGATGGCCATGCCTTTCACCAATGATGAGATTAAGAATGCCTTCTTTTCAATGAATGACCACAAAGCTCCAGGGCCTGACGGCTTTAACCCTTATTTTTTTAGGAAAGCGTGGCCTATCATAGGGACTGATGTTGTTGAAGCTGTGAAAGAGTTCTTTTCCAATGGCAAGCTCCTGAAAGAGTTGAATGCCACTATCATTGCCCTGGTCCCAAAAGTGCCCAATCCTACTTCTATGAATGACTTCAGGCCCATCTCTTGCTGTAATACCATTTACAAAGCCATCTCGAAATTGATTGCCTCTAGAATCAAAAGTGTGCTTCCAAGTCTTATCAACCAAAACCAGACCGCCTTTATACCTAGAAGAATGATTAGTGATAACATCCTCATTGCCCAAGAACTTCTGAGGAATTATCATAGAAGTAATGGTGCCCCTAGATGTGCTCTTAAAGTTGACTTGAAGAAAGCTTTTGACTCTGTATGCTGGTCTTTTCTGATGGATGCTCTTGAAGCCTTTGGGTTCCCTTTGGAGTTTAGAAAATGGATTTGGCAGTGCATTTCCACTCCTAAGTTCTCTATCAATGTGAATGGAGAGTTGGTTGGTTTCTTCCCGAGTGCTAGGGGCTTAAGACAAGGGGACCCTATCTCCCCTTATTTATTTGTGATTGCCATGGAAATCTTCTCTCTTCTTGTCCTCCACAAAATCAACTCAAACAAGGATTTCAAATTCCACTGGAGATGCAAGAAAATTAACCTTACCCATCTATCTTTCGCCGATGATCTGCTTCTTCTCTGCCATGGTGACTACTCCTCTGCTTTGATCCTTAAGGAAGTTCTGGATGACTTTCAGCTCCTTTCAGGTCTACAGGTTAACCTCGCCAAGAGCAATATCTACACATGTGACGTTCAAGCTGAGGTTAAGGATCACATCATCCATCTCTTCGGATTTTCAGAAGGCCAACTCCCTGTGGAGTATTTAGGATTACCTCTTATTACATCTAGACTTAGATCCCAGCATTGCAATAAACTCATTGTAAGAATTGAGAGGAGAATTAGATCCTGGGCTAATAAATCTCTATCCTATGCTGGGAGGCTTCTCCTTGTTAAATCTGTGCTATGTAGTGCTCAAACTTACTGGTCTTCTCATCTTAACCTACCTCAGCAGGTCATTGAACGGCTGGAGCAGCTTATGAGAAAATTCTTATGGAAAGGTACTGAGTTGAGTAGTTCAGGGGCTAAAGTATCTTGGGAGGATATCTGCAAACCAAAGAAAGAAGGTGGATTGGGAATTAAAAGAGTTAAGGAGTGTAATGTTGCTTTGATGATGAAGTACATTTGGAAACTCTTTACTGATAAACAGAATCTTTGGGTGAAATGGGTACATGCTTATCACCTGAAAAAGAGTAACTACTAGGATGTAAAGGCCACCCAGTCTTGCTCTTGGACTTGGCTGAATTTATTGAAGTTAAGAGAGACTATCAGGCCACTAATGGTTCACAAAATTGGTAATGGTGAAGATACTATGCTTTGGTATGATAATTGGCATCCCCTTGGCCCCTTGATGTCTGTGTGCAGTGTTGAATTTCTCCATGATAGGGGACTGCCAAAAGAGTCTTTTGTTAAAAGAATCATTGCTAATGGCCAATGGCATTGGCCACCTGCTACGCCATCTACCTCCTCTTCCTCTCATATTATTACCAACACAATGCCTTCATACTCCCCCAATCCTTCCCTGGAGGACAAGGTTAACTGGACTCTCTCCTCTAATTCAATTTTTTCCACTTCCTCAGCTTGGGAGCATATTAGACTAAGGAGTTCCCCAGTTTCGTGGTATAAACTTGTCTGATCTGGAAATGCAGTCCCGAGAATGAGTTTTATTCTTTGGTTAGCTGTAAGGTCCAGACTGACCACTCTTGACAGAATGCAATCTTATGCAGCTCACCTGGGCACTACCTGTATCCTATGCAGAACTGCTGATGAGTCACATTACCACCTATTTTTTGAATGCAATTATTCTTCAAGAGTTTGGAGCTATATTATGCTCATTTGTGGTTTTGTTTGGCAACCCAAGCCATGGAATGAGCTCATTGAATGGGCTGCTATCAATTGGAAAGGGAAATCAATGCAGAATCTGATTCACAGAATGTGCTTGGCAACCTCTGTATACTTTATTTGGATGGAAAGGAATGCTAGAAGATTTCGAAATCAATACAGGGACCCGAATACACTGAGCCTTCTTATCCGTCAGACTTTAAGGAACAGGATTTCTACCTTGAAATTCAAGGCTTCCACCAGCAACCTATCTACAGGCCAATTATGGAACCTTCCCTCTTCTTGTTTCTATTACGCATAAGATGTTTTTTGTGTCTGCTTGGCCATTCCGCTGCCCCTGGTCCTACTGGGAGTATTTTGTTGGTATTTCCCTTGGTTCAGGCTGCTATGATCCTCTGTTGCAGTTGGAGATGATGGTTTCTTGGCAGAAGTAACATTTTAATGGAAATGTTTGTTTTGGGTTCTGATGTTGTTATAACATTGGTGAGCTTGTGGACTTGGTAATGGATTTGGTTTTGATTTTTTGGTTTTGGGTATGGGCTGAATGCATTTGGCTTACAATTGTGAGCCTTTTCTACTTTGACTGCTGAACAGTCACGAGATCTGTGACGGTTCAGCTGCTGCCTCTTCCTGTGTGCTGCCATCTTGATCTGGCCTGAGATGGTAGTTGTGCAGGGATGTGCTGATGGTTTTTGTGGGAGCTGAAGCTGACAATGGGCTGCTCTGCTTTCGGGTGGCCTATGCTCTGTTGCGTGTGGATGCTTTATTCTGCTCTGTTGCGTGACTGTTCACGGGAAAGCTAATGTTGAATGTTTTTTCCCAACTGACTGCACTCTTCTCCAGGAGTTCTTGGGATGTATCTGGATTGTTTTTGTTTGGGATGTTTTTGTTTGGCATGTTTGGGATGTGACTGCACTCTTGGTGCTTGCATATATCTTGCTCTTTTGGTTGCTGGGCTGGCCTTCTTGGTGGAGTGCTGGAGCTGATTGATCTTGCTTTTGTATACTTTGGATCCAATGTATTTTTGTCTACAAGTCTGTGGGAGATACCCTTACTCAGGGCATCTCTTACAGACTTGTGTCTTATTTTGTCTCATTGTACAAATTGTGGGTAATTACCCTTGGTTCTGGTTTTTAATACATTTTACTTTCCGAAAAAAAAAAAACATGAGCATACTGGCCTTGTATTCTCCCTCTTGCGTTGTATATCATTTCCCATTAGCCTACGAGGAAAAATGGAAAAAAAGAGCATGTTGTCCCCCTTGTTCAACAGACCACCATATTGTTTAGGATTTCACGCCTGAACTCATACATACTAACAAACATCCTCGCACCACATATCAGGCGAACTATTCCAACAGAATGAAATAAGCAGCTTCCCTGTGTAGTTTGAGAACTGTACTGAATTTATCAGAGATCCACATCATAGCCAAGTAGTTGGAAAAGAAAGACAGATGACATTGAAAATGACTTCAACATAAACCAGTAAGTGGGTATTACAAGGAAACTAACCTACTTTCTTTGATTCTTTTTGTAATTATGGATCTAACGTTTAGTACCGAGTCTTGTTAAAGGAACAGTTTACAACACATTAACTCAAAAATTTTAAATTGAAAATGGTTCACGTGCAACGCACGTATGCACTAACTAGTAACAAAAAAAGAAAGCATATTGTTACGTCTTTGAAACTCAAAGGTTCATTTTTTAAGTTCTCATATGAAAAAAAAAACATCTACATTCGAAAAAAGGTTAGTACTGAAGAGAAGCACAAAAAAGGCTTGCTCTATTTATCTATTTTGAGAATCATAGAATTAAAAGTTCATGAAACAGTTTTGCTAGTTGGTCAATCTCAATCATATATATATATTTTTAAAATAGAATAACATTGCTCAATAATTTGAAGACCTCGTGTCCCTCCATAGTTGGTAGCACCAATAGGCACCAGTCCACAACATTACAACAATAATTATATACCCGTAATTACAACTATTATAGTAATTTTTTATTACTTAATTGGACTAAAAATATAAAGAAATTTAGTAAGCGAGAGATATTAAATTTAATTCAACTAAGAATTATAACCAAAGCAAAAGTAAGCCCTGTATTTTAAAATTTTAATTGGTTGCCCATTCCCTAATTCACTATTGCCATAAAATGCTCCAATCAATCAATAGATGCCTAAAATCAAAAGAACAAAAAAAAAAAAATTAAATTTAGTGCTAATACGAAAGAAAACCTAAAATCAAAACAACAAAAATCCACAAGTACAACAACACAAATGTATCTAATACTTGTTCCTAATATGAATTGACTAGTGACAATCTCCAAAAATCACATCAATATAATAAGAACTGGTTATCATAACAAAATAACCTTAAATATATGTGTGATTATATGACCAAACCATAAACAACCATCAATATAACAAACTCTTAAAGCAAAAAATGGAACATGTTAGCCACATGCACACCTACATGTGCTTATATGATACTAACCCGTATGTAACCAAGAAAAATCATATAAAATAAAGAAACGACAAATTTACCAATACAATGAAGGTCTAAATCTCATCTACACATACATACGTGATACATATGAATTAAACCATTAAAAACCACACAAAAAATTCCGCAATACAATAAACTCTCGAAACCAAACAACCGCCACAAATCACATCATTAAAACAAAAACCAAGAACTAAAAATGCACAAAACCAACTTTAGTGCAAGAAGTAGCAGGCCTAAGTCTCACCGGCTGATCATCTATGATGTGCTTGTCCAGAAGGAGGCGATCAATTGAGAGAGTATCGATTTGGAGCTTTGAACCACGTTAAGGCTTGTAGGGAAGACACCAACTGGTTCTCCAATATCTCTGTCTTTAAGCCCCAGAATTAAAAACCATAAGAATTTAAAACCGGAGAGAAAAGCGAGAACATCAAATTGGAAGCAATTAGTTCCACTTGTTAACTGACCCAAAAAAAAAAAAAACGTTTCATTTCTTAGTTGATAATGATGTATTCATTGCATATTGAATATTTATTGAATACAAGAAAATAACACAAACTGAAAGTTTTTGAATACATAGTATTTCCCTTTGGATAAATGGATATTGTAGTCAATAATGAGAGAGAACAAAATGTCAGATAATTTATGTGGACACAATACGAGGAATAGTTGTTAAATATAGGTAAGTAGATATAAGTATAAATAAAGTAATATTATATAGCCCAAACAAATCCCAAAATCAACAACCCAAATGACATGGCACATGCCATGTCATTTGATGGGTCCACCATATATTTGCTTTGTCACCTCATGAAGCTGGACCGATGAGTTCCTCTCCTACTTGCCTTTTCTTTTTTCTTTTTTTTCTTTTTTCCTTATGACATTAACTCTCTCTCCTCTCTCCTCCATTGTCTTCTTCCTCCCCAAATTAATTTCACCTGAGGAAGTGAGTTTTCGTATGAGATAGAGAGAGGAAACGAGAATGGGATCAAACGAATGGGATCCAACCACCAACCATGTTTCGGCAAGCCACCACTCGCCTCCTACACCGATCCACGACCACCGCCGCTGGCTGAACCAAAGCTCGCCCATTCTCCACCGATCTTCCGACGTTTCCGGCGGCCGATGAGGCCTTCGTGGGTGCATGGAAGAAGGCGATGCCCAACATGGAGCCACCCAAGACCCCTCTCGCCTTCATGGTTCCCCGCTCTGCGACTCCTTCCTCGATCCCCTCTAAGCTCACTGTCAATTATGTTCTTCTCCACTCCCCTGAGCTCTCCGCCAAAGAGATTGATATGGTCATAGTTCCGGAAACAACAGGCCAGATGGGTATTCTTCCTGGGCATGTACCAACCATTACAGAGCTGAAACCTGGGCTCCTGTCCGTTCATGAAGGGAATGATGTAAAAAAATATTTTGTTAGCAGTGGATTTGCATTCATCCATGCAAACTCTTCCGATACAATTGCTGTCGAAGCTGTTCCAATTGAACAAATTGACCCTGCCATGGTGCAAAAGGGGCTTACCGAGTTCACCGAGAAGCTGAGCTCAGCCTCATCTGACGAAGCAATTATATGGTGGGACCCATCAAAATGATATGGCATGTGCCATGTCATTTGGGTTGCTAATTTTGGGATTTGTTTGGGCTATATAACATTTTGGGATGTGCCATGTCATTTATTACATCCTCTCTTTGATTTTTTTGACAGAAAAAATCGCAACTATTTTTCAATCAATCTAAGTAAAGTTAGTCATCTTAAGGTGGCTCGAAACATTTTCATGAATTAATGGATAGAATTGGCACAAAATCATTGAGTAATGTCTTTCACAATTTTATTACTTTCAATAACTTCATAGAAATTTATCATCCTATTCTTTTTCTCTTACCCGACCATAACGTGATCCTTCCCCACCCATCTATTTTTGGCGGGTTAGGCTGGGCTTCGGGTAGGGGTAGGCTACCCGCAACCCAACTCCTCACTCACTGAGCAGGCCTTGGGTGGGCTTACTGGACAGACTTTTTATATACAACTTCATTTAGAAATAATTAATATTTTTGTAAATTACATTTTTGAATTAAAAATAAAGTCAAAATAGACAAAAAGTAAATTATGAATAATTTTATTTGTAATTTTAATTTTATGTGTCTAACTTTTTTTTCAAATGAAGGAAGGCGGGCTGTTCGGGTTAGGCTGGGTTGGGCAGACAGGTTCTTGAGTTGGGTTTAACGGGATTTTTGCAGGCGGGCTATTGGGTCGGGTAATGGGTTTGGGGCAGGCTCAAACCCTCTCTTGAAAAGTATTAGGCTCGGATTCAGGCGGACTAACTATCAGGCCAATAGAGTTTCGGATCTATTTTTTTCGAGCTGAGTAATGGGACCCGTGAGCAATCTGACACATTGACACCCCTATTAATAGTTATGAGCTTAAATTCCTTAAGCGTAAGTAATAGAAGCCCAAATTTAATTAAATAGGCTTCTAAATTATATTTGGTTGTACCTCAATTCTACAAGCCTAAATTTAATTGAACAAGTTTTAAAAATTAAACTGGTATGAACCTAAATTCCACAAGTCCAAATTAAACAAATTTTTAAAAGTAAATTTGATTGGACTTAAATTCCATAAATTAATTAAAGCTAACACATTTATAGCTAACTACTCATAACACTATAAATAGGGGTTTGCAAGGAGAAGAAAGACAAGGAGAAAAAGGAAAAGAAAGCCAAAAGGAACGAAGGAGGAGAGAAAATCAAGAAGTTTAGCCTGAGTCCATCTAAAGAGGAGAAAGGAAGATCAGTAGTGAAGTCCTGTCGAATTCTGCCCCCAATCGAAGTCTTTGGATTCTACCCCCAACCGCTCTGAGAAGAAGAACACATCGGCAAGTTATTTCTTCAAGAGATCTTTCAAGTCATCTTCAAGCCGATCCTTGCGAAGAATGGTGAGAATAGCTACCAAAGTTCAAAATCAAATCAAAGATCAAGAATCACACTGATCTAGTCCTCGTCTTTATCAAATTCATCAAACCCATCACTAAATCAAATCCATCAAGAATCCGAGAGTAGTGCACATGACAAGCACGCCAAGAAAGTCAACACCATTTTTTATACTCAAAGTCAAACAAATCAATAATGTCTATTGCTACGCTCTCTGTCCAACAACTTCAACATATGTGATCCTATAACAACCCAATCCATTGTATATGCATGTACAATAAAAGTAAGCAAATAGTTGAGGAAAGTGAGTTAAAATGTAGATTTGTGTTGTAGAAATCCAAGCCATTTGATTTGTTCGAATCCACTCGGATTTCAAAATTGGAAGGATGGAAAAGTGTAGGGAATACACATTCCATCCTTGAAGGAAATAAAAACATTTTCCATCCTTTTTGTTTGATACAATGGATGGAAAGTTAAAAGAATTAATTTTCTATTGTTTGGTATTGGAGAAAAAGTGGAAGGAAAGAAAAGATACATGTACTTAATTTACCATTATATCCTTATATATATAAATATTTTTTTAGTATAAATAAATTTAAGGGATTCAGTGTCACTCTAATTAGTTATAAAAATAAATATAAATATTTATACCAAAAATAATAGCCAACAACCCAAGCTACTTTGTAAATAGACGAAATTATAAATTTATAACGTCTCTTTAAGTTTAACTTGTAAATTTATTGTTAATCAGTGTTTGAGTCATTTATATATAATAAACCCCACTTGAATTTATAGTACATGTTCCATTTAGAAGAGAAATGGAAAAAATTTTATTTGGCCTTTACTTCTTACAATAGAATTTTTTTTTTTATTGTTCGATATGGGAAAAAAAATTACATATGTTATTTAGAATTTTATTATAAAAAAATAATTAAATAATGTCATCAAGTGTCTTACCATGTATAAGTTATATAACAATATTTTAAAATTGTGTCCATTATACAAATGGTACTTAACATGATAGTTATAGAGAATATGCAATTAATAAAGGTATAAATGTAAATTAACTCAATTACCTTTTGCAGCCAACAATTCTCTTCCATTTTCCGCCCCTATTTGGGTGGATCAAAAATGGAGGGACCAGAGGAAACTATTTCCTTTCCTTTTTCCTTTTTCACCGAACAATGAAAAATACTTATTTCCCTCCCATTTTTTATCCTCACCTTTTCATCCACCTGTTTTTCAGTCTTACCAAGCAGGGCATTCGATTCAGAGGATTGCTGAGCAATACCTCCAGAGAATTACTCAATACAAATTGATGATGCCAGAAATAAAACTAACAGCTTACATAAAAGACAGGTCAAATAGGTTGTCTATGTCATCCTGTCGAGTTAATCTAGAACTAGGGGTGGCAATTGGGTGGGTTGGGTTGGTTATGGATTGGGTTAAATCGGATTGGACTAAAATAAATCCAATCCATTTTTCACTCACCTAATAAATGAGTTATAATGGGTTGGGTTTATAACGGGTTGGATTAAACCGATTAACCCATAAAATAACTAAAATTCTTAATAGACACATTAGTATACCAAAACACACACACACATTAGTAGTACACCAAAATACAAACATACACTCACACACTAATACACCAAAACACACAAACTAATGTATTAAAAATATACACACTAATACACTAAAGTACACACTAATACACCAAAAATACACACACATATACTAACATAAAAATTAAAACAAATTTAATAAAAAAAATACACACATAATGAGTCGGGATCAATTGTGTGCTATAGGTTGGTCCATGGGGGTGTGGGCCATGGGTCGACCCATGGGTCGTGGGTTGACCCATGAGTTATGGGTCAATACGTGGTTCATGGGTCGACCCGTGAGTCATGGGTCATGTGTGGTGTATTAGTGTGTGTGTTTTTGGTGTACTAGTGTGTGTATGTTTTAGTGTATTAGTGTATATGTGTGTATTTTTTGGTGTAATAGTGTGTGTATTTTTTGGTGTATTAGTATATTTATTTAATTTTATTACTTGGTTATTTAATGAAAAGATAAATACTCAACTCAATGGGTACCCATTTGTAATCCATATTAACCCGCTTAATTAACATGAATCATATTACCCAACCCATTTAAACTCATATTAATTAATATAAGTACCCAACCCATTTATTTATTGACAGATTGAGCGAATTAATGGGTAATGGATTAAAATTGCCACAACTATCTAGAACCATCCCAGACAGAAATACGATTCTGGAACCACAAACGTCAACTAAGACAGACCTTCAACATGAAAACTGTCTGCAAAGGTAAAAAATAAATTATACGATCAAACCCTACCTTGGAAAAGAGGTCATCACTTTTAGAAGCTCACATCATTCCTTGGGAAAGCCTCCAGACAACCAAATATTCTTCTATTATTCTATGACAAATCTGATATATAAAGCAATAATTACTGTTTCAAAGGAGTAAGCCAATACCCTGCCTCTTAAGAGCAACTCCAGTCCTGACCAAATCTTTTCGCATTTAAGAAGTATTTTTTGCTTTTAAAATTAAACATAAATTTCATTTTCTTAATGTACACAAATCTTCATCATTCAAAGATAACTAGATGATCTTTCAAGTATTTCTTAGAGAGAAGCCTAACCCGGCAAATAATTCTATCTAGCATCAGTCGTTTGAATGAAAACATAATTCCGGAGGTACCAATGATCATGGTTATTAGTTACTCTTTCTAACAGGCGATCGATGAACATTAGTGAGTTAGCATTCGATATATGAATATTTATTGTCATGGACTGATAGAAACAATAGTTGGACAATAGCTCTTATAATTTCAAACAATTAATTTGTTGTCTTAAGCATACTGATGGGGGAGGGGGTGGGGGTACGACGTCGACGGGGAGTAGAAGGACGGCGAGGAGGTGGAGATCGACGCCGTGGCATACGCCGCCGAGGCGGTGGTGGGGAACGATGTCGCTTAAAACAACGAGAGAAGAATTCTTGAAGTGGACTTTGTAGCTTCTCCTCTTCATCTAGCACTTCCACATTCTCTAACTGCGAACGAGTTATATCAGAAACACAAGGCGGGGGTAACGCTGTTGGGGACCAGGATGGCGTAGGGCTTTTTGTTGGTGGTGGTGGTAATGGTAATGGCAATGACGTTTTGGGAGGGCTCTTTGGTGGTTTTGGTTTGGACTTGCCCAATATAGGTTGTTCTCCATCACTGTTGTAGCCAGCAATATTGGGAGTGGTGAGGAAAATCAAGCAAAGGGAAAGCAGGAGAAAGGCTTTAGGGGTCATCTTGGTGAGGTGATGGGTTAAAAGATTAAAAGCTAAGTGGCCTTTTATAGGGCAAACCCCTCTTGCACGACAAAATATTGGATATAACGGTGACACTACATTATTACCGTTAAGTAGTGTTACTATATAATAAAAACATAATAAATAAGTAAATTGACCTCATATATTATAGTAATCACCTTTCTATATCATTTGATAACCACCCAATGTCTGAAAATAATTAAGTGGAGTTTAATTTGTTCACTTGTAAGTTTATTATTAGATTGTGATATTACGTGACGATGATGACATGTTTTTGCACACTGGACATGCAGAACTGATTGACCCATTATTGAATCTTACAAATAGGTTCACTTGTCGACCGATCAAATTTAGATCAGATACCATCTCATTTGAATATGATTTAAAAACTCTTATTTGAGTTATACCTTATATTTGACAAGTCTCATTTTTGCACTATATAAGTAAATTAAGCCATGAAAATAAAATAAAACCGATCCTAGTAACTCAATGAGAGATAAATTTCATTGAATCTAATGCAATTTGGTCAAATTACTACTCAATTTCATTGTATGACTTCTAGTAAGACCATAATTGCATTGAATATCGATATATCGAAATTTGCGTCCATCAAATATGATATAATTAATTTGGATGCTGATAATCGCTCAAAGATATAAATCTATACTCAATTAATTAGATTTGAATCAAAATTGAATCCATTAATAGACCTATCCACAAGGAACGAAATCTCGACTTGAACTTATCTCTCTCACTTTTCCTTTTAAAAGAACTAGAGAAAATGCAAGAATCATGTTAGTTCAGGATAACATGTACTGATTTAATTAGGGCACTCATTTAATTAGGAGTGTTAAATAATGAAAATTGCATTGAAGACCTTCAGTTACCATCGTTTCCAAGCAAAGCAGATAGAAGGTGATGGTTTTGTTTTCAACTCTACATTAAGGTGGCAAACTAGAGTTTGAACCCCTCAATTTTATCCTCTATATCACATAGACCCCTTAGCGAATAATTTCTCACCTTGCACCTCTAACTATATTAATTATCCGGTTATGGATATAGAAATGTATATTTTATCACATATTGGTTAAATTCCGTCCAATACATATCGGTCATTCAATTTTAGGAGCAATTAATCAGAATTCTATCAACTCCAAGGATAATTCAAGTGGTAATATGGATGAACTATAAACTTAGATGTCTTGAGTTCAAATCTTGGTAATTCCTTAGAGTCAGGGCATGAGAGATTTATCTCTAATCTTGACGTAGAAGATCTGTTTTTGACTAGAAAATGAAAGAGATTAGTCAAGGTATCCTTATGTTGGCTTGGACACTCTTAACCGTTGATTTTTTTTTTTACTACTTTATATATATTGCTAGGCAAGCTTACAAGGTTGAGTCTTAGCACAGTGGTAAGACTATTTCATTGTGACCTGAACATCCAGATTTCATGTCTTAAATTGTGTATATCTAACTCTCTCTAAATTTTACAGTAAAGGTAGTCTAATGGAGCAAGCTTAGTTTGATCCCCTCAATTATTCTTTATCTCACATTTTTCACATTTCACCTCAAACTACCATTAATAGCTTCACACTGCTCCACTTGTAGGCATTAGAACCATATGTTATAACATATGTCACACAATGTTATAGTGCTCCGACGCTCCACGGGCGAATTTGTGCCTTGAGAGCGGATTCGTAATTGAATCCGCACACTCAATTGATCAAATTTCGTAAATTCGAGTTTAATAATTCATGAATTTTGTATTTGTTTTGAAATTAAATTAAATCTAATAATTATCTTAGAGTTTTGACCAGACTTACTTAACATTAATCTTTTACTTTTTGGAGATGATATGTATAAAGCTTGAAGGGAGAATTACACCCTGACCTCATGAGGTCTGTCATTTAATCACTTAGACTCTCTGACATTTAAAATATTATATACAGACTCCCTAAAGTTTGTACGCACGTAACACTTAGACCCTTGTCGTTTTAGTATATCTATTAGTAAATTAAATTCAAACCTCCTAAAGTTTGTAGGTGTGTAATATTTAAACCCCTCAAGTTTAAAATATTATTCTTAGACAAAAATACTCCAATTAAAGATAGAATATCAAATATTTTAAATTTACAACTAAAATTCATGTTCTAATGTGTCATTTATTGAAATAAAATTAAAAAATAAAAATTCAATTTAGAAAGAATCATAATTAGTATTCAATTATTCTATTTATTGGAATAAAACTAAAAAACCAAATAAGGGGTCAAACTGTAATTGTGTTAATTGGGTAATCAAAAATATTTCAATCAAATATATAATATCAAATATTTTAAATTTATGTTCTATTATGTCATTTATTGAAATAAAATCAAAAATAAAAATCTATTTTTTCTTAAAAAATCATAATTACTGTATAATTATACTATCTATTAGTCAAACTATAATGTACACAACCAACTGGGCGAAGCTCAGTTGGCCAGAGCTCTTGGCTTCCCAGTGGGAGGTCAGGGGTTCGAAGCCCCCTGGGCGCATAGCGTGGCTGCTTGGTAGGACAGGACCTCAGTTGCTTGAACGAACCGTATCCAAGTTTCTGGTGTGGGTCTTGAATCCCCGGCGAAATGTCAGTCCTGATTTACCTGGTGTATGAGTTGTGAGACTGGTTCATACACCCGGGGTTTGCCCTTGGTTCTACTCAGCATTAAAGAACCTGAGCGACATAAGTGCGTCTCTACTCGCTGGGGACAGGCCACGGGATTTCCCCCGTTACAAAAAAAAAAAAAAACTATAATGTACACAATATCTTCTATCTTTAATTGGGGTAATTTATTCGTTTAATAGATAGTATAATTATATACTAATTATAATTTTTTAAAGAAAAATTAAATTTTGATTTTTGATTTTTTTTCAATAAATGACATAATAGAACATGAATTTTGGCTGCAAAATTTAAAATATTTGATATTCTATCTTTGATTAGAGTATTTTTTATTTAAATATATCTTTTTAACTTGATGGGTCTGAGTATTACACGCCTACAAATTTCAGGGGGTTTGGTTATAATTTACTAATGGACATTAACGGCAGAGGTCTAAATGTTACACACGTACAAACTTCAAGAAGTCTATGTGTAATATTTTAAATGTAAAAGAGTGTAAGTGATTAAATGACAAACTTCAAAGAGTCCGGATATAATTCTCCCAAACTTGAATTATACTTAATTTATTATTGCCAGTTTCAGACTTGATAAACAACACATTTAAAAATTACTAGTTGATGCACACGCGCGTTGCGCGTGAGTCATCTTGAATTATAGTCCATGTGTACCATCAAGAATAAGATTATACCCCGTCGCAAGAAGATCCACATTCACATCTATTCAATTCACGTTGCATGCAACCAACATATCCAAATTCCCATTCTTTTCATTCTTTTAAGAAAAAAAAAACCTCAACCCTTTTTTCCAGCGGCCAAATAGATTATTAATAGGAAATACAAAAAAGAACACCAGAGGAGCATAACAACAATTAAACGTGAACAACATCCTTTGAGAGAAGATTGACTGCTTGAATTCCTCATTTATAGCTGCCTCTAACTACCACATCCAAAATAGTAAAAAGCACAAGACTTCAAATTCCATAAATCAAAAGGAAAAATCCCAATTAAAAGAAACTCATTAATTCAAAAAATAATTTCTGCAACAGAAAACACTCTCTTCCATGTGACATAACTGAAAATATAATACTCTCTCTCTCTCTCTCTCTCAAATTTCTAACAATATAAATAAAATGTGCCCACCTTGAAGTAGGATTTGACCAAATTTTCAACAACTCAACGACCTAAACAAGATTGTCAAGCAGTACAGGTTGGTTTAATATATTGGTTTAATATATTAATCTAATTCACTTGCCCTCCGCTTTCTTCATACGACACTTATATCCAATAGTAGGAAATAACAATTTCCTTTAGTTTCCAAGAAATCCAATTTGGGGATTGACAAACCACCTACAAAAAAACTTTTAGAAACCATATCAGTCCTTCATGTGGTTAAAACAACATAGTTAACTGGAGAAAGCTAAGCAAATGTAGGCTGTAACTTTCACAACATACACAAATATAGTAAACATGGGAGGATCCCATAACTTCAAATAAGAAATTGAGGTAGATCACGCGGTCAAAATTAAAATATGTGTATGGCAAAAGAAAGGATGGTACTAAATTAACACATGGAAAGGTTAGAGGTACATCATTTTAGACACTGACAATATGTTCGTTTTAGATGATGACAATCAAATCTCAATTACATTGATTTTCAACTACTATCATAGGAAAACTGTCCAACTCTAGAAATAGAAGCAGTTCCAATAAAACATAAAAAATAAGTGTTTTTAGCCTAATTCACCAATTTGTGTAATATTTCTCGAAGAATTTATTGATTTAACACTCTGTCATCATAAAAAACTTCAAAAATTACAAACATGTAAAGTACTAAAATCCATCAATAAAGATAATGAATCAAATTTTTGCCAAATCCAATGCAAGAGAATAATTTTAGACCATAATATTAGGATTTTTAAAGGAAGTTGGAAAGTCAGCAACTCATACCTTGAAATATCATTGTTCTGTCTCGAAAAAAACCCTATTTTGTGAGCTTGCATGTTTACACACAGTCACAAATTGGTCAGGCACACCTTGATAATTTATCATACAACATATAATTAAAAAAGAGCAATCTAACATAATTTATTGTCATGACATGAAAATAATCTTTTCGACAAGATTTAGTTTTGTCAACCGGCCAATTGAAACTCTAACATGATTAAGACCATGAGGAATGACCACCCAACCAATATCACTACCTCAATTCCTTCATAGTGTCTTATATTCTAGAAATTAAGTGAACATCAAACATCGTTGACATTCATTAAACTTCGCAAAAATGCCATAAAGAAATCACTTCAAGACCTTCTCTCATCCCCATCCCAAATTCATGAATCTTATCAATTCACATCGTGGCAATCCCAAAAAACTCGACAATCACACTTTCCCTCAACCCATCCATTGGAACATCTTCAAGCTCCTATGAAAAGCCTTTGGATCAACACGATGAGATGGACAAAGAAAGCATCTAGACAACTCAAGGCTATTTGCAACAAAAGCTTTTTGCATCTCTATGGTGGAGAATGGTGCTGCTTTATTATTTTTGAAGTTACTGTTGGAACCTTCAGTCCCTATCTAAAGTGGTTTAATAGGTTTAGTTATGAGATATGTATAATGTAAGAGAAAAACAAATAAAAGAACTTATAAAAAAAGGTTTTCATTTCCATTGTACAAGAAAAATACATACCTTCCTTCGACATCATATACCGGTTCTTGGGCGTCAAAGATCAACCTGGATCATAACATGATTATCTATCAAAAGTGTTGATTAAAATGACAACAAATTGAACATTAGTAAAATGACGAAAATACATAATCAAAATATATTGATGTATGTTTTCTTGATTCTTGAACTTTTTGGTCCCTGTTGTTGCTCCAATGTGAGCTATAGCATGAGATTTGTAAATCATACATCATAGGCTTCAATAATCATTGGGGAATAGGGCAAAAAAAACAACATCCATCACACAAATGGACTGTACGATGTTTCAAAAATATAGCTGTTTATTATAAAACATGGATGCCAAATTATAATCTCTGGTGAGAAAGGAGCACCCAAAAGCCAATGACAAGCAACATTTTCGAAAAATCAGCATTCAAGATATTCTACCTTATCGAATTTCATGAAATTTTCAGTATTAAGCTCCCCGTTAACCTCTAGCTTAAATGCAGCCTTTATCTCACAAACTTCTTTGAACTAAGGATGAGCCTGATTTGACTCACCAAAAGAATATGACAAAGAAATAGTTAAAAGAAAAAGGTTCACGCTGTAGTTCATAGAAGCATACTTTTATTTGGTATGCCCCTCGCGAACCTAGACGATGTTCAACATCACAAAGCAATCTACTGATCGATCATTTACTTGGGGACTCAACGTAGCTTGTTTCCTCAGAAATTTAACAAATTTATCCAGTGCACAATCTAACAAACAAATATCAACATGTCAAGGAACACAACACATTATATCAAATCATGTAAAAACTATTGATAGATTGTAATATGAAAGTTAAAATAAATGGAAAATCAGAGGTGAATGAGCATTAAACAAAAAGAATGTGTCAAAAACTTTCAAACACCCTAACCTAACAATTGATCAATTTAGGTTACAAAGTAAACTAAAATTAAAAAAATATTGAAAATCAAATTTATAGAACCTAACCCTATAAATCTAATATGCAATTTGAGTACACAAGATACGAACCAATTTTTGTAGCATTGTTCTCTTGTATCAAAATGGATCCTATACTGAATTTTCACCTACCAATATGAAAACAAAGATTGATCTGAGAGGTGAGTGAGAGAGAGAACTTTATTGAAGGAGGAACACCTCAACTGACTATCATGAGAAGGAATCCAAAATATATCTTCTCAATTTCAAACAACATAAATTACTCTATTTCTCGGGACAAATTTAGCGTATTAAGGGCTGGCCGAGTGAAGTAGTTGAAGTGGCAGCAACACACACACACACACAAAACCCTCACTGCTATCATCAACCACTCTGTCTCATGGAAACAAGAGATTCCCCTTATGTACAATACTTGAAAGGTTTCCAATCCTAAGCATGTACATAATATCAACATATTTGTTCGGTGATTATGCTCAAATATTAATTGAACTTCACACAAATAAAAGCAACAGGACCAACCAAATTTTAAGACCATCAAAAAATCATGGAGCAGGGATCCTTGAAATTAAAGCTTCGGAATTTACTAATTCGCTAGCACCACCATATTCCCACACCCACAGCTCACACGCTAAGAAAAATTAAAACCCAAAAATAAGGAAGAGAACCTACACAAATCGGGGAAAATATTTATGCAAATCTAGAAAAGAAAAACAATTAAAACTGTAAGAATCCATTTAAGTGCATAGAGTCAATACCAGTGTTTGATCAGAGGTGAAATCGTAATATTTCACCGTCGGTTTGTCGTCAAATCGGGGTCGAAGTAGCTGATGAAACAATTAAATTTTCTTGTCGGGCGAATGGAAGATATGGAGGAGGTGCATGTAACCATGGCTTGTTAAAGGACGGACTGTTTGTGCGTGTGTTAGAGAGAGAGAGAGAGAGAGAGAGAATCTGGAGGGGTTGTAACTGTGGAAGTGATGGAGAACGAATCTGAAGGAGTAAAGTAACAGACAAAATGCAAAAGACTTTGTGTGAGTGAGAACCAAAACAGCCAAAAAAAAAAGGGTACGTGTATTGTATATAAATGTGATAGTATTCTGGTTTCAGTTAAAAAAAGGTACGTGTACATGTATTTTTATAGTTTATAAATGTATTTATGGAGAAAATAGAAAGTCAAATTTTTTTTACATTTAAGCCAATTTTTTAGTTTAAAGCATAATTGTCTTTATAAATTATTTAAGGACAAAATTGGAGTGTGATATTAATTTTCAAGGATAAAGATGTCAAGAAAAAAAAAAGGATAAGGATGTCATAGTTGAATTATTGGAGAACAAAGATGGAAAAAAATGTTTTTCAAGTATGTTGATATTTTAAAGTAGTATAGATATACACACACATATTTTTATAGTTTATAAATATATTTAAGAAGAAAGTACAAACTCAAAAAAAAATTATATTTAAGCTAAATTAAGGAATAATTGTCTTTAAAACAAGATCATTTAAGGATAAAATTAAACTTAAAATTAAAATAGAAATTAATGGTTAAAATTAATTATTAAAATTCAAATGAATATAATTAAATGTTAAATTTATGAACATAATTAATTTAAGAAAATGAATGGATATAAGAAGATTTTATAATTAATTGAATAAAATGAAAAGAAATGAGAGGATATGATTGACTTTATAACAATAATCAAGGACAAAAGAGTCAAACAAAAGTTTTTCACTTTTGTTGACATTTTAAGTAGTATAGATATAGATATAGATATAGATATACTTAATTTATGATTGCCAGTTTAGCTTCCGCCCTCTCCAATTCTATGTGATCTAAGTTATAACTTTTCAATGATTTAAAAAAAAAAAAAAAAGGAAAAAAAAAGGTAATAACTACTCTTATAAACCGATAAAAAAAAAGGAGAAAAAATATATAGGCTTATTTTGTGCAGGATTTTCAGGTATGTTTAGCTCAAGGTCAAGAGCATTCCTTCCCGTGAAATTCTCCTTTGATTGTGCCATTTGTATTTTGTATTTTGTATTTTGTATTTTCTTCTGCTGTACAACATAACACAAGCCTGCTGTATTTTGAAAGGTTGTGCTCTTTACTTGTACATTTTCTCTTAAATCTATACAATCATTTACTTTCCAGAATTTTCAGATCATCCAGTGCTAAAAAATGTGTTTTTACCAAAGAAATTTACCAAATTAGTCTACAAAAATATTGTGAATTATTCGATCGTTGAAACTTATTAGAGAAAACTAATGGGACTCGTTGATCCAGTAATTTATATTGATTTAGTAAAACTTTTTTTAATAAGTGTACATAACGGTATTCAGATCATCAATTGTATACATAGATCTAAAAAATGCTACATAAAATTCTATCTATTTCCAAGAGATCTTCAATTTCTTCAACACAAACTACAAGCACATTGTAGGCATTAAAAAATTAAAAAATTAATGTCTATAATTGAGCTCAAATCAATTAGATTGGAAACTAAATTTTATAAGTCCAAATAATACAAGCTTAAATTTAATTAATCGGGCATATTAAATTAAATTAAAATAGACTTAAATTTCATAGGCCCAAATTAAACAAACTTTTAAAAGGTAAAGAGGGTTAGACTTAAATTCTATAAATTAACTAAAATCCGCTACCTAAAGGCCGCATAAGAGTATTCAGATAAAACTATTCTTATATGGATAACTACTGATGGGCCAGGCCCAAAAGGCTCAAATTCAAGCTCAAACCCAATTACAAATAAATATTTGTATTTATAAAGATCCAGCAGGCCCAATGAAGCCCAAAGTGCAAAGACCCACTAAGGCTAAATCCAAGCCCAATCCATCTGGGGCCCTCCTCCGATTGAATTGGAGTACGAAGGAGAGAGATGCGGCGCACGGAGAAACCCTACCTAATTAGGAAACCCCTCCCTCACATCACCGCCTCACCTCAAAACTCTAGCTCTATAAAATGTAAAGCCCTCTCACATTCTAGGGCACGCCTCCCAAGAATACTTCATCTCCTACCTCAATACCACAAGGTCGTTGCTCCTCTTTCCCTAAAAGCTATGTAGCTCCGGTGACGATTATTAATCAATAAAGAACACCAAAGGTCATTGTTGCCATTCAAAGTGGACGTAGGCCACGGCCGAACCACTATAAATCTCTCCGTGTTGGTCCTTTATTTGCCATATTTGTCATTAATTACTTGTTCATTGCATTTTATATTATTTACTTGACTGTGGTGCACAAAAACCAATTTGTGTATCATCAGTTTGGCGCCGTCTGTGGGAATCGACAGAATTCTCATTCCTAAACACAATCCATTTTTACTGAAACAATGGCGATCACTACCAGATCCATGAACCAGCATGAGGACAATCCTCCACGAGAGGAGGAGGTTCCTCCACCTGCCAACCATGTGCCGAATGCTCCAGCTCCAAATCCTCAACAAATGTTGGAGACCATGCAGCAGCTGGTGGCCCAAAACCAACAGATGCTACAACTTATGCTCGTCGGACGAGGAGGGGCACAACTTGGCGGAGCACAACTCGGCGGAGCACAGCTTGGAGGAGCCCCACGTCCTTGGGGTCAAGGAGCTCCACATCTAGGCGGCCCCGTAGGGTTGGGCGCCGCTTTTGGAGTCCCCCTGGGCGCCATAAACAGGGAGGCCATAAACAGGGAGGCTCATCATGAAGGACCTCCACCCCCTCCTCCTGCTTTCCATGGTGAGGACCCTCCTCTCCAAGAGGACGAGGGCGAAAACCAAAGCGTGGAGCATGGGAGTCACTTTCATGACCACCCCAGAGGAGCTCCCAACCTTTGGGATGAGAAAATCAAGGAAGTGCAAAACCAACTAGGTGACGTCTTCAATGCCATGAAGGCGCAAGGACCAGAAACAGTGGACTATCTTGTGCGGCGAACTGACACGCCTTTCAAGTCTGACGTGGCAAACTACCCTTTACCCCAAAAGTTCAAAATGCCCTCTGTTGAGGTCTTTGATGGAACAAAAGTGAAAGACCCACTAGATCATCTCGACACCTACAAAACTCTGATGCAGTTGCACAACGTCCCAGACGAAATCATGTGCAGGGCGTTCCCAACCACATTGAAGGGATCCTCCCGACAATGGTTTGCTAAGCTCTCCCCGGCATCCATTGCCTCATTTGCTGAGCTGAGCAGGTTATTCGTGTCGCATTTCATTGGAGGGCGTCGCCACCAGAAGCCAGTCACCCACCTGCTTAGTATAAAGCAGGACTGTGAGGAAAGCCTGAGGAGCTACCTCACTCGTTTTAACGAGGAGGTACTTCAGGTTGATGAACCTGACGACAAAGTGACGATGACTGCCTTCCTGGGAGGCCTCCGCTCATCAAGCTTCCTCTTCTCGGTGATGAAGCGCCCACCAAAGAGCATGCCAGAGCTGCTAGCCAAAGCCCAGAAATATATAAACGCTGAGGATATCACAAGGGCCAGGCGAGGTGAGTCCTCCAGATCCGGGGACAAGAGGAAAGAAAGAGAGAGAGACGACAAGAAGGAGGCTAGCAACAAGCATAGCAGAACAGAGAAGGTTCCCGTCAGAGACCGGTTAGGTCCGGCCCCTAAGAGGGATCGACAAGCCTTCACGCCCCTCAATGCCGATCTCGGGCACATCCTATTCCAAATCCAGGATGACCCCGCAGTGAAGTGGGCAGGGAAGATGAAGTCTCCTCCCAATCGCAGAAATCCTAACAAGCATTGCCGCTTCCACCGCGACCACGGGCACGACACCGACGACTGCTATGAACTCAAAAGGCAAATTGAGGATCTCATTCAACGTGGCCACCTACGCCATTATGTTGCTACTAGAGGACAGGCGCCGCCACCACCCCATAACCAGGAAGAGCAACACCCCGTTGGGGAAATTCACACCATCTCAGGAGGATTAGCAGGAGGTGGAGAGTCCTTCTCTGCCATGAAGGCCCATGCCAGGAAGGCAAGGCACCTTGACGAAGGGCGCCCGTCCAAAGCGCCCAGGCAAGGCACCAATGAGATTATATCTTTCTCAGATAAGGACCTAGAAGGAATTCAGTACCCCCATGACGACCCCCTGGTGCTCACCATGACGGTTGCCAATTTTCAAGTGCGCAGAATCCTAGTGGACAGCGGCAGCTCTGCCGACATCCTATTTGCAGAAGCTTTTGACAAGCTCAACCTGGGCAGGGAGAGACTGCAGTCCATCAGATCTCCCCTCATTGGGTTCTCGGGGGAAAAGGTGTACCCCCTAGGGTCCATCACCCTACCAGTCACAGCCGGAGCAGCACCCCGAAGCTCCTCAGTCATGGTCAACTTTCTGGTGATAGACTGTCCATCAGCTTATAATATCATATTAGGGCGACCTGCTCTCAACACATTAAGAGCCGTGCCCTCCACCTATCACCTCATCCTCCGATTTCCAACCCCTAACGGAGTTGGAGAGGTCAGAGGAGACTAGGTAGCAGCTAGGGAATGTTATGTCTCCTCCATGAAGACCAGGAAGCCACAGGAAGCTTTGCAAGTTGAAATCCTGGACCCGATGGATGACTCTACTATAGAAAGAGGAGAACCGGTGGAGGAGCTCACCCCCGTGGTCCTGGATGAAGATCACCCAGACAGAAGAGTATACGTTGGATCTTCCCTTTCTAAAGATCTGGTTGGCCCGCTGATATATTTTTTGAAAAGTAACATGGACGTCTTTGCATGGTCACATGCAGACCTTGAGGGCATCGACCCAGAAGTGGTCACACACCGACTCAATGTTGACCCACGCCACAAGCCTATTCGCCAAAAGCTAAGGGGCACCTCCACTGAAAGGGCCCAAGCTATGGACAAAGAGGTGGGAAAGCTAGTAGACAACGGGGCCGTCAGAGAAGTAGCATATCCTGAATGGCTCTCCAACGTGGTGATGGTCACTAAGACTAATGGGAAGTGGCGCCTTTGCGTCGACTTCTCAGAACTTAACAAGGCATGCCCAAAAGACAGCTACCCGTTACCACGGATCGATCTCCTCATCGACGCAACCGCGGGGCATGAGTTGCTCACTTTCCTGTATGCGTACTCTGGGTATAACCAGATTAGCATGTACCCCTCAGACCAGGAGAAGACATCATTTATTACTCCAAAGGGGACCTACTGCTACAGGGTTATGCCCTTTGGACTAAAAAACGCAGGAGCAACCTACCAACGGTTGGTGAACAAGATGTTCGAGTCTCAAATTGGGCGAACGATGGAAGTATACGTGGATGATATGTTGGTGAAAAGTCTCATAGCAATTGACCACATCGATCACCTCCAAAAAACCTTCAATGTCCTGAAGTCCTACCACATGAAGCTCAATCCTGAGAAGTGCGCCTTTGGCGTGGGGTCAGGAAAATTTCTAGGCTTTATGGTCAATCAAAGGGGAATCGAGGCAAATCCCGATAAGATCAAGGCTATCCTCGACATGAAGTCCCCCTCCTCAACTAAGGAGCTCCAACGCCTCAATGGGAGAATCGCAGCACTCAATAGGTTCGTCTCCAAATCTGCAGACAAATGTCTCCTATTCTTCAAAATTCTCCGAAAAGCCTTCGAGTGGGGACAGGAGGCAGAGGAAGCCTTCCAAAGGCTCAAGGCCTACCTAGCTACACCACCCCTTCTTTCACATGCCGCTCCAGGAGAAACCCTGTATTTATACTTGTCTGTCTCCTCATCGGCAGTGAGCTCAATTCTTGTTAGAAACAGTGATGGAGTGCAAAAACCTATCTACTATGTGAACAGAGCATACAGGGGGGCAGAAGTCAGATATTCTGTAGTTGAGAAACTAGCGCTCGCCTTGATCTCAGCGGCAAGGCGCCTGCGACACTACTTTCAAAGCCACAGCATTGTTGTCATTACAGATCAACCTCTAAAAAGGGTCTTGGGAAAGCCGGATGTATCCAGAAGGCTCCTTAAATGGGCAGTGGAACTTGGTGAATTTGACATTCAATATCAACCAAGAGCAGCCATCAAAGCACAAGTGTTGGCAGATTTCATTGCCGAGCTTACACCAGCAAAGGAGGAGACTCGCTCAAACACCCCTGATGGCGCCCAAGCCTCCTCAGCCACCCTTGATGGCGCCCAGGCAAGGCCCTCAGGCCCCCAAGCCTCCTCAGCCACCCCTGATGGCGCCCAAGCCTCCTCAAACACCTCTGATGACGCCCAGGCCTCTTCAGGCACCCCTGATGGCGCCCAGACCTCCTCAGCCACCCTTGATGGCGCCCAGGCAAGTCCCTCAGGTGCTCAGACCCCCTCTGGTACCCAAGCAACTCACCCTATGGACTTACCTCTTCCAGAAACCTCTGAGCAGCCTTTTCCATCACTCTGGAAACTCTACGTTGATGGCTCCTCAACCAACGAAGGAGGAGGAGCAGGCCTAGTCTTGATCAGCCCAGATGGCACCACTCTCAAGTATGCGGTAAAGCTTCACTTTCTTGCCTCCAACAATGAGGCGGAATACGAAGCCCTCCTCTCGGGATTAAGGTTGGCAGCCGAAATGGAAGCCCAACAACTTGCCACATACAGTGACTCCCAGCTGGTAGTTAACCAAGTGAAAGGCGAGTTCGAAGCAAAGGGAGCAAGAATACAGGAGTACCTTGCTATGGCGAAAAGTTTAACGGCAAAGTTCCACTATTTTCAGATTCGCCATATACCCAGAGAAGACAACATGGCGGCCGATGCACTTGCAAGGCTCGCCTCAACCTTGCAAGCCTCACAAGAGGAACCAGCATTCATTGGTCACCAACTCGAGCCAAGCAAGTTGGACATAGTGACCACAAATGTCAACTGTGCATCAATCGAGTCGAGTTGGATGACCCCAATAAGGGTATACCTCCAAGAAAGTGTACTACCAGATGATCCGTTAGAGGCCAGAAAGCTAAGAATGAGAGCCTCCAAGTTCACCATCCTGCAGGATACCTTATATAAGAAAGGCTATTCCTTGCCTTTGCTACGGTGCCTTGTACCAGAAGAAGCTCAATATGCCCTGCGAGAGATTCACGAAGGGATCTGCGGGAACCACTCTGGAGGGCGCTCCCTTGCCTACAAGGCACTCAAACAAGGCTACTTCTGGCCTTCAATGGCAAGGGACGCCCAAGAGTTCTCCAAAAAGTGCGACAAGTGCCAACGCTTCGCAACTGTGTCTAGACAACCACCGGAGGAGCTAACAACTATCATAAGTCCATGGCCCTTCTCCAGATGGGTGATTGATATACTAGGCCCCTTACCTCTAAGCAAGGGACAGTGCAAATTCGTGGTGGTGGCAGTCGACTACTTCACCAAATGGGCAGAAGCTGAACCTTTAGCAAGAATAACAGATGCAAAGGTGAAAGACTTCATCTGGAAGAACCTGGTCTGCCGCTTCGGGATACCCCACGCCATCGTCAGCGACAACGCGAAGCAATTCGACAATAAACTGCTCAACAGTTTCTGCTCCGACCTTCAGATAAAACAACCTCACTCCAGCCCAGCACACCCGCAGACAAATGGACAAGCAGAGGTCATGGTGAGAACGGTGCTACGTAACTTAAAGACAAGGCTCGAAAGAGCGAAGGGTCTTTGGGTGGACGAGCTACCAGGCGTATTGTGGGCTTATCGAACCACGCCAAGAACTCCTACTGGGGAGACCCTTTTTTCCCTCGCCTTTGGAACTGGGGCAGACATCCCAGTCGAGATAGGAGTACACTCTCTAAGGGTCCAATACCACAACCCCATCACCAACGAAGAAGGACTCCGCATCAACCTCGACTTAGTGGAGGAGGCAAGGGAGATGGCTACAGTTCGCAACGCAGAGTATAAAAGACGCATGGCGAAATATTACAATTCGAGGGTGAAGCCTCGCTCCTTCCAACCAGGGGACCTGGTCCTCAAAAAAGTGATCCTCGCCACAAAGGATGCACGCGAAGGGAAACTGTGACCAAATTGGGAAGAACCCTACCTCATAACAGAGGTAGTGAGGCCGGGCACCTACAAGATCCGAAACTTTGAAGGAAATGTCTTACTCCATCCGTGGAATGCCGAACACTTGAAGAGGTACTACCAATGACATCTTGGGAGAATTCAAAGTAATAGACAGTGGGGACTTGGTTTTATTTTCTACCTTTTTTTTGGAGGTTATTGCCCAACATTCAGTGTACTTTTGGGGTTACCACCCAGTATTGCAATGAATGAATAAAACTCTACATTTTACTCCAAAAATGATCTTTACATTTCATTTCAAAGGAGTATCAGTACAAAAACAAGGCTACAGACTGCCTTTCCTAAAAGCAAAAATCACCAAAAGTCCCTAACACTCTAACTGCTCTCATGATCGTCCTCCACCTCCTTCTGGCCACCTTCCGCATCATCCTCGTCTTCGCCAGATCCTCCCTCATCTTCATCAAACTCCCCAGGCAAGAAACCTGAAACATCAATATCAGGATGGGCGGCAGAAATCCTCCCTCGGAGCTCATCATAACCATCGATGAAGGCATCCGCAAGGCCATTCGCCAAGTCCCTCTCAGCTGTTGCAGCCTTCTCTTCAGCCTGCGAAGCTCTCTCGTGAGCCGCCTTCAACTCTGCCTCCAAAGCTGCCTCTCTGAGCACGACCCTCTCGCAGGTCACTGAAAGCTCAGCCTCCCTGAGCGCGTCTCTCCTACAGGTCGCCAAAAGCTCAGCCTCGAGCTTAGTTGCCCCCTCGCGGGCCACGGCTAGCTCATCTTCTCTGAGCGCATCCCTCTCGCGGGATGCCAAAAGCTCGGACTCAAGTCTGGATACCTTCTCATAGGCCAGCGCAAGCTCACTCTTAGAAACCCCGCCAGCAGCTTCAAGCTCAGCAATCTTCCCCTGAGCGGCAAAAAGTTCCTCTTGGACGGCGACATGTTCCTGCCTCAGGGTACCATGGGCATAGGCTCTCGAAGACAGGCAGAGGGACATAGTCGAGACCTGAATTAAATAAAAGATAAAGATATGATAAAAATGAGAAAGGACGAAAGAAAAGGGAATAACAAACCCTTACCTGAGCCAGACCCTCCAAGTACATGTTGACGACCCTCTCCGTGCTCAAAGTGTTCATCTGGTTAACCTCAGGGATATATACAAACCTCCCAAGCCTTTCTCTAATAACTGCCGGGTTGCCCAGCATGGGGCGAGACAAAAAAGGTGCCTCTGCAGAAGTTCCCACGGGAGGAGAAGACAGAGGAGAAGTGCCCGGTAAGGAAGTCTCTGGAGTAGCAGCAACTGGAGGGGTCACCGGATGAAGGCACGTCTGAGGATCTGACGAATGAGATGCTTGAGACGTGTCAGCCTCGCCCATCGCCAAAACCACTTGGGGGGCATCATCTGTCCTTGCCACCTTGGAAGGAGGAGGACTCCTGCTGGAGAGGCGAGACCCAATCACTCCTTTATATATAGCTGAAAAGAAAATGCAGTGTTAGACTCACGCGGGACACCAAGTAAAATAAAAGGGCATTCAAGAATCAACTCACCCTTCCTCTTTGAAGAGGAGCCACCAGACTGTAAGGAGGGAGCAGTGGCCTTAGCACGAATCGGAGGAGGGCCTTTAACCCCACCGTCTTTGAGCAAAAGATCCCCAAAGTCTCTCATAGGATGAGTTCTCACGGCTTTCAGCTTCCGCTCTTGATCCTTGGTAAGCACGGGACTACCTGCAAGAAACTTGGTGGGTACACAATCTACAAGGAATGAGCCAAGAGAAGATTGAGAATGTGGGACGTACCGACTTTCTTTGGAACGACCCAGCGTGATGGTACCAGTGCCCTATCGACATCTGAAGCCCACTCTCCACCGACAAATATGAAACGAGTTTTCCAGCTATGGCAGTTGGAGGCCAACCCAGTAATTAGCTTGCCTCCCCTCGGATTAAAATAATACCAACCTCGGTTGGGAGCCGGAGTCTCACTCAAGAAATAGGCTCCATGAAACTCAGTGGCAGAAACATCCTCCTGGTGCACTTTTCTCCACAATTCCAGAAAGGCTAGTAGAACCCTCCAACCATTGGGTGTCAACCGCCCGGGCGTCAATGAAAAATAGTTCAAAATACCACAAATAGGAGAAGGGATAGGAAGCCTGAGGCCAACCTCAAACTTCTCCTCATAAATGACAATGTCACCAGAAGAGTCATCGCAAGCTCGCTCGCCTTTCTCTGCTCGACGACACAATACAGTAGGAGGAATGCGGTATGTAGAAATAATCCGCGAAATATCGGCATCTGAAGTTAAAGTGCTGATAAGGGTACTTACCTTGGACCCGTCGTCGTCATAGATTACTTTGTGTTTTTTGCTACGAAGACGTGAAAGATTACCCAAACCGCTGCCAAGATCCTTGCCATGAAAAGTACCCATAGTGCCCACCTCCTGAGCCGTGTACTCCGAGCCGCTCAGTCCAGCACCGAGAGAGGTACCTGACCCTCTCTGATCGCCTAGTGGATGAAGCCCAACGCCCGGAATGGCCATCTCGCCCAAGGAGGCGCCTGGCATGGCGTCTGGCATACCCATCTCGCCCAAAGAGGTGCCTGGCCTGCCCATCTCGCCCAAAGAGGCGCCTGGCATGGCGCCTGGCTTGCCCATCTCGCCCAAATCAGCAGGAGTAACACCCATGGCGCCTAGATCAGAATTTTCGGCTCCCATGACACCTAGATCAGAATTTTCGGCTCCCATGGCACCTAGATCAGAATTTTTGGCTCCCATGGCACCTAGATCAGAATTTTCAACTCCCATAGCGCCCAAGCAGCCCTCGCGCCCAATACCGCCTGAACCAGCCTCTTCCTCGCCTCATGGGACAGCGCCTTTGGCGCCCAAGCTACTGTCCAGGCCAGCCCCATCTCGCCCAAGTCCTCCCAGCTCATGGGCATCTCGCCCATTCTTGCCCAGCTCATGGGCATCTCGCCCAAGTCCTCTCAGCCCATGGGCATCTCGCCCATGCTTGTCCAGCTCATGGGCATCTCGCCCAAGCTCTCCCAGCTCATGGCCATTTCGCCCATGCTCGCCTAGCATAGGGCCTGATTGCCCAGCGCCTATCTCGCCCAAATCAACTCCCATTGCGCCTGGACCAGCCCCCACTTCACCCAACTCAGCTCCTATGTCGCCTGGATCAGCGCCTATGGCGCCCAATCTGCTACCCGAACCAGCACCCATGGCGCCCAAGCATCCCACTCGCCCATTTTGCCTCACCTCTCCAACAGTCTCTTGATCCATGAACACCCAAGGAAATTTCGGCTATGGCTTCTGAAGTTTCGGCTATGGCTTCTTTAAAAGAAAAAATGGGTTTCTTCTCCCTTATGCTCAAACTCAAAACCCAAAAGCACAAAGTCTTCGAGTTTGTCAAGGAAGTATTCTTGAATGGGTGGAAGAAGGTGGGTATGCTCAAACCCAAGAATCTCTAGTCTTGGGTCTCCAAAACTCAAGAAAGTTTCACCTCTCTAAACTCCAAGAAGGGCTCTATGAAGAAGTGGGTAGAAGAAGAAGGAAGTTTCTATTTATATATCCTAGGGTTTTTAAAGAGGGAAAGCCCAAATTAAAAACCAAGGGCTCTCTTTAAAAATCTAACCAAAAATAGAAAGAGTCTTGGGTCTTCAAAAAATCTTGAGAAGAGCTCCACCTCTCTCTAGAACTCTTTGTGAAAGGGAAGAAGGCACCACACTTAAAGCAAAAGAAGTCTCCACCATCTCCCAGGAGCTCCAGAAATTAGAGACAAGGTCAAGAACTCATCACCACCGTCGGTTTCGCTGAATTACGATTAAAACTCAAATTCAGAGAGATAGAAGCATTTTTTGGAAAAAATTGTAGATCTCGAAAAAATACCCAGATTCAAAAAAAAATTCGCCTCAAACGGACTCTCGTGCGCAAAGTTATGGCCGTTCGAAGATTTACCGGGAAAAAGCCCAAATTGAAAATCAAGGGCTCCTTTAAAAATCCAAGCAAAAAATAGAAAAAAGACTTGGGTATCCGCAAGAAACATTGTGAAAGGGAAGAAGAAGTCTATCAGAAGGGAGAGTCTCCACCGCCAAGATTCAAACAAATGCCCCCTCTCCAAGTTTCCTCGGACACGGGGCATTGGGGGGCAAATGATGGGCCACGCCCAAAAGGCTCAAATCCAAACTCAAGCCCAATTACAAATAAATATTTGTATTTATAAAGATCCAGCAGGCCCAATGAAGCCCAAAGTGCAAAGACCCACCAAGGCTAAATCCAAGCCCAATCCATCTGGGGCCCTCCTCCGATTGAAATGGAGTACGAAGGAGAGAGATGAGGCACACGGAGAAACCCTACCTAATTAGGAAACCCCTCCCTCACGTCACCGCCTCACCTCAAAACCCTAACTCTATAAAATGTAAAGCCCTCTCACCATCTAGGGCACGCCTCCCAAGAATACCTCATCTCCTACCTCAATACCACAAGGTCGTTGCTCCTCTTTCCCTAAAAGCTCTGTAGCTCCGGTGACGATTATTAATCAATAAAGAACACCAAAGGCCATCGTTGCCATTCAAAGTGGACGTAGGCCACGGCCGAACCACTATAAATCTCTCTGTGTTGGTCTTTTATTTGCCATATTTGTCATTAATTACTTGTTCATTGCATTTTATATTATTTACTTGACTGTGGTGCACAAAAACCAATTTGTGTATCATCAACTACTACTCTTAGAATATTCATGAGAAATATATCTCTCATAGTTTAATCTTAAAACGTTGTCAAGATTCAAATTCAAAATATCTAAATTTATAATTCGTCTTTACTATCTCTTGATGTGCCTTTTAAGATTATTTTCATTTTAATATGAAGCACACTTCCCTGTCGTTCAATTTCTTCAGGACTAAACCTTGCCTCCATAGTCCAACTTTTCAACTCATTGGGCCCTACAGGACCACCGTCTCATTTATGTACCCAGAAATGAACACAAAAAATCTTTTGCTAAAATTTCTCTACAACCAACGTGTTGACGCAAAACAAATAGGATCTTGACAGATGTCAAGCCCTAAATGGCCCAAAACAATTATAAAAACCCCCTCAATCTCCCTAGATTTGCACCAAGAACCCCCAAAATGTCTCTCCCATACTCCTTATTGTTCTTACTTGGGGTGGTGATACTCACCACCACCCCTTCTCTTGCTGAACACCCCAAGCCACCCACTTACGAGCACAAACCACCCATTCCTCTCCCATACAAGAAGCCGCCACCCAAATACTTGCCGCCAAAGCCTTTTTTCCGGCCACCTCCAGTCGGAAAGCTTCCAACATTCAAGAAGCCACCACCGGAGCACCTACCACCAAAGCCAGTATTCAAGCCACCACCATTTGGAAAGCATCCACCGTTCAAGAAGTCGCCGCCGGTGCACTTGCCGCCAAAGCCAGTATTCAAGCCACTATCGGGGGTAAAGTTTCCCCCCAACTACAAGCCACCAACTCCATTCAAGAAGCCACCACCAAAGCCTTTTTCCAAGCCTCCTCCGGTGAAGGAGCCGCCACCAAAGTACAAGCCACCAACTCTGCCACCCATTATTGTTAGACCACCACCCATCAAGCCACCAGTTCTGCCACCCATTGTTGTTAGACCACCGCCCATCAAGCCACCAGTTCTGCCACCCATTGTTGTTAGACCACCGCCCACAAAAAAGCCATTCCCACCTCATGGTCGCTTCCCTCCATATAAGAATTCACCGCCACCACACTACAAGCCACCTTACTAGGCCACCACTGGCTTTTCCTACCAACTGAGTCACTGTGTACTGTGGGTAGATTAGCTGCTAGAAATAAGAACTACTGGTGAATGGGTATATGCTTGCTTAGGGTTATATTCCATCCATCAATTACAAATAGTGAGAAGGTTCATGGTGGTATTGATTAGTGCATTATCTGTTCTTTGTAACCCAACATGGGTGTATGCTAGGTTTTATGTAAAGCAGTGAGCACTATCTTCATTATTATATAATTAATGTTATATGAATTCCTATTATTCCAAGTCTTTGGCTTCTTTTAATTTTGACTTAACAAAAAAGAAGTAGTTGGAAGACACATGGTATTAGACACATGGATGGTGTTAATTTGGTTGGTCTAATGAGTCCCATTTTGCTTCGAATTTGAATTTGATTAGTAAAATATATATTTGGACATTTTGGCAATAATATTTGATTGGTAATTTTCTAGTTGATTAAACTAGTGGACAATAGTTTAAAGAGATATGGACTTTGAGTTATATATATTAACTAGTCATAACCCGTACCTGAAGGCACGATATAATAAAAATTCGAGTTCTAAAAAATCAATATCACTGTATTAAATAATAATTTTTCTTTCCTTCATTTATTTGATTAAATCATTCAAAAATTATTTTTACCCATTATTTTCATAAATATATTGACAAAATTTTCTCTAAATATGTAATTCGATAAATTTTTTTAACAGATCTATACTATCGTGTATGTATAATATTTGAAATAAAAATTATATTAAATTATAAATTAATCAAATATTAAATTGTTGAGCATATGATAGAAATGAGTGATGTGATGGTTTTGGGGGGAGGAAAATGTATAAGGGATAAAATTCAACTTTCTATGTATTTTATTATATATATTTGTATAGATATAAGAGAAAATTTCATCCAGATCCCCTGTAGTTATGTCTAAATTCAATGACACCTCCTTCCGATTTTGAAAATTCAGTGGCACTTTCTGTTAGTGATTGTCGGGTTACATCGTTAATGGTAATGGTTGATTTATAGAAATATCCCCGAGTATTTTATAGGGTAAATTTTATCCACACCCCTTATAAATAAACCTAACTTTAACAGCACCCCCTGTAAATAGACTTAACTTTAACAACACTCTCTCTTGATTCTGAAATTTCAATGCACTCCCTTTTTGATCAATTTAATATTCAATTTTATCAAATTAATTTTCTTTATTTAATTTAAACTAAATTAACATTTCATCTCATCAAATCAACACAAAATTGATATTTAATTTTATCAAATTAGCATTTAGTTATATTAATTTAATATTTCATTTCATCAAATTAATATTATTTCTTTAATTTAATATTAAGTTATTATTTATTTTTATCAAATCAACATCAAATTGACATTCAATTTTATTAAATTAAACTATTTAATTTATTAAATAGAATATTAAATTTCATTAATTTAAAATTTAACATTATCAAATTAATGACATTTCTTTAATTTAACATCAAATGAATATTCAATTTTATTAAAACAATTAATGGGTTAAATTCAATCAAATTAATACTAAATTAATATTTAATTTTATCAAATTAAAAATAAATTAATATTTAAATTTATCAAAATTAAGATCAAATTTATTCAATTAATATTAAATTTTATCAAATAATTTTACATTTTATATATGACGTATGATGTGTGATGAGCAGTCAGCCGATGTTGTAGAGGACATATGAAACCAGGGGAATTAGAAATTGATGAGATTTTGACATTGATTTTATCAATTGTAATTTTTATTACAGAAAAATCATTTTTAACTATAAAAATTATTATGATAAAAAAATATAAAAACTATAAAAACTTGATTATGTAACCAAATGAGTGATAATATGATGACTAATATTATAACAAAGTTATAATACAACGTTTTAAAATAAAAAAATTCATTGGAATAATATAATGATTGAAATTACGTTTGGTGACTGGCTAACGCATATATAATAGGGAAAAAATTGATGACATTTTAGTCTATTTACATAATAAAATGTAATTTTAGTATTTTCACAAAATATTTAGTTAAATAATTATTTTATCTACTGATAGAGACAAAAGTTATTGTTATAGGGGTTGTCATTGAATTTAGACTCAACTACATGGTGTTTAGATGAAACTTTTCATAGATATAACATGTAGATATAGTATGTCTTCGATCTGTGTACTATATATATGTACAGTAAAGATGTGTGTGTGTGTGATATGAACAGTAAAGATGGAGAGCAGCTGCATTAGGATAAAATTTTGGAGAGACATATGTCTTAGTTTGGAAAGAGAATTATGAAAGATGAGAGTGTGAGAGACAATTTGTCTCAGTATAGAAAATGATCCCTTAAAATAGGAAATAAAATCAGGAAAATAATGATAAGAGTTGTAATTTGTATTTTAGGGAGAGAGAGACAGAGTTGAGGAATAAGAGATCGCTTAATTGCCGGATTTGATTGGGTTGGGGAATTAAATTTAGGGATGTTAATTTTGGAAACTAAAAGTTTTGAGCGGCAAAAAATTTTCAAGAGCTAATATGGTACATCGGATCGAAACGATCTGAGACGTTAATAGCTTGAGACAGTTTGAAATATCGACGGCCGTTGGATGATGACTTTTTTGATCATGTGATATTTATATTTTAAATAATAATTTAGTTTTGTTAATTACACAATTTAAAATGAAGAGAGAGGTAGATGTGGATTGATGAGATTGTTTGACATTAAGAAGTGTGCTGATTGGACTATCTGATATTGGGGGATGTGCAAAGAAGTTAATATTTTTTGGTGAGAAAAAAAAATTTAGAATTAATGTTGTATCATTGGATCAAAGTAGATGAACATTAGATTAATCTTAACCATTGTTGTACTTTTATAAGTTGAAAATTCAAGATTACTTAAAATAATTATATTAAAAAAATAATATTTTACTTGTAATATAAGATTACTTGTTAGGAGTCTACTGCTATAATTATTATTTTTTTATATAATAATAAAATAAGATTACTTGTAACATTTTTATTTATTATTTTATTGTTGTACTTTATTTTATTATTTTTACAATTAATGGGTTTTTTTTTTGTTCAACTGTCAGAGACGTTCGAGCTAGATTACACATAGTTCGATTAATCTTCTCTTCGATCTGATCAAGTGTAGGCTATTGATGTCGGAACTAGGATATTTATAAAGGATAAACACCTGACAGCCTAATCCTAAAAAATTATCAAAATTTAAATTCAATATATTTGCTTTGACCAATGTTACATGAACTTAAAAATTAGACTTAAAAAATAGACTTGATAATTACAACCATTGATTTCACTGTGAGTTTCAACATTTATGGGGATCCACTACCTATTTAATGATTATGATTATCAAATTTACTTTTTAAATCTAATTTTTAAATCCACATAACATTATTCTTTCCATTTAAGGCTCCAATTTATTGCAATTTGAACTATCCTTAGGCAGATTTTGTAGGAACATGGGAAAGTCATTTTCTTTGAGTCAGCGATTTCTACTGAAAAGTCACCAATTTCACACGATGAAACGTTTTAGCATCACACTCAGCTACCATGCTCCATTATTGGTGCCGACACAGAAAATGATAGCAGCTTCTTCTTCTTCTTCTTTTTTTCTTTTTTTTTTTCTTGTCGCAATGCATACATCGAAGGGAACCGATGAAATTCGAACTTTGCATTTGAGTAAAAGACAGAGAAGACACTTCTCATAGGGCCAGTCCTCTTTTGCTCGATACGTTTGTGTCAATTTTACCTATTGATACAAATCCGATACCAATAAGGCTCAAATTAAAATTTGAAAATAACACAATTAATAGACACAAATAATAAATAGGTTAAAATAAGGTTACACACGATTAACGAATAATATAAACAAAAAATAAGTATTTGTGAATTTTTTTTTAATTTTTTTTACAAATTATCATATGAGATGTTGGAAAATTAAATAATTTTTTATTGATACGAATATTGACATGAATACAATGTACCCAAAAAAATTCGACCAAAAATAATACGATACAACAAGATTGACACTCATTTACAATGATAGTACTGTGAATAATTTCAAGTAAATATTGTTGTTAATAGATCTAACTAATTATTTGATAGTTATGATTCTACTACGTTTGTTGATTAGAAACAACATTAATGGTACTTGCAAATTTATGGGACTTGCAAATATATTTCTTACATATGTACAATTACATTTTAGTTATAGGGATATTAAATGAGTCGAACTTATTTAATTTAAGTAAGCTTAAATTTGGCTCAAAAAATGATCGTAACCATTCGAGCCAAAATCGAGCTTAACAACTCAAGGGAAATTTCTAAAAATCAAACTCTATGACATATGCTCCGTTTGATACGATAGAAAAGTAGAATGATAGAAAGTTGGATGAATAAAAAGTTGTAGCGATAAATAAAACATCATGTTAATGAAAAACTGGATAGATGAACTTTCCTTCTAACTCACCAAAATCAATTTCTCCAAAATTGGAAGGAAAGTGGATGAAAAATTAATTATTTGTATTGAAATATATATTGTCTATATATCCTTTGATATATACATATATTATGTATACATTAATTTCATATATAAATACAATGATAAAATATGTATTTATAATTTTTTAAAAAAATTAAAACTAAAAATTTTAAAAAATAAAAAAAATATTTTTTCCATCTTACCAAACACAAAAAAAAAATTAATCATTTTTATTTTTCATCCATCCTACCAAACACAAAGGAATGAAAGTATATCCATCCTATTTTTTATCACTCTTACTTTCTATCTTTCTTACCAAACGGAGCATTAATAATCAATCTTATATACTATAATTAGTAGCTTAAAAAGAACCTGTCAAAATATCTTTAATCAACCATAAAAGCAAGAATTAGGAGTTTAAAAACTTGAGAGAGAGAGAATTGTACATCATTTAGAACTATTTGGGGTTTTTAATCTTTTGAATAGAGATTATTTGACAATAAAATTAGAATTACTTTTAGTTAAGGTTTAGGAACTTGCTCGAGCTAAGCCAAACCGAACCTACTCAAGATCAGTCACCCGTTACTCAAATTTATCTCATTTACTTAGTGAGCTTAGAAATTTAATAAAATTCTATTTATTCTGTGATTGAATGAATGAACTAAAATCTAACCTAACCCCAGTTAAACTCTTGGATTTTTTTTTCAACACATTTGAAGCACACAATGCATATACAATCCATCAAAACTCGAAATCTACACTTACACTGAATGGCCTAGTATTTGGTGGGACATGGAATATTAACTTGATTTTTCCGATTTTTAAACGGAAAAAACAAAACAAAATGTGAATTTCTTTTACTCTCTGTTGTAAATCATAAGAAATCAAGTCTTATCGAAGCAATACTCTTTTTTTTTTTTGTCAGAATTGAAGAAATACTCATTTAAAAGGGAAATGATGTACTTACCAAAAAAAATTATCGAAAATAACCATCCACATTAATTTGATAAATATTTTTATTAAATAATTGTGGTAAACACAACACTATTCATTTTTCGCTTTAATACATTAGCTATTAATTGTTTAGGCTAAAATGTGGGCATTTATTTTTCGAAGACAAACTTTAATCGGAGTCAAATCATCAAACTTATTATACGGAATGAAACAGAATTGAAATTCTTTATATTATACTTTTATCTAATCTTACTCGGTGGTTGATGTCTTATCACAAATTTAAGTGGGACCTAATTATTGAAAAGTGAATCTCTATCTATACGCGATAGATAATCTATTATTTAGTAAAATTAAGTTAAAATATAATAATGAAGATTTGAATCATCAGATAGGGATTTTTTTTTTTTTTTTGTTCAACGGTTTGTGGTGTCTGGGTCAACTTACGTGCATCTCGATTAATTCATTCCTTGGTCCGGTCAAGGTCAAGTCATCAACGCCGGAACTAGGGTATTTATGAGTGATCAATTCTTCATGGTTTGGCCTTAAGAGGTTGCCAAAATTCGAAATCAAGACGTCTAAATTTATAGTTCGTCTCTCTTATTACTTAAACTACTCATTGGGGTTATGGGGACTCCATCAATAAAGGGGTCAGAAAATAAAAAATATACATTAAAAACAATAATTTATATTACTTATAAATATAAGTATCTGTGAAAAATTTTTAATTTCTAATTTTTTTTCATAATTTTTTTATTAGAACATCAATGATACCCCTTTCTTAGTTTCCTATAATTTGCATTTCTTATACCTATTTGGCTTTTAAATTCTTTTGAACTCTTTTATTAACAAAATTTGTCTTCTAAATTCTATTACTTTCATTCAATTTTTATTTTCTATACCTATTGATTTCTATTTTTCTTTTACACTATTTTTCTTAAGTGTTTTTTATTGTTAAATTCTTTTGAACTCATTTATTAGTAATACACTTACATACAATTTTCTATATTTATGTCTATTTATATGAAAAAAAAAAATTTCAATCTATATTTTATTATTCTACAGTCTATTATATGTTATAGTTGATTTTTTTGGAAATAACAATATCATATTATTACAATAAAAATAATAGTATTACAATTTAATTAATTTTTTTGGTAAAAATTACAATAAATTAAAATATAATTAGATCTACAAATACCCAATAATGACAATCTTACAATAAATATCCATTTTAAATAAAAGAGTGAATATCTAAAGGTCGAAGAGATACTTAAACAAATAATATATTATATATTCGAGGAGGGATATAATATATCAATAATTAGGTTTGATAATAATTAAAATAAAAATATATTAAATTTATATAATTTATTATTTAAATTAATTATATATAAAATTTATAAAAAAATTATTATTTAAATATATTCAGGTGCAACACTAATGGTGTTGTTAGTAACATTTAAAATTGCCATTGAATTCACATAGAACAATTCTAATTTTTCAAACGTGTGGGGGTCCTCGTCGTTTAGGGCCCGACATAACTAAAAATTAATGGGAAATTTGGAGGCCGGTATCCCTATATGGACTTGTTTGGACTTAAGTCCGTCAAGGAAACTTATTTGTTATGAAGTCCGTTTTTTGTCAATTTTACCATACTATCCCTTCCCTTTAAAAGTGAAATAAAACTAAAAATTAAAAACTCCTAAATCTTAGGAGTTTGACTAACATTAAAATTTTTTCTCTCTCATATCTATCTATATCCATATATAGGTTAAGAGTTTGACTAACATTAAAATTTTGCCTCTCTCTTATCTATCTATATCCATATATAGGTTATGTATATATATATAGTAACATTAAAAATAAAAAATAGTAACATTCAAATACAAAAAAAGTTATGATTTGGATACAAAAAATAATACATTTAAACACAAAAAAATAGTAACATTTAAACATAAAAAAAAATTGAAACATTCAATATTAATATTTTAAAAAAATAACAACAGTAACATGTTCAACAAAAATTGTAACATACTTAACAATAATTATTTCTCTCAAATTCAAAAGCAAAAAATAGTACCATTCAAACACAAAAAATAGTAATATTCAAAAACAAAACAAATAGTAACATTGAATATTAATATTTAGTAAAATAATAGTAGTAACATGCTCAACAAAAACAGTAACATGCTCAAAATAATAGGAACATGAACAGTAACATATTCAACAAAAGTAGTAACATGAACAGTAACATAATAAAAAAAATAGTAACATGAATTTGATATATATATATATATATATATATAGAGAGAGAGAGAGAGAGAGAGAGAGGGAGAGAGAAAGAGTTTTGAATTTGATATATATATATATATATATATATACAGAGAGAGAGAGAGAGAGAGAGAGAGAGAGAGAGAGAAAGAGAGAGTTTTGAATTTGAATTTTAAATTTATGATGGAGATTTTATATATATATAGAGAGAGAGAGAGCGCTTTGAATTTGATATATATATATATATATATATAGAGAGAGAGAGAGAGAGAGAGAGAGAGAGAGAGAGAGAGAGATATTTGAATTTGAATTTTAAATTTATGATGGAGATTTTATTGACATATTTTAATTGACCTTGAATTAAGGGATAACAATTTCCAAAATAGGAAATTAATTTAACTTCCTTTCAAGGAAGGGTATTTTTGAGAATAATTAAAATAAAAATATATTAAATTTATATAATTTATTATTTAAATTAATTGTATATAAAATTTATAAAAAAATTATTATTTAAATATATTCAGGTGCAACACTAATGGTGTTGTTAGTAACATTTAAAATTGCCATTGAATTCACATAGAACAATTCTAATTTTTCAAACGTGTGGGGGTCCTCGTCGTTTAGGGCCCGACATAACTAAAAATTAATTCTTGAGCTGTGAGGCCACCGTCGCACTGGGACCCAACATTGGTCCATCCCCGCTCCCTGGACTCAATACTACCACCGATGCCACATGGGTCGGTGCCTAAGGATTGTAGATTTTGTTTCATTGACAAAAAATAATAAAATTATAAAATTTAGGGGTGTTATTTTGAGTCTTATAATTTTTTTTTATTTGTATTGTGATTGTGTTAGTATTGAAATCAATAAAAAAAATTAATTCTAAAGTAACTTATATTATACTATATTTATAGAAAAAAAATAAAAAAATCTAGGATAAACCAAATTCCCTCGAGGAATTATAAGTTATTTTCTTTTTTTTCAAAAAGGGGTGCAACATTTATAAGTGCACTTAAGGTTTCTTTCTTATTGTCTGGAACATGATTCCCTATGCATTTCATTGTTTCTGAAAGGGATATAAAATATATATTTATTAATTATTTTTGGTGTTTGAAGGCACTGAATAATAAAAAAAAGTATCAATCATAAACATATTTGTATTTATATCAAAAATTAAATTACAAACATAGATAAGAGAAAAAAGAATTTAAACGCCAGTTTGTAACAGGGGTGAGCGGTGGTAGTGGTGGTGGGAGACAGTAATGGTTGTAGTGGACGTCGACGACCGTGGTGGTTGCAGCGACAGCCATGAGTGGCAACGATGGTATTGGTGGTGGGTTTTGGTTGACGATGATAGAAGTGGCGCCATGAATGAAGGTAGTGGTGGTGAGACAGCAATTGTGGTAGGTTCTGGTGGTGGGTGGCGGTGGGTGGTAGCGGTGGGTGACAGTAGTGGTGAAATAATTGTGATAGTGGTAATAAATATAAGAATGAAATAATTATATTAGTGGGTGGTGGCGGTGGTAGCAATTTGTGGTGGGTGGTGACGATGACGATAGGGTGACAACGATGGGAGGTGATAGTGGTGATGTTAATGGGTGGCAATAGCGGTTGTGGGGGTGGTGGGGGTAATGGGAGTGGGGGTGGTGGCAACGACGACGAGAGAGGTAGTGGTGATGATGGTAGAAGTTGGACAGAGCAGTGGTGGTAGGGTGACGGCTGCAGTGGCATTGGTGGTGGTAGTGGATTTGTTAGAGGTGGTGGTGGGGTGGCGATGACGATGGTAATGATGATAATAGGGCGGTGGGGGTGGTGGTGGTGTGTGGATATTGTTGTGGCAGAGGTGGTGGTGGGTGTGGCGACGAAGGTGGTGGTAGTGGCGGAGGTGGTGGTGGGGCTATTTTCTCTCTTAAATTTGGATAGTTAATATTAGCCGTCGAATTAATTTTAAAATAAAATTTAAAATGATTTGAACCGCAAAAAACAAAAGTCATTTTGTTTATATTTTCAGATTTGAATTATATTGTACTTTATTATATATATATATATTGTTTATAATACCAATTAATTTATTATTCATTTATAAGTTTAATCTACTCGCCTCTTAACTGTTTAATCTACTCACCTCCAAATAATACTAACGAATTTTATTTTTATAGTCCATATCTGAATTCGTTAACAATTTAAAATTTTGATTCGATCTGAATAACTTAATTAACTAAATTTTAACAAATTATACCTAATTTTTTTAAAATAATCACTTAATTTTTTTAATATTTATATAAAAATATATAAATAATTCGGATCGGATCATAATCGGATCGGATATATGTATATCAAATCTGAATCTGTAAAATTTAAGATTTTGAATTCGAGTTCTAATTATCGATAAAAAATATTAATCTATATCTGACTAATCGAATTTGAATTAGGATCAAAATTCAATCCATTGACAAGCCTAGTATGGATACGATACATAGAGTCCAACAACTTCAAGTATTGCCCAAATTGAAATGTCATCGATTGCTGACTCAAAACCAGTGTTATTAAAATTAGACCGGCCCGATTGATTAACCCGTTATAAACCAGTACCCAAGTCGTAACTAGCCCAGCGGGTTTGTCCGGTGAACTGGTAGCAATGGGCCTTTTATGCTGATCTCCTAACATTTGTTTTTGGGATTTTACTTTGGACAGTTTGATTGGTGATTTTTTTTAAATACATATAAAAAATATGAATAAAAATATGAGATAAAAAATACATTCTTAAATAATTTTGCTAAAAAATGATAAGTAAATTTTGAATATTAAACGTATAAAAATAGTGGTAAAAATATCATTATTATACTAACATATCATTTGGTCTATATTTTTGTCTTATTTTTTTCATCAGTCTCACATTATTCATTTTTTTAAAAAAATAATAGTATTTGAACCTAATTTAATAATTTAATTTGTTGATCTAATTATTCATAAATATTAAATTAATAGTAAGTTATAGTATTTATTAAGAATAGAAAATTTTAATAGTTGTAATGAATTAAGTTAACAAGTTAAAATAACATTATTATTTTTTTAATATAAGAGAAGAGATGCAAAATTAACGGTGCTGATCTCTTGGAGAGATTCAACAAACAGTCTCCAAGACCAAGATGGAATTCACTTGAATAGAATATCAAACACCCAAGATTAGCGTTATCTACTCCAAGATAAGACTGAATTAACTTGAACCATATTTGGGGTTCGAAAATTTGGGGATATTCCAAATTAATCGAATTTCTATGATTTCTTTTTTAACAAAGAAAAGAGTTCTGACTTTTTTTTTTCTATTATTTTTGGTGATATAAATATTAATCTTCTATTAGTTTTAATTGTTTGTGTGGTTTAAGGATAAAATGGGTGTTTCACAAAAATACTGGTCGAGGTCAACGGATTCGTTAGTCTTTTTTACGCTTCAAAATTTGATATATTTTGTTAAATCTATAATATAAAACAGGACAGATTTCAATAAATTCAATCGACAGTCTCAAATAGATTTATTTAACGACCACTAATAATATTCCTCTTAAAATCATTCACATTAAATTTTATCTTCCTCTCCTTACTCTTCTCTCTTTCTCTGGGATCTTCACTCTTTACTTCTCTAAATTAACATTTTATTTACGTTGCCTTTAGACACGTGTTATCCCTAATTAATAATTATTAATGCTATTGAGACATAATTGAGAGACATAATTTGAGGATATAATAAGTTGTCACTAATGGTATGATATATCATTACTCATTAGAATAATGTTATTGCATAATGTCATATATTTTTAAATTCTTATAGCATTGCTAATCTTTTTAACCATAGATACCCCAAAAGAGTATCTAGAAAAAAAAAAAAAAAAAGTGTAGAGAGTAATTTCTTAAACAAAGACTAATTTTTCATAAATATTAAAAACTAGAGGGTATGTAATTGTAGTTTTACCAGGAGGAATGGCGGTTTTGTTTTGCCAGACTTGCTTGCTCTAAACGCCCAAAAACTAGGCTGTAAGCTTGTAACCGACTCTCTCTCTCTCTCTCTCTCTCTCTCTCTCTCTCTCCTCTACTTGGACTCCAAGTAAACCCATCTTTAAAGACCCACCCCTCATCCCCAATACGTCAACAATCCCTCAGAAACCCTAGCCAGCAATTCACCAACATGCTTGCTTCTAAGCTCATCGGCCCTCCAGAAATCCACCTCCCCAGACCACCATCATCCACCGCCACTGCCGGCGGCGATGAAGACACAAAACCACCAATGGGTTTCACCGAAAACAACTCTTTAACATACCTAGCCACTGGTAATCCTTGTTTAGATTTTTTCTTCCATGTAGTCCCCAAAACACCATCCGAAGATCTCACTGAACGCCTTCTACTCTCATGGAAGCACAACCAATTAACAACCCTGAAGCTTATATGCAATCTTAGAGGTGTTCGAGGTACCGGAAAGTCCGATAAGGAAAATTTCTACACTGCTGCACTTTGGCTTCACAAACACCATCCCAAAACCCTAGCCTGCAATCTTGACATTTTTGCCGATTTTGGGTACTTCAAGGATTTGCCTGAAATTCTTTATAGAATTCTTGAAGGCCCTGATGTTCGGGCCGTTGCGAAGAGAGAGTGGCACAGTAAAAAGAACGGTAAAGGAAGTAGAGGGTTGTGTTTTCTTCGGAAGAAGAGAGTTCATGAAATGAAATCAAGTAAAGGGCATAAAAAAGAGGAGAAGAGGAAGAGGAATTTGAGGGCTAGAGTGCCGAGAGACAAAAGGGTGGAGGCGAATTTAGAGAGAGTGAAGAAAGAGAGAGAGAAAGCAAGGGACTTGAGGAAGAAAACAGAGGCTGCCGTGGCCCAAAAGGCCTTCGAAAGGTACACCTGTGACCCAGATTATAGATTCTTGCATGATCAGATTTCAACCTTTTTTGCCTATCGTCTGAAATCTGATATTCAATGTTTGAATTCCGGTGACTTCAAGAAAATTAGTCTAGCCGCAAAATGGTGTCCAACGATTGATTCATCTTATGATAAGTCCCTATTGATCTGCGAAAACATTGCTAGAAGGTTGTTTTCCCGGGAGGACTATATCGAATACCAAGAAATTGAAGAGGCACATTATGCTTATAGGGTTAGAGATAGATTAAGGAAGGAAGTTCTAGTTCCTCTTCATAAGGTTTTGGAGCTACCGGAGGTGTATATGAGTGCTAAACAATGGGAGACACTTCCATACAACCGTGTTGCTTCAGTGGCGATGAAGAATTACAAAGAAATCTTTTTACGCCACGACAATGAGAGGTTTAAGGAGTATCTTGAAAATGTGAAGTGTGGTAAGGCTACAATTGCAGCCGGAGCATTGCTTCCCCACGAGATTATCGCGTCCTTGAAGGATGGAGATGGTGGACAAGTTGCAGAGCTTCAATGGGCAAGAATGGTGGACGACCTGAAAAAGCAAGGGACGTTGAGAAATTGCATTGCTGTGTGTGATGTTTCAGGGAGCATGTCTGGGACGCCAATGGAGGTTTGTGTAGCATTGGGGCTGTTGATTTCAGAGCTAAGTGAGGACCCATGGAAGGGAAAAGTGATTACATTCAGTCAAAATCCCCAGCTTCATGAAGTCACAGGGAATAGTCTTCTTGAGAAGACTAATTTTGTGAGAGAGATGGAATGGGGTGGGAATACAGACCTTCAGAAAGTGTTTGATAGGATTTTGAATGTGGCTGTTGATGGGAATTTAAGTGAAGATAAGATGATAAAGACAATCTTTGTTTTCAGTGACATGGAATTCGATCAAGCCTCCGGGCTTGGTGGTTATTCATTTTATGGGCGCTCATTTTATGATGATGATTCAGATTCGGATTCAAGTTCAAATTCCTCGTCTCCAACGAGTGATTCTGATATGGAGGACAAACCTTGTCGTGGGCCTAGGTATGGTTATACAGGAAGAAAGATGAAAAATAGGCCAAAAGGGTGGGAGACAGATTATGAAGTGATACAGAGGAAGTTTAGGGAGAAAGGTTTCAATAAGGTTCCAGAAATTGTGTTCTGGAATCTAAGGTACTCCCCTAGTACTCCAGTTTCAGCTAAGCAGAGTGGGGTTGCAATGGTCAGTGGGTTCTCAAAGAATATGGTGAAGATTTTCTTGGAGGAAGGTGGGATTGTCACCCCAGAGGCTGTGATGGAGCAGGCCATATCTGGTGAACTATACAAGAAACTGGCTGTAATTGACTGATTGTTGATATTTCTCAAAATGTCTCTTGCAATTTTCTTTTGATGAGTAGAGTGATCTGATCTCCTTTTTCTTTGATATGATAATGGCCATTAATTAGGGGGTGGGGCATTCGTTCTTCCCCCTTCATCTTTGAGATACTGTTTTTCTCCTGGATCTTTTTATCTTAAACCTCAATATATCCTCACTATAAATTTATCTCCATGTATTTTTTCTGATTGGATTTGAAGGGCATTTACTCATACAAGTAAATTTTTACTATCCCTCCGAAAACGGGTTGGTTTGATCAAATCTATTAGAAACTAATGCCATGAGAGTTAGGCTGTGCTTATGTGAAAATTGGCCAGCCATAGTTGCCGGAGGAACCATTACCCCTGGATACAGATACTGTTGTATTGCAGTCAATCAATAGCTACTGGTACTTTTGAAGGTATTTGAAGGTATCATCCAATATCTGCATTGCACAAAATTTTCCAGCCAGTGGTACCATCCCACTTTCAAAGAGAAGAGAGTTACCAAGTCGAGCTAACTGCCTAAAATATAAGCAAAATATCAAAATTATAAGCTGAAGTGGGAATTATATTGACAGAGCTTGCACTTGATTTTCCATAATTTCTGTGTCCTTTAACTGCCTCACTACTGCTTCAAACTGAGCTTGTAAACATGATCAACAATTGGTATTTGAAAAGCACTGAGGAACATAAAACAAAATAAAAAACTCTAAAGCAGAACTCAAAACATATATGCATTAAACCCCTGATAATCAGTCATAAACAACAAATTTATTTTACTCTTCACCAGCAATAGCAAGTTCTGCGCAACACCAGACCCCCTGTCAACTCAACACCAGCCCCCCTTTCAGCGATCCACCACCCACGTCCAACCCCATCCACACAAACACACACAGCGTAGCCAGAAAACCCCCCTCCCCTAGCCATTAAATTCCCCTAACCGGAAAACCCGTCCCCCACCCCTCTGTGCGCAGCCAACACACACATATACAGTCAGTCACCACATCCCACTCCCCTTTTTGTTTCACTACCGAGTAGCCTTGCACACCAGCTGTTCGACAAATTGTCAACCGAAATTTTTGGTTTCAGAAAGGGCCTTGACCCCTTGATTCAGAAAGGGCCAAATATTTTGTGCATGCCCTGCCTATTGTAATATCCCTACAAGGAAGATTGCCGGCTCACATTTCGTGGCATAACCAAAAGCAATATAGGAACTACTGAGAAATACATGCCTTGCCTTTTGTGATTGTTTCGTCATATATTCATGTTTGTGTTTTTTGTTTTAAGATTTCATGGTGTGATTATTTATTGGTTAACTATGTTAGGGCGTTAAGTTTTCGCCAAATTTTAGTTGATTGTTTTTTTTTTTGATCCAAAGTTGATTGTTTTGTTGAACCTGATTACCAATTTTTGGATTAAGAGTTTTGGTTGATTAAAATGTTTAGGCGAAGTTTTGGTTAGATGACTATTAATATTCCTATTTTTGTTCATTTCTTCTCATTCCAGTTTCAATCAAATAGAGTATTTTGCAGTTGATTGGGTATAACAAGTGAATAATGTTGTAGGTAGCTAAGGTTCTATGCTTCGTCGATGCGCTGCCTAGCATAGCTATTTAAGGTTTTTTGTTTTTTCAATTTATGATCTAGGTACACCTTTTGATTGTTGATCAATTTAATGGTATTAATTTGTTTGTGTTGGCATTTGGATAGCTTGGCAAAGTTTGATTGTTTGGTGATTTTAGAATTGAATCACTAAATATTGTGCAACTTGGTGGATATTTAACCCATATTTTGATGTTTATTGGTGTCGTTAATATGCAAAGAACGTTTGAAGACTTGAGTTTGTATATGTATGTAGGTTTTTAATTTGATGCTTTTGAATTGTGTTTTGGGTTAGTTATTTAAGGCAATGAAAGATTCATATGATCGCTTTTATATTCGAAGTTTGATTTGTTTGCTTATTATTTTTTTTTTCAATTGAATGAGTCAATGTACTTGAGAAATTCATAGGAAAAGGGCTAGAAATTGATCTTTTTACATAGACAACTGAATTACAGGATGCTCACAACCAAAGCTTGCTGTCCTGCCTAGGTTTATGAATCATGATTGTAAAGGGGAGAGGAGGAAATGGGTTGTGGTCATTGGTGGAGTTTGATGGGTGAAGATGGCTTGGACTTGGAGACGACACTGGTTATGGTATACATGTATGTTAATCTGTAATATTTGTTGATGAGATCATGATTTGTCACTCTTTTTTTTCCTGGCTGTACGCAATCAAGCTAATACGTTGGTTTTGGTATAGGTGGTGACACTGGGCTTTAATGTACTCAGATTGTAATTTTGATGGTGTTGAGATACTGTTATTAATTTTGAGGTTTTGCTTTTGTTGGTTAAAGTTTTTGGCTATGTACTTTTGAGTAAGAATGGACGTAAAATTTATATCAATGAATTTTTATTTTTTTGATTCCATTTTGTGTGTGTTATGCAATGCCTTTAGGAATAGGCATTAACTATTATTATATAGAGGTTTTATTGTTTTTTGTATTTTGGTCAGTTGTGTGTTAAGGTATTGTATTGGTGATAATAATGTTATTTGGACGATTAAATTTAAGCTACTATATGTTATTTCGGTTAGATGATCATTCACAATGTAGTATTCTTCAAGTTTAATTCAATTTTATTGCATGAGGCATACATTTTTACTTTTTTTTATACAAATATGAGGATACACCATTAATTGCATGAGGTATTAATCTGGTGGAGCTTATAGTCATAGAGATTGGGTTATATCTCAATCACTACATGGACTCATAATTCGGCTGGTGGTGCTTATTGCAATGTGGTTGATAGTTCTGATTCGAATGGTGGGTTAAATTGTTACTATAAGTATGGTAAATCATTTATTATTCGTGTTTAATCTTAATTTATTACTTATAATATCAACTATTCGGGTTTAATCTTAATTTAACTAATTTATTATTCGTGTTAATTAAATATGTCATTTTGAATTCGTATTGTATTCAAATTGACAATCTAATAAACATATATGAGTTAAAGAGCTGTAGTTGGCAAAATTTTGACAATGGGGCTAGGTTCAGTCCAAAAAGTATGGAAAAGAATATCTAGGGCATGTCAAGGCATCATTGGGAGGAGAAGAGAGACAAATAAGATCATCAATATTTGATTTTTTCTTAGAATTCTCAAATGATGAAGAGTTTTGTGCATTAAGTTGTTCACATAGAGGCAATGAAATTGGAGAATATGGGATGCATAAAATTTACATTTCTGCCCATAACATTTATTTTCTTGCCTTTTCTCCATTCTTTTTAAGGAGAAAATAAGAGAAGAAAGAAGGAAAAATAATTAAAAGATAACTTTTAAAAAGTGGGAAAAGTGGGTAAAAGCGATGATAGAGGTGTTAAATAGTGTAATGAAAAGGAAAAACTTCTCAAATACGGTCGCACTTAAATTGTGTGCAATAATATATGGTGTAATATAAATATGTAGAGTTAAAAAACTTCAATTATTGCCCAAATTCAAACGTCGTTGATTATTGACCCAACACTATTGTCGAGAGTAACGAGTCTTATATGTTTAAAAAATTAACCTAATTTCTCCTCATTAATAAAAAATATTGGAATAATACTATTAAGGTTTGTCAATCGCTACATTATTTGGATAATAAATTAGCTAAGATTGTTAACCCCTTATGTCATTACTAATTTTTTTTAACCGTTCACTACCAAAAAAGTAAAACAAACTTGAAAGGATAGAGAGTAATTTCCTAAACAAAAACCTATTCTCATAAATATTAAAAACTAGAGGGCGTGTTATTGTAATTTTACTAGGAGGAATGTCGGTTTTGATTTGCTGGACTTGCTTGATCTTCACGCCTAAAGATTTGGTCGTACTAAAGAGGCTATTTTGCATGAGTTTTACGCACCACGTGGTGTGCAGACCCAATCAATCGCCGCCATAAACAAATTGTCGCGAGAAATTTTTGCCAAACGGAGCATTAATAATCAATCTTATATACTATAATTAGTAGCTTAAAAAGAACCTGTCAAAATATCTTTAATCAACCATAAAAGCAAGAATTAGGAGTTTAAAAACTTGAGAGAGAGAGAATTGTACATCATTTAGAACTATTTGGGGTTTTTAATCTTTTGAATAGAGATTATTTGACAATAAAATTAGAATTACTTTTAGTTAAGGTTTAGGAACTTGCTCGAGCTAAGCCAAACCGAACCTACTCAAGATCAGTCACCCGTTACTCAAATTTATCTCATTTACTTAGTGAGCTTAGAAATTTAATAAAATTCTATTTATTCTGTGATTGAATGAATGAACTAAAATCTAACCTAACCCCAGTTAAACTCTTGGATTTTTTTTTCAACACATTTGAAGCACACAATGCATATACAATCCATCAAAACTCGAAATCTACACTTACACTGAATGGCCTAGTATTTGGTGGGACATGGAATATTAACTTGATTTTTCCGATTTTTAAACGGAAAAAACAAAACAAAATGTGAATTTCTTTTACTCTCTGTTGTAAATCATAAGAAATCAAGTCTTATCGAAGCAATACTCTTTTTTTTTTTTGTCAGAATTGAAGAAATACTCATTTAAAAGGGAAATGATGTACTTACCAAAAAAAATTATCGAAAATAACCATCCACATTAATTTGATAAATATTTTTATTAAATAATTGTGGTAAACACAACACTATTCATTTTTCGCTTTAATACATTAGCTATTAATTGTTTAGGCTAAAATGTGGGCATTTATTTTTCGAAGACAAACTTTAATCGGAGTCAAATCATCAAACTTATTATACGGAATGAAACAGAATTGAAATTCTTTATATTATACTTTTATCTAATCTTACTCGGTGGTTGATGTCTTATCACAAATTTAAGTGGGACCTAATTATTGAAAAGTGAATCTCTATCTATACGCGATAGATAATCTATTATTTAGTAAAATTAAGTTAAAATATAATAATGAAGATTTGAATCATCAGATAGGGATTTTTTTTTTTTTTTTGTTCAACGGTTTGTGGTGTCTGGGTCAACTTACGTGCATCTCGATTAATTCATTCCTTGGTCCGGTCAAGGTCAAGTCATCAACGCCGGAACTAGGGTATTTATGAGTGATCAATTCTTCATGGTTTGGCCTTAAGAGGTTGCCAAAATTCGAAATCAAGACGTCTAAATTTATAGTTCGTCTCTCTTATTACTTAAACTACTCATTGGGGTTATGGGGACTCCATCAATAAAGGGGTCAGAAAATAAAAAATATACATTAAAAACAATAATTTATATTACTTATAAATATAAGTATCTGTGAAAAATTTTTAATTTCTAATTTTTTTTCATAATTTTTTTATTAGAACATCAATGATACCCCTTTCTTAGTTTCCTATAATTTGCATTTCTTATACCTATTTGGCTTTTAAATTCTTTTGAACTCTTTTATTAACAAAATTTGTCTTCTAAATTCTATTACTTTCATTCAATTTTTATTTTCTATACCTATTGATTTCTATTTTTCTTTTACACTATTTTTCTTAAGTGTTTTTTATTGTTAAATTCTTTTGAACTCATTTATTAGTAATACACTTACATACAATTTTCTATATTTATGTCTATTTATATGAAAAAAAAAAATTTCAATCTATATTTTATTATTCTACAGTCTATTATATGTTATAGTTGATTTTTTTGGAAATAACAATATCATATTATTACAATAAAAATAATAGTATTACAATTTAATTAATTTTTTTGGTAAAAATTACAATAAATTAAAATATAATTAGATCTACAAATACCCAATAATGACAATCTTACAATAAATATCCATTTTAAATAAAAGAGTGAATATCTAAAGGTCGAAGAGATACTTAAACAAATAATATATTATATATTCGAGGAGGGATATAATATATCAATAATTAGGTTTGATAATAATTAAAATAAAAATATATTAAATTTATATAATTTATTATTTAAATTAATTATATATAAAATTTATAAAAAAATTATTATTTAAATATATTCAGGTGCAACACTAATGGTGTTGTTAGTAACATTTAAAATTGCCATTGAATTCACATAGAACAATTCTAATTTTTCAAACGTGTGGGGGTCCTCGTCGTTTAGGGCCCGACATAACTAAAAATTAATGGGAAATTTGGAGGCCGGTATCCCTATATGGACTTGTTTGGACTTAAGTCCGTCAAGGAAACTTATTTGTTATGAAGTCCGTTTTTTGTCAATTTTACCATACTATCCCTTCCCTTTAAAAGTGAAATAAAACTAAAAATTAAAAACTCCTAAATCTTAGGAGTTTGACTAACATTAAAATTTTTTCTCTCTCATATCTATCTATATCCATATATAGGTTAAGAGTTTGACTAACATTAAAATTTTGCCTCTCTCTTATCTATCTATATCCATATATAGGTTATGTATATATATATAGTAACATTAAAAATAAAAAATAGTAACATTCAAATACAAAAAAAGTTATGATTTGGATACAAAAAATAATACATTTAAACACAAAAAAATAGTAACATTTAAACATAAAAAAAAATTGAAACATTCAATATTAATATTTTAAAAAAATAACAACAGTAACATGTTCAACAAAAATTGTAACATACTTAACAATAATTATTTCTCTCAAATTCAAAAGCAAAAAATAGTACCATTCAAACACAAAAAATAGTAATATTCAAAAACAAAACAAATAGTAACATTGAATATTAATATTTAGTAAAATAATAGTAGTAACATGCTCAACAAAAACAGTAACATGCTCAAAATAATAGGAACATGAACAGTAACATATTCAACAAAAGTAGTAACATGAACAGTAACATAATAAAAAAAATAGTAACATGAATTTGATATATATATATATATATATATAGAGAGAGAGAGAGAGAGAGAGAGAGGGAGAGAGAAAGAGTTTTGAATTTGATATATATATATATATATATATATACAGAGAGAGAGAGAGAGAGAGAGAGAGAGAGAGAGAGAAAGAGAGAGTTTTGAATTTGAATTTTAAATTTATGATGGAGATTTTATATATATATAGAGAGAGAGAGAGCGCTTTGAATTTGATATATATATATATATATATATAGAGAGAGAGAGAGAGAGAGAGAGAGAGAGAGAGAGAGAGAGATATTTGAATTTGAATTTTAAATTTATGATGGAGATTTTATTGACATATTTTAATTGACCTTGAATTAAGGGATAACAATTTCCAAAATAGGAAATTAATTTAACTTCCTTTCAAGGAAGGGTATTTTTGAGATAAAAAAAAAAAGTGGACTTAAGTCATTACATATAATTTTAAACATGGACTTAGCCTCTTATAAGTTTTCTTGCCGGACTCATCTCCAAACAAGTACATCTAGGGGGACTCACTTCCAATTTTCACAAAATTAATTCTTGAGCTGTGAGGCCACCGTCGCACTGGGACCCAACATTGGTCCATCCCCGCTCCCTGGACTCAATATTACCACCGATGCCACATGGGTCGGTGCCTAAGGATTGTAGATTTTGTTTCATTGACAAAAAATAATAAAATAATAAAATTATAAAATTTAGGGGTGTTATTTTGAGTCTTATAATTTTTTTGATTTGTATTGTGATTGTGTTAGTATTGAAATCAATAAAAAAAATTAATTCTAAAGTAACTTATATTATACTATATTTATAGAAAAAAAATAAAAAAATCTAGGATAAACCAAATTCCCTCGAGGAATTATAAGATATTTTCTTTTGTTTTCAAAAAGGGGTGCAACATTTATAAGTGCACTTAAGGTTTCTTTCTTATTGTCCGGAACATGGTTCCCTATGCATTTCATTTGATGGGTCAAGCCCAAATGGCCCAATCTATATAAAAAGCCCAAATCCCCATTTGAGGAGCCCAACTTCATTTAAGATCCACCAAGTCCAATCAGGCTCTATGCTTAGCCACGTCATCAAGGGGAGAGCAGAGGAGCATCACCTGCACAACGGAAGGAAATGGTCCACCCTCACCTTATCTTTGACCGCATCTCATGGAAGCTCCTCAACCACCTCGCCCGTTGAGGATAAGTCGTGAGCTCCACCGAAATGCTTGCTAAGTTGCTGAAGAGTAGCCCAACCTGTTAGGGGACTCCTATAAAATGCACACCCCACCAACACTTAAAAGGACACTTACCTGAGCACGACCCTCCCTCTTCTCTCTAAAAGCTTGTAAACTCTGCTCCCCGCTCCCTTGAGTTAATAAAAGCTCCCCGGCAACCAAAGCCATTCAAGAGTGGACGTAGGTCACGTTGACCGAACCACTATAAATTCTGCCTTTTCCTATTCCCTGCTATTTTACTGCATTTATTAATTACACTTAACAGGTGGTGTGCAAAACCATTTTTGTGCATCATCAGTTTGGCGCCGTCTGTGGGAAGAGACAAAACTTCTTACTCCAAAATTTTCACCTCCTAAGCCAATGACGATCACTACCAGATCCATGAATCAACCTGAAGGCAATCCTCCACGAGAGGAGGGGATTGCTCCTCCACCCATCAACCCTGTCCCAAATGCTCCAGCTCCTAATCCACAGCAAATGCTGGAGACCATGCAGCAGCTGGTAGCCCAAAACCAGCAGATACTGCAACTTATGCTCGCTGGACAAGGTGGAGCACAGCTTGGTGGTGCGCAGCATGGAGGACCCCAATGAGCTCCACGCCCTGGACATCAAGGAGCTCCACACCCTGGTGTTCCACACCTAGGCGCCCATACAGGGCTGGGCGCCCCCTTTGGAGCCCCTTTGGACGCCCCACACAGGGGAGCCAAACATGAGGGAGTCCCTCACCCTCCTCCTGCTTCCCATGGCGAGGACCCCCATCTCCAAGAGGATGAGGGCGAGAACCAAAGCATGGAGCATGGGAGCCATTTCCATAACCATTCCAGAGGAGCACCCAACCACTGGGACGAGAAAATCAAGGAGGTACAAAATCAATTGGGTGATGTCTTCAACTCTATGAAGGCACAGGGACCAAAGACTGTAGATTACCTGGTAAGGCGTACAGACACCCCATTCAAGCCTGACGTGGCGAACTATCCCTTCCCTCAGAAGTTCAAAATGCCGTCAGTAGAGACCTTTGACGGGAAGAAAGATCCATTAGACCATCTGGAGACTTACAAGACCCTAATGCAGCTGCACAGTGTCCCCGACGAAATCATGTGCAGAGCATTCCCAACCACTTTGAAGGGATCGGCTCGACAGTGGTTTGCCAAGCTCGCTCCTGCCTCTATATCTTCCTTCGCTGAGCTGAGCAGGTCGTTCGTGTCACACTTCATCGGAGGGCGCCGCCACCAGAAGCCCGTCACTCACCTGCTCAGCATAAAGCAGGACAAGGACGAAAGCCTGAGGAGCTATCTCACTCGTTTCAACGAGGAGGTCCTTCAGGTTAGGCCTGTCAAAATTCAACACGACACGATTAACCGACACGATTAACCGCTGATTAAACGGATTTGGGTGAAACCTTAACGGGTTCACGTGTTAAACGGGTCAACCCGTTTAACACGTTTAATAAACGAGTCGTGTTCGAGTGAGACATGTCAACCCATTTATAACCCGTTTAAATAAATTTAATATAATAATAAATTATAAATTCATAATTATTTTAAAAAAAATAATCAGAATTTATTAAAATTAACTATCCAAATATTCAGTCTCTTAATTAAAAGATTTTTATTAGTGAACACTTCGAAAAACAAATAAAAAAATTAAATGATGAAGAAAAGAATGGACTTCACTTTTTATAGGCAAGGAGGAGGTCTCCTTCCTTGCAAATCTACCGATGTGGGATTCAAAACTTGTGAGTTGTGAGAGAAGTGTGAACACAGTGAAGGCATCCTTGAAAGCTTTTGGTTGGAATGGTTGGAATCCCACATCGACTAATTTAAGTGAATGAGAACTCTCTCATGCCTATAAAACGCTGCACCCATTTGTTTAGTCCTTCACCTTTGCCTTCCACTTACAAAAGCAAGTGGCACCCAACTGAAACTTTTTTAATAAAAAGGGTTTTGATGTTGTGGGTAATTAGTGGAGTTTAAAATTTTAGTAAAATAATTTTAATAAAATTTAATGGGTTAAACGAGTTGTGTCGTGTTACCCGTTTATTAAACGAGTCGTGTTCGTGTTGAGATTTTTTACCCATTTATTAAACGTGTCGTGTACGGGTTTATATGTATTTCACCCGTCACCCGTTTAACCCGACACGTAACCGTTTAACCCAACACGTTTGACACCCTTGCTTCAGGTAGAAGAACCCGATGACAAGGTGTCCATGACTGCATTCTTGGGAGGCCTCCGCTCTTCAAGCTTCCTATTTTCGGTGATGAAGCGACCACCAAGGAGCATGCCGGAGCTACTAGCCAAAGCCCAAAAATACATGAATGCAGAAGACATCACGAGGGCCAGACGAGGGGAAACATCCAGAACAGGGGAGAAGAGAAAGGAGAAAGACAGAGACGACAGGAAGGAGACTAGCAATAAGCACAACAGGACAGAGAGGGTACCTGTCAGGGACCGACTTGGTCCTGCTCCTCAGAGGGACCGACTTGGTCCTGCTCCGCAGAGGGACCGACAAGCCTTTACTCCCCTCAACGCCGCTGTCGGGCACATCTTATGCCAGATCCAGGAGGACCCCGCAGTAAAGTGGCCTGGGAGGATGAAGTCTCCCCCAAACCGCAGGAACCCCAACAAGTATTGTTGCTTCCACCGCGACCATGGTCATGACACCGACGATTGTTATGACCTTAAAAGGCAAATTGAGGACCTCATCCAACGTGGACACCTTCGTCAGTATGTAGCCGGAAGAGGACAAGCACCGCCTCTACCCCACAATCAGGGAGATCCACAGCCCATTGGGGAGATCCACACCATCTCGGGAGGACTAGCAGGAGGTGGGGAATCACTTTCTGCAATGAAGGCCCACGCCAGAAAGGTGAGGCACTTCGACGAGTCACGTCCATCCAAGGCGTTGAAGCAGGACGACTGTGAGGTCATATCCTTCTCGGATAGGGACTTGGAAGGAATCCAGCACCCCCATGATGACCCCCTGGTGCTCACCATAACCGTGGCCAATTTCCAAGTGCGCAGGATCTTGATGGATAGTGGCAGCTCTGCAGACATTCTTTTCGCAGAGGCTTATGACAAGCTCAACCTGGGCAGGGAGAGACTGCAACCTATCAGATCACCACTCATTGGTTTCTCAGGGGAGAAGGTATATCCCCTTGGGTCCATCACTCTTCCTGTCACAGCCGGAGCAGCACCCCGAAGCTCCACCGTCATGGTCAATTTTTTGATAATAGACTGCCCGTCAGCCTACAACATCATTCTGGGGCGACCTGCTCTTAACACATTAAGAGCTGTGCCCTCCACTTATCATCTCATCCTCCGCTTTCCAACCCCACATGGAGTCGGAGAGATCAGAGGAGACCAGTTGGCGGCAAGGGAGTGCTATGTCTCCTCTATGAAGACCAGGAAACCACATGAAGCATTGCAAGTTGAAATCCTAGATCCGAGGGATGATTCCACCATAGAAAAAGGGGAACCGGTGGAGGAGCTCACCCCCATGGTTTTGGATAAAGATCACCCAGACAGAAGAATATATGTTGGCTCTTCCCTTTCTGCAGAGCTGGTTGGCCCGCTAATATATTTTTTGAAACACAACATGAACGTCTTTGCATGGTCACATGCAGATCTTGAGGGAATCGACCCAGAAGTGGCCACGCACCGCCTCAATGTTGACCCACACCACAAGCCTGTTCGCCAAAAGCTAAGGGGCGCCTCCACTGAAAGGGCCCAAGATATGGATAAGGAGGTGGGAAAACTGATAGACAACGGGGCCGTCAGAGAAGTAGCATATCCTGAGTGGCTCTCCAACGTGATAATGGTCACCAAAGCCAATGGAAAGTGGCGCCTCTGCGTCGACTTCACAGAACTCAACAAAGCATGCCTGAAAGACAGCTACCCGCTGCCGAGAATCGACCTCCTCATCGACGCCACCGCAGGACATGAGTTGCTCACTTTCCTGGATGCGTATTCTGGATATAACCAAATTAGCATGCACCCTCCAGACCAGGAGAAGACGTCATTCATCACTCCAAAAGGGACATACTGTTACAGGGTCATGCCATTCGGACTGAAGAACGCATGAGCAACCTACCAACGGCTAGTGAATAAGATGATCAAGTCTCAGATTGGGCGAACAATGGAGGTATACGTGGATGATATGCTGGTGAAAAGCCTCGCAGCAGCGGACCATGTTGATCACCTTCAGGAAACTTTTAATGTCCTAAGGTCCTATCACATGAAGCTCAATCCTGAAAAGTGCGCCTTTGGCGTAGGGTCAGACAAATTTTTGGGCTTCATGGTCAACCAGAGAGGAATTGAGGCGAATCCTGACAAGATCAAGGCTATCCTTGATATGAAGTCACCCTCCTCAACCAAGGAGCTCCAGCGCCTTAATGGGAGAATCGCAGCACTCAATAGGTTCGTCTCCAAGTCTGCAGACAAATGTCTCCCCTTCTTTAAGATTCTCCGAAAGGCATTTGAATGGGAACCTGAGGCTGAGGAGGCCTTCCAAAGGCTCAAGGCTTACCTGGCCACACCTCCCCTCCTGTCACATGCCACTCTAGGAGAAGTTCTTCACCTATATCTTTCTGCCTCTTCATCAGCAGTAAGTTCTGTGCTTGTCAGGAATGATAATGGAGTGCAGAGGCCAATTTATTACGTGAGCAGCGCATACCGGGGGGCAGAGATCAGATACTCGGAACTAGAAAAATTGGCGCTCGCTCTTATCACGACGGCGAGACGGCTGCGACACTACTTTCAGAGTCACTGCATAGTGGTCACCACAGACCAACCCCTAAAAAGGGTCCTAGGAAAGCCGGATGTATCCGGTAGACTTCTCAAATGGGCAGTGGAGCTGGGCGAGTTCGACATTCAGTACCAACCAAGGACAGCCATCAAAGCACAAGCTTTGGCGGATTTCATTGCTGAGCTTACACCAAAGGAAGAAGGGAACTGCAAGGATACCCATATGCTCAGCGAGGATAACCAAAGCCATAACAGAGACTCCCTGACACTCAAACTGGGCGTCCAGGCTGCTCCCTCAGGCGCTCAGGACTCCACCCCAGGCACCTAGGCTGCTCCCTCAGGCGTTCAGGACTCCACCCAGGCGCCCAGGCTGCTCCCCCAGGCGCTCAGGACTCCACCCCAAGCGCCCAGGCTGCTCCCTCAGGCGCTCAGGACTCCACCCCAGGCGACCAGGCTGCTCCCTCAGGCGCTCAGGACTCCTCCCCAGGCGCACAGGCTGCCCCCTCTGGCGCTCAGGTTGTTCCCTCTGGCGCCCAGGCTGCTCTACCAGAAGCCCAGTCGTCCACTTTAGCTTCTAGACCCTCCTCTCCTTTGCTTTGGAAGCTTTACGTAGATGGTTCCTCAACCAGTGGTGGAGGAGGAGCGGGACTGATCTTGATTAGCCCAGATGGCACCACCATCAAATATGCAGTAAAACTCCATTTCGCTGTGTCAAACAACGAGGCAGAGTACGAAGCCCTCCTCTCAGGACTAAGATTAGCAGTTGAAATGGAAGCCCAGCACCTCTCCACGTACAGCGACTCCCAGCTGATAGTCAATCAAGTGAAGGGGGAGTTCGAAGCCAAAGGAGCCAGGATGCAAGAGTACCTTGGCATGACAAGGAGCATCATCACAAAGTTCCACTACTTCGAGATAAGCCACATTCACAGGGAAGACAACATGGCTGCGGATGCACTTGCAAGGCTTGCCTCATCCATGGAAGCCCCACCAGGAGAACCAACATTCATCGGTCACCAGTTCGAGCCAAGCAAGTTGGACATGGAGGCCGTAAACATCAACTGTACATCGGCCGAATCAAATTGGATGACCCCAATAAGGGCATACCTCCAAGTAGGTGTGCTGCCAGACGATCCCCTAGAGGCTAGAAAGCTGAGGGTGAGAGCCTCCAAGTTTACCATCCTTCAGGACACTCTATACAAGAAGGGTTATTCCTTACCTTTGCTGCGGTGTCTATCACCCGAAGAGGCTCACTATGCACTGCGAGAGATCCACGAGGGAATATGCGGGAATCATTCTGGAGGGCGCTCCCTTGCCCACAAGGCACTTAGGCAAGGCTACTTTTGGCCTACCATTGTAAGGGACGCTCAAAAATTCTCCAAAAAGTGTGACAAATGTCAACGATTCGCAACTGTGCCCAGACAACCACCAGAAGAGCTAACAACCATCTCAAGCCCGTGGCCTTTCTCCAAGTGGGGCATCGACATCCTAGGCCCTTTGCCCCTCGGCAAAGGATAGTGTAAGTTCGTGGTAGTAGCAATCGACTACTTCACCAAGTGGGCAGAGGTAGAACCCTTAGCAAGAATCACAGATGTAAAGGTCAAAGATTTTATCTGGAAGAGTCTGGTATGTCGATTCGGGATTCCCCATGCATTGGTAAGTGATAACGCCAAGCAGTTCGACAACAAGTTGCTGAACTCTTTCTGTTCCGACCTCCAAATAAAACAACCTCACTCCATTCCAGCACATCCACAAGCAAATGGGCAAGCAGAAGTCATGGTGAGAACCGTGCTGCGCAACTTGAAGACAAGGCTCGAAAGAGCAAAGGGTCTTTGGGTTGACGAGCTCCCGGGAGTGCTGTGGGCATATCGAACCACGCCAAGAGCTCCTACTGGGGAAACTCCTTTCTCCCTAGCCTTTGGAACTGAGGCAGTCATTCCTGTGGAGATAGGAGTGCACTCCCTACGAGTCCAACAACATGACCCCATCAACAACGAGGAAGGACTCCGCATCAACCTCGACTTAGTGGAGGAGGCAAGGGAAATGGCTATGGTCCGCAACGCGGAGTACAAACGACGCATGGCAAAGTACTACAATTCGAGGGTGAAGTCTCGTTCCTTCCAACCAGGGGACGTGGTCCTCAAGAAAGTTATCCTCGCCACAAAAGATTCACGCGAAGGAAGCTAGGACCGAATTGGGAAGGACCCTATCTCATAACAGAGGTGGTGAGGCCGGGTACCTACAAGATCCAGAATTCTGATGGGAAAGTATTACTCCATCCATGGAATGCGGAGCACTTAAAGAGGTATTATCAATGACACTTTGAGAGCATCAAAATAGTGGAAGTAGGGACTTGATTTTATTTTCTGGGATTATCACCCGATATTCAATGTACTTTTTTGGGAATTACTACCCAATATTGCTTTATATAAGCGATGAATCAATAAAATTTTCTACATTATTACTCCAAAAAAGATTTTTGCATTTCATTTTAAAGGAGTTTCAGTACAAAAGCGAGGCTACAGATGGCCTTTCTTAAAAAAAAAAAAAAAAAAAAAAAAAAAATCAAAAGTCCTGAACACTCTAAGTGCTCTCATGATCGTCTTCTACCTCCTTCTCGTCATCCTCAACATCATCAGAGCCCCCCTCGCTACCATCAGCTGGTACGAAGTTTGAAAAGTCAAGGTCTGGGAAAGCAGCAGAGGCCTTCCCTCGGAACTCCTCGAAGCCATCAATAAAAGCATCTGCAAGGCCATTCTCCAAGTCCTCCTTAGCACGAGAAGCTCTCTCATGAGCATTCTCCAAAACCTCCTCAGCACGGGAAGCTCTCTCCTGAGCTGCCTTCAACTCTGCCTCCACATCAGCCTCTCTGAGCATGGCCCTCTCATGGGCCTGTGCAAGCTCAGCCTCCATGAGCGCGTTCTTCTCGCGGAGCGCCACAAGCTCAACTCAAGTGTAGTTGCCCGCTTACGGGCCTCAATAAGCTCACCATCCCTGAGCGCCTCCCTCTCATGGGTCGCCGAAAGCTCAGACTCAAGCTTGGATGCCCTCTCTTGAGCCGCCACAAGCTCATCTCGAGAAGTACTACTGGCTGCCTTAAACTCGGCAATCATCCTCTGAGCAGCAACAAGCTCCTTTAGTGTAACATCGAGATCCAGCTTCAGCTTGTCGTGTTTGAAAGCCTTTGAAAGCAAGCAGATGGACGAAGTTGAAACCTGAAAAAGATGAAGGATGGAGAAATGTTAGACAGGCATAAGGAAGAACTGGAGAAAGGGAAATGTCAACCCTTACCTGAGCCAGACCTTTCAAATAAGTATCGACAACCGTCTCAGTACCCAAGCTGCCAAGACGATGGACCTCAGGTGCAAACACAAACCTCCCAAGTCTCTCCTGAATAATTCGAGGCCTGCCCATCATAGGAATAGAGAAATCCGGTCCCCTTATAGAAGTTTCTGTACGGGGCAAGGTCGAAGAAGGAGCGGAAGGTGAACCTGGCAAGGAAACGTGTGGAGTGGCAACTAAAGGAGCCTCTAGTTGCGGAGGAGGCATCACCACCGGAGGAATCACTTGTTGAGAAGGCGCCTCCACCGGAGAGGTGACTAGCTGAATAGGTGCCACCTCCGTAGAAGTCATTTGGGGGGCATCACCTGTCCTCGCCACCTTAGAAGAAGGAGGGCTCCTATCGGAGTAACGGGATGCCACCACCCGTTTACTTGCTGCCAAAAATGATAAGGTGTTAGGGAGGTGAAAAATACCAAGGGGAAGAGAAAAATAAAGAAGGAAGTCAACTCACCCTTTTTTGAAGAAGAACCACCAGATCTTGTGAAAGGAGCAACGACCCTAGTATCCTTGGGAAGAAGATCTCCCAAATCCTTGAAAGGGCAAGCCTTGACAGCTTTCAACTTCCGCTCCTGGTCTTGAGAAAGCACAGGTGTATCTGCAAGAGTACAGTGAGTACACATACGTGTATATATATATAAAGGAGAGAGAAGAAACAAAGGTGCAGCGTACCGGGTTTTCTGGCACATCCCACCGCATGGGCACCAAAGCTCTATCGGCTTCTGCAGCCCACTCTCCACCAACAAAGAAGAAGCAAGATTTCCAGCCAGTACAATTAGAGCGCTGACCCGTGAGCACTGTACCAATTTTTGTGGTAAAATAATACCACCCCCTGTTCGGTGTAGGAGTCTCGCTCAAATTATATGCTGCATGGAACTCCGCAGAAGAAGCATCTTCCTGGTGTACTCTCCTCCACAACGCAAGGAAGCCCAACAGAACTCTCCAACCATTAGGCGCTAGCCGCCCCGGAGTCAAGGAAAAATAGTGCAAAATACGACAAATGGGAAAGGACATGGAAAACCTTAGCCCAGCCTCAAGCATCTCCTCATAAACGACAATATCACCAGAGGAGTCGTCGCAAGCAAACTCGCTCGGCTCAGGCCGACGGCACAGCACGGTCGGAGGAATGCGATAAGCATAAACAAGTCTCGAGATATCCTCAGCCGAATTAAATAAGCTGGAAAGAGTGCTTACCTTAGACTCATCTTCGTCGAGTCCCACTTTACTTTTGCATTTCTTCTTGCGGGGCCGCAGGGAGTAGTCTAAGCCACCCCTTGAGAAGTCTTGAGGAGCTCGGGCTGGAGGAGTCACAGGGAGCTCCTGATCACCTAAAGTAACACCCAAAGTTTCCCTGCCACCTGAAGTGTCTAACCCAACATTGGGATGAGTGCCTGACCGTCTTTGCTCGTCCAAATGAGGCAACCCAATAGCAGGAGAGGTGTCTGATCCCCTCTGCTCGCCAAAAGGGAGCAGCCCAGCAGTTGGAGAGGCGCCTACGGTGTCCGAATTAGCGCCTGGAGTGGTGCCCATAGCTACCCATGTACCCAGGTTGCTACCCAACTCTCCCTGACGCTCCATGGGCCGAAAATCAGCACTTGGTGTTGCAGAAAAGTCGCTGCCCAGCCCTCCTGAGCTGTCCGCGACACCAAAATCAGCGCTGCCCAGCGCGTTTGAGCTGTCCAAGACAGCAGGGACAGCCCCCAAGTTGCTGCCCAGCATGCCTGGGCTGTCCAGGACGCCAACCCCAGCGCCTAGGCTGCTGCCCAGCGCGTTCGGGCTGTCCACAACTGCAGAACAGGCGCCCAGGCAGCTGCCTAGTGCGCAGAAACTGCCCAGGACAGCCTCCTTGTTGCTGCCCATCTCGCCTATGGAGTCCACCATTCTTCCCCCATACATACCCAGGCTGGAGAGCTTGCCAAAAGAGCCAAAACCCATGGAAGAGGCGCCTGAACCAGCGCCCAAAACAGCGCCTGAAGCCCCTTGCGCGGACTGCCGTGGCGCTCGCGCAGCAGCGGCTGGACGGGGACTTTCTCCTCCTCCTCCTCCTTCAACTCTTGCAACATCCAAAGTTCCAAGACCACCTTCTTCAGCCCCAACTTTACCATTCCCCATGGCACCAATGGAGTTTCTTATCCTACCTCTTTCAAATCTCCAATACCCACTTCAAAAAAATCCAAACCAAGAATACCCACAAAATGAGCTTGAAAGATCTCAAACCTTACCTCTCTTCTTCCAAAATCTCAATGGAATGGAAAGAGCCTAGCTTACAAGAGTGGGTCTTCAAGGTTTTCAAGAATGGTCATTCAAGACTTTCAAGAAATGGGTTTTCAAGAAATGGGTAAAATGAAGGAGAAGACTACATTTATAATCTAGGGTTTTTAAAAGAGGGAAAAAGCCCAATTTAAAAGTAATGGGCTCTCCTAAAAGACTCTAGCCAAAGTGGAAAAAACTTGAGGCCTGCAAAGCAAAAATGCAATGTGGAGGGAAAGAGTCATGTAGCAGAGGAACTCTCCGTCACTTAGAACTCAAGGAGCAAACTAATGCACCCTTCTCCAAGTTTCCTTGAACACGGGGCATTGGGGGGAAAATGATGGGTCAAGCCCAAATGGCCCAATCTATATAAAAAGCCCAAATTCCCATTTGAGGAGCCCAACTTCATTTAAGATCCACCAAGCCCAATCAGGCTCTATGCTTAGCCACGTCATAAAGGGGAGAGCAGAGGAGCATCACCTGCACAACGGAAGGAAATGGTCCACCCTCACCTTATCTTTGACCGCATCTCATGGAAGCTCCTCAACCACCTCGCCCGTTGAGGATAAGTCGTGAGCTCCACCGAAATGCTTGCTAAGTTGCTGAAGAGTAGCCCAACATGTTAGGGGACTCCTATAAAATGCACACCCCACCAACACTTAAAAGGACACTTACCTGAGCACGACCCTCCCTCTTCTCTCTAAAAGCTTGTAAACTCTGCTCCCCGCTCCCTTGAGTTAATAAAAGCTCCCCGGCAACCAAAGCCATTCAAGAGTGGACGTAGGTCACGTTGACCGAACCACTATAAATTCTGCCTTTTCCTATTCCCTACTATTTTACTGCATTTATTAATTACACTTAACAGGTGGTGTGCAAAACCATTTTTGTGCATCATCATCATTGTTTCTGAAAGGGATATAAAATATATATTTATTAATTATTTTTGGTGTTTGAAGGCACTAAATAATAAAAAAAAGTATCAATCATAAACATATTTGTATTTATATCAAAAATTAAATCACAAACATAGATAAGAGAAAAAAGAATTTAAACACCAGTTTGTAACAGGGGTGAGCGGTGGTAGTGGTGGTGGGAGACAGTAATGGTTGTAGTGGACGGCGACGACCGTGGTGGTGGCAGCGACAGCCATGAGTGGCAACGATGGTATTGGTGGTGGGTTTTGGTTGACGATGATAGTAGTGGCGCCATGAATGAAGGTAGTAGTGGTGAGACAGCAATGGTGGTAGGTTCTGGTGGTGGGTGGCGGTGGGTGGTAGCGGTGGGTGACAGTAGTGGTGAAATAATTGTGATAGTGGTAATAAATATAAGAATGAAATGATTATATTAGTGGGTGGTGGCGGTGGTAGCAATTTGTGGTGGGTGGTGACGATGACGATAGGGTGACAACGATGGGAGGTGATAGTGGTGATGTTAATGGGTGGCAATAGCGGTTGTGGGGGTGGTGGGGTAGTGGGAGTCGGGGTGGTGGCAGCGACGACGAGAGAGGTAGTGGTGATGATGGTAGAAGTTGGACAGAGCAATGGTGGTAGGGTGACGGCTGCAGTGGCATTGGTGGTGGTAGTGGATTTGGTAGAGGTGGTGGTGGGGTGGCGATGACGATGGTAATGATGATAATAGGGCGGTGGGGGTGGTGGTGGTGTGTGGTTATTGTTGTGGCAGAGGTGGTGGTGGGTGTGGCGACGAAGGTGGTGGTTGTGGCGGAGGTGGTGGTGGGGCTATTTTCTCTCTTAAATTTGGATAGTTAATATTAGCCGTCGAATTAACTTTAAAATAAAATTTAAAATGATTTGAACCGCAAAAAACAAAAGTCATTTTGTTTATATTTTCAGATTTGAATTATATTGTACTTTATTTTATATATATATATATATATTGTTTATAATACCAATTAATTTATTATTCATTTATAAGTTTAATCTACTCGCCTCTTAACTGTTTAATCTACTCACCTCCAAATAATACTAACGAATTTTATATATATATATATTGTTTATAATACCAATTAATTTATTATTCATTTATAAGTTTAATCTACTCGCCTCTTAACTGTTTAATCTACTCACCTCCAAATAATACTAACGAATTTTATTTTTATAGTCCATATCTGAATTCGTTAATAATTTAAAATTTTGATTCGATCTGAATAACTTAATTAACTAAATTTTAACAAATTATACCTAATTTTTTTAAAATAATCACTTAATTTTTTTAATATTTATATAAAAATATATAAATAATTCGGATCGAATCGGATCGGATCAGATCAGATCGGATCGGATCATAATCGGATCAGATATATGTATATCAAATCTGAATCTGTAAAATTTAAGATTTTGAATTCGAGTTCTAATTATCGATAAAAAATATTAATCTATATCTGACTAATCGAATTTGAATTAGGATCAAAATTCAATCCATTGACAAGCCTAGTATGGATACGATACATAGAGTCCAACAACTTCAAGTATTGCCCAAATTGAAATGTCATCGATTGCTGACTCAAAACCAGTGTTATTAAAATTAGACCGGCCCGATTGATTAACCCGTTATAAACCAGTACCCAAGTCGTAACTAGCCCAGCGGGTTTGTCCGGTGAACTGGTAGCAATGGGCCTTTTATGCTGATCTCCTAACATTTGTTTTTGGGATTTTACTTTGGACAGTTTGATTGGTGATTTTTTTTAAATACATATAAAAAATATGAATAAAAATATGAGATAAAAAATACATCTTAAATAATTTTGCTAAAAAATGATAAGTAAATTTTGAATATTAAACGTATAAAAATAGTGGTAAAAATATCATTATTATACTAACATATCATTTGGTCTATATTTTTGTCTTATTTTTTTCATCAGTCTCACATTATTCATTTTTTTAAAAAAATAATAGTATTTGAACCTAATTTAATAATTTAATTTGTTGATCTAATTATTCATAAATATTAAATTAATAGTAAGTTATAGTATTTATTAAGAACAATAAAATTTAATAGTTATAATGAATTAAGTTAACAAGGTAAAATAGCATTATTATTTTTTTAATATAAGAGAAGAGATGCAAAATTAACGGTGCTGATCTCTCGGAGATATTCAACAAACAGTCACCAAGACGGAATTCACTTGAATAGAATATCTAACACCCAAGATTTGCGTTATCTACTCCAAGATAAGACTGAATTCACTTGAACCATATTTGGGGTTCGAAAATTTGGGGATATTCCAAATTAATCGAATTTCTATGATTTCTTTTTTAAAAAAGAAAAGAGTTCTGACCTTTTTTTTTTCTATTATTTTTAGTGATATAAATATTAATCTTCTATTAGTTTTAATTGTTTGTATGGTTTAAGGATAAAATGGGTGTTTCACAAAAATACCGGTCGAGGTCAACGGATTCGTTAGTCTTTTTTACGTAATATTTTTTACGCTTAAAAATTTGATATATTTTGTTAAATCTATAATATAAAACAGGACAGACTTTAATAAATTCAACCGACGGTCTCAAATAGATTTATTTAACGACCACTAATATTTCTCTTAAAATCATTCACATTAAATTTTATCTTCCTCTCCTTACTCTTCTCTCTTTCTCTGGGATCTTTACTCTTTACTTCTCTAAATTAACCGTTGATTTACGTTGTATCGTGTCTTCAGACACGTGTTATCCCTATTTAATAATATATCGACCGTAGACGAACAATATTATCCTTATAAAAAAAAATGCGGTTAGAATAATGTCATATATTTTTAAATTCTTATAGCATTGCTAATCTTTTTAACCATAGATACCCAAAAGAGTATCTAGAAAAAAAAAAAAAAGTGTAGAGAGTAATTTCTTAAACAAAGACTAATTTTTCATAAATATTAAAAACTAGAGGGTATGTAATTGTAGTTTTACCAGGAGGAATGGCGGTTTTGTTTTGCCAGACTTGCTTGCTCTAAACGCCCAAAAACTAGGCTGTAAGCTTGTAACCGTCTCTCTCTCTCTCTCTCTCTCTCTCTCCTCTACTTGGACTCCAAGTAAACCCATCTTTAAAGACCCAGCCCTCATCCCCAATACGTCAACAATCCCGCAGAAACCCTAGCCAGCAATTCACCAACATGCTTGCTTCTAAGCTCATCGGCCCTCCAGAAATCCACCTCCCCAGACCACCATCATCCACCGCCACTGCCGGCGGCGATGAGGACACAAAACCACCAATGGGTTTCACCGAAAACAACTCTTTAACGTACCTAGCCACTGGTAATCCTTGTTTAGATTTTTTCTTCCATATAGTCCCCAAAACACCATCCGAAGATCTCACTGAACGCCTTCTACTCTCATGGAAGCACAACCAATTAACAACCCTGAAGCTTATATGCAATCTTAGAGGTGTTCGAGGTACCGGAAAGTCCGATAAGGAAAATTTCTACACTGCTGCACTTTGGCTTCACAAACACCATCCCAAAACCCTAGCCTGCAATCTTGACATTTTTGCCGATTTTGGGTACTTCAAGGATTTGCCTGAAATTCTTTATAGAATTCTTGAAGGCCCTGATGTTCGGGCCGTTGCGAAGAGAGAGTGGCACAGTAAAAAGAACGGTAAAGGAAGTAGAGGGATGTGTTTTCTTCGGCAGAAGAGAGTTCATGAAATGAAGTCAAGTAAAGGGCATAAAAAAGAGGAGAAGAGGAAGAGGAATTTGAGGGCTAGAGTGCCGAGAGACAAAAGGGTGGAGGCGAATTTGGAGAGAGTGAAGAAAGAGAGAGAGAAAGCAAGGGACTTGAGGAAGAAAACAGAAGCTGCCGAGGCCAAAAAGGCCTTCGAAAGGTACACTTGTGACCCAGATTATAGATTCTTGCATGATCAGATTTCAACCCTTTTTGCCAATCGTCTGAAATCTGATATTCAATGTTTGAATTCCGGTGAGTTCAAGAAAATTAGTCTAGCCGCAAAATGGTGTCCTACTATTGATTCTTCCTATGATAAGTCCCTTTTGATCTGCGAAAACATTGCTAGAAGATTGTTCTCCCCCGATGACTATATTGAATACCAAAATATTGAAGAGGCACATTATGCTTATAGGGTTAGAGATAGATTGAGGAAGGAAGTTTTAGTTCCTCTTCATAAGGTTTTGGAGCTACCGGAGGTGTATATGAGTGCTAAACAATGGGAGGCACTTCCATACAACCGTGTTGCTTCAGTGGCGATGAAGAATTATAAGGAAATCTTTTTGCGCCATGACAACAAGCGGTTTAAGGAGTATCTTGAGAATGTGAAGCTTGGTAAGGCTACAATTGCAGCAGGAGCATTGCTTCCCCACGAGATTATCGCGTCGTTGAAGGATGGAGATGGTGGACAAGTTGCAGAGCTTCAATGGTCTAGAATGGTGGATGACCTGAAAAAGAAAGGGATATTGAGGAATTGCATTGCTGTGTGTGATGTTTCTGGGAGCATGAATGGGATTCCAATGGAGGTTTGTGTAGCATTGGGATTGTTGATTTCAGAGCTAAGTGAGGACCCATGGAAGGGAAAAGTGATTACATTCAGTGAAAATCCCGAGCTTCATGAAGTCACAGGGGATAGTCTTCTTGAGAAGACTAATTTTGTGAGAGAGATGGGATGGGGTGGGAATACAGACCTTCAGAAAGTGTTTGATAGAATTTTGAATGTGGCTGTTGATGGGAATTTAAGTGAAGATAAGATGATAAAGACAATCTTTGTTTTCAGTGACATGGAATTCGATCAAGCCTCCGGGCTTGGTGGTTATTCATATTATGATGATGATTCAGATTCGGATTTAAGTTCAAATTCCTCGTCTCCAACGAGTGATTCTGATATGGAGGACAAACCTTGTCGTGGGCCTAGGTATGGTTATACAGGAAGAAAGATGAAAAATAGGCCAAAAGGGTGGGAGACAGATTATGGAGTGATACAGAGGAAGTTTAGGGAGAAAGGTTTCAATAAGGTTCCAGAAATTGTGTTCTGGAATCTAAGGTACTCCCCTAGTACTCCAGTTTCAGCTAAGCAGAGTGGGGTTGCAATGGTCAGTGGGTTCTCAAAGAATATGGTGAAGATTTTCTTAGAGGAAGGTGGGATTGTCACCCCAGAGGCTGTGATGGAGCAGGCCATATCTGGTGAACTATACAAGAAACTGGTTGTAATTGACTGATTGTTGATATTTCTCAAAATGTCTCTTGCAAATTTCTTTTGATGAGTAGAGTGATCTGATCTCCTTTTTCTTTGATATGATAATGGCCATTAATTAGGGGGCGGGGCATTCGTTCTTCCCCTTCATCTTTGAGATACTGTTTTTCTCCTGGATCTTTTTATCTTAAACCTCAATATATCCTCACTATAAATTTATCTCCATGTATTTTTTCTGATTGGATTTGAAGGGCATTTACTCATACAAGTAAATTTTTACTATCCCTCCGAAAACGGGTTGATTTGATCAAATCAATTAGAAACTAATGCCATGAGAGTTAGGCTGTGCTTATGTGAAAATTGGCCAGCCATAGTTGCCGGAGGAACCATTACCCCTGGATACAGATACTGTTGTATTGCAGTCAATCAATAGCTACCGGTACTTTTGAAGGTATCATCCAATATCTGCATTGCACAAAATTTTCCAGCCAGTGGTACCATCCCACTTTCAAAGAGAAGAGAGTTACCAAGTCGAGCTAACTGCCTAAAATATAAGCAAAATATCAAAACCCCCTTTCAGCGATCCACCACCCACGTCCAACCCCATCCACACAAACACACACCCGTAGCCAGAAAACCCCCCTCCCCTAGCCATTAAATTCCCCTAACCGGAAAACCCCGTCCCCCACCCCTCTGTGCGCAGCCAACACACACATATACAGTCAGTCACCATATCCCACTCCCCTTTTTGTTTCACTGCCGAGTAGCCTTGCACACCAGCTGTTCGACAAATTGTCAACCGAAATTTTTGGTTTCAGAAAGGGCCTTGACCCCTTGATTCAGAAAGGGCCAATTATTTTGTGCATGCCCTGCCTTTTGTGATTGTTTCGTCATTTTTTGGTACTTGACTTGGTTAGTGATTGAAGTAGCAGAAATATGTGTCTTATATTCATGTTTGTGTTGTGTGTGGTACCAGATACACAAGGGAAATACTATATAACATAAATTTGTAACCTAAATTTGTATCCCAAATGAAGGGGACCATTGGATAAGTGAGTTCAATCAACTTTTTTAAATGGAACTCACTGATCCAATGGTCCCCCTTCATTTGGAATGCAAATTTGAATTGCAGATTTGAGTTACATAACATTGCTCGATACACAATTGATTGGTTTTTTGTTTTAAGATTTTATGATGTGATTATTTATTGGCTAGCTATGTTAGGGCGTTGAGTTTTCGCCAAATTTTAGTTGATTGTTTTGTTGAACTTAATTTTTCTTTGGTACCTGATTACCAATTCTTCCACATTTGGCTGTCCATAACCGGTGAAAAGTTCTTTAGATTATAATTGACCATTTTATGCTTAATTTCTCTATTTGCTTTGTAATCCCTTGATCTTTCATTCCAGTCTCTGATTGAATTAATTAAAATTCACTTTCTTTAGGGTGGTGAAGAGCAAACTCCGTGCCACAAACTCAATGAAGAGTAAATTTTGTGTTGGTTGGTATTTAATTAGTCTACTCTGTATTTCGTGTATCTAGGATTTATTGTAATTCATATTCTTTTTATTGATTAAACAATATTGAAATATCTTATGCATTCAACGATATTATTTATTGTGGAGAGGTGTACTGTACAATTAGAATTTTCACTTTAAGTGAAGTTATCCCGATAAAACACTCATGTGGAACCTACAGATTTGGAACACTTTTAATTTTTTTTTTTGTTGCCCTATTCAATTATGTTTTCCCCTTTATGTTTTTTTGTATTAAGAGTTTTGGTTGATTAAAATGTTTAGACGAAGTTTTGGTTTAGATGACTATTAATATTCCTATTTTTTTTTTTATTTCTTCTCATTTCAGTTTCAATTGAATGGAGTATTTTGCAGTTCATTGGGTATAAGAAGTGAACAATGTTGTAGGTAGCTAAGGTTCTATGCTTCGTCGACGCGCTGCCAAGCATAGCTATTTAAGGTTTTTTGTTTTTTCAATTTATGATCTGGGTACACCTTTTGATTGTTGATCAATTTAATGGTATTAATTTGTTTGTGTTGGCATTTGGATAGTTTGGCAAAGTTTGATAGTTTGGTGATTTTAGAATTGAATCACTAAATATTGTGTAACTTGGTGGATATTTAACCCATATTTTGATGTTTACAGGTGTCGTTAATATGCAAAGAACGTTTGAAGATTTCAGTTTGTATATGTATGTAGGTTTTTAATAATTTGATGCTTTTGAATTGTGTTTTGGGTTAGTTATTTAAGGCAATGAAAGATTCATAAGATCGCTTTTATATTCGAAGTTTGATTTGTTTGCTTATTATTTTTTTTTTCAATTGAATGAGTCAATGTACTTGAGAAATTCATAGGAAAAGTGCTGTAAATTGATCTTTTTACATAGACAACTGAATTACAGGACGCTCACAACCAAAGCTTGATGTCCTGCCTAGGTTTATGAATCATGATTGTAAAGGGGAGAGGAGGAAATGGGTTGTGGTCATTGGTGGAGTTTGATGGGTGAAGATGGCTTGGACTTGGAGACGACACTGGTTATGATATACATGTATGTTAATCTGTAATATTTGTTGATGAGATCATGAATTCTCACTTCTTTTTTTTCCTGGCTATACGCAATCAAGCTAATACGTTGGTTTTGGTATAGGTGGTGACACTGGGCTTTAATGTACTCAGATTGTAATTTTGTTGGTGTTGAGATACTGTCATTAATTTTGAGGTTTTGCTTTTGTTGGTTAAAGTTTTTGGCTATGTACTTTTGAGTAAGAATGGTTGTAAAATTTATATCAATGAATTTTTATTTTTTTGATTCCATTTTGTGTGTGTTATGCAATGCCTTTAGGAATAGGCATTAACTATTATTATATAGAGGTTTTATTGTTTTTTGTATTTTGGTCAGTTGTGTGTTAAGGTATTGTATTGGTGATAATAATGTTATTTGGACGATTAAATTTAAGCTACTATATGTTATTTCGGTTAGATGATCATTCACAATGTAGTATTCTTCAAGTTTAATTCAATTTTATTGCATGAGGCATACATTTTTACTTTTTTTTATACAAATATGAGGATACACCATTAATTGCACGATGTATTAATCTGGTGGAACTTATAGTCGTAGAGATTGGGTTATATCTCAATCACTACATGGACTCATAATTCGGCTGGTGGAGCTTATTGCAATGTAGTTGATAGTTCTGATTCGGATGGTGCGTTAAATTGTTACTATAAGTATGGTAAATCATTTATTATTCATGTGTTAATCTTAGTTTATTACTTACAATATCAACTATTCGTGTTTAATCTTAATTTAACTCATTTATTATTCATGTTAATTAAATATGTTATTTTGAATTCGTATCGTATTCAAATTGACAATCTAATAAACATATATGAGTTAAAGAGCTGTAGTTGGCAAAATTTTGACAATGGGGCTAGGTTCAGTCCAAAAAGTATGGAAAAGGATATCTAGGGCATGTCAAGGCATCATTGGGAGGAGAAGAGAGACAAATAAGATCATCAATATTTGATTTTTCTTAAAATTCTCAAATGATGCAGAGTTTTGTGCATTGAGTTGTTCACATAGAGGGAATGAAATTGGATAATCATGTACTTGTATCGAATATGGGATGCATAAAATTTACATTTCTGCCCATAACATTTATTTTCTTGTCTTTTCTCCATTCTTTTTAAGGAGAAAATAAGAGAAGGAAGAAGGAAAAATAATTAAAAGATAACTTTAAAAAGTGGGAAAAGTTGGTAAAAGCAATGATAAAGGTGTTAAATAGTGTAATGAAAAGGAAAAATTTCTCAAATCCGCTCGTCTTTAAATTTTCTGCAATAATATATGGTGCAATATAAATATGTAGAGTTAAAAAACTTCAATTATTGCCCAAATTCAAACGTCGTTGATTATTGACCCAACACTATTGTCGAGAGTAATGAGTCTTATATGTTTAAAAAATTAACCTAATTTCTCCTCATTAAAAAAAAATATTGGAATAATACTATTAAGGTTTGTCAATCGCTACATTATTTGGATAATAAATTAGCTAAGATTGTTAACCCCTTATGTCATTACTAATTTTTTTTAAATCGTTCACTACCAAAAAAGTAAAACAAACTTGAAAGGATAGAGAGTAATTTCCTAAACAAAAACCTATTCTCATAAATATTAAAAACTAGAGGGCGTGTTATTGTAATTTTACTAGGAGGAATGTCGGTTTTGATTTGCTGGACTTGCTTGATCTTCACGCCTAAAGATTTGGTCGTACTAAAGAGGATATTTTGCATGAGTTTTACGCACCACGTGGTGTGCAGACCCAATCAATCGCCGCCATAAACAAATTGTCGCGAGAAATTTTTGTACGAGTTTTACGCACCACGTGGTCAGGCTCACGTGGTGTGCAGATCCAACGGCTGCCATCTAGCAAATTGTCAAGCACGAGAGAATTTTGAATGGGCATGAACTCTCTCCCCTCTGATTCTCTCTCTCTCTCTCTCCCCCCCCCCCCCCCCCTTCCCCCCCCTTTTTACTTGGACTCCAAGTGAACCCACCTACGACTCATCCCTCAGAATTCACCACCATGTCTGCTTCTAAGCTCATCGGCCCTCCAGAAATCCATCACCCCAGGCCACCATCCGCCGCCGCCACCACCACTGGCAGCGATGAAGCCAACAACACGACCACCAGCCCACCAATGGGCTTCACCGAAAACAAATCTTTAACCTACCTATCGAGTGGTAATCCTTGTTTAGATTTCTTCTTCCACATAGCCCCCAAAACACCATCCGAAGATCTCACCGAGCGTCTCCTACTCTCATGGAAGCACAACCCATTAACAACCCTGAAGCTTATATGCAATCTTAGAGGTGTTCGAGGTACCGGAAAGTCCGATAAGGAAAAATTCTACACTGCTGCACTTTGGCTTCACAAACACCATCCCAAAACCCTAGCCTGCAATCTTGACATTTTTGCCGATTTTGGGTATTTCAAGGATTTGCCTGAAATTCTTTTTCGAATTCTTGAAGGCCCTGATGTTCGGTCCATTGCGAAGAGTGAATGGAACAGTAAAAAGAAGGGTAAAGGAGGGAGTAGAGGTTTGTGTTTTCTTGCAAAGAAGAGAGTCCAGGGAACGAAATCTAGAAAGGGGCATAAAAAAGAGGTAGAGAAGAAGAGGAGTTTGAGGGCTAGCATACCGAGAGACAAAAGGGTGGAGGCAAATATGGAGAAAGCGAAGGAGGAGAGAGAGAAAGCTAGAGATCTGAGGGAGAAAACAGAGGTTGCCCAGGCCGAAAAGGCCTTCGAAAGGTACACTCGAGACCCAGATTATAGATTCTTGCATGATCAGATTTCAAATCTTTTTGCCGAGCGTTTGAAATCTGACATTCAGTATTTGAATTCCGGTGAGACTAAGAAAATCAGCCTTGCGGCAAAATGGTGTCCAACGATTGATTCATCTTATGATAAGTCCCTTTTGATCTGCGAAAACATTGCTAGAAGGTTGTTTTCCCGGGAGGACTATATCGAATACCAAGAAATTGAAGAGGCACATTATGCTTATAGGGTTAGAGATAGATTAAGGAAGGAAGTTCTAGTTCCTCTTCATAAGGTTTTGGAGCTACCGGAGGTGTATATGAGTGCTAAACAATGGGAGACACTTCCATACAACCGTGTTGCTTCAGTGACGATGAAGAATTACAAAGAAATCTTTTTACGCCATGACAACGAGAGGTTTAAGGAGTATCTTGAAAATGTGAAGTGTGGTAAGGCTACAATTGCAGCCGGAGCATTGCTTCCCCACGAGATTATCGCATCCTTGAAGGATGAAGATGGTGGACAAGTTGCAGAGCTTCAATGGGCAAGAATGGTGGACGACCTGAAAAAGAAAGGGACGTTGAGAAATTGCATTGCTGTGTGTGATGTTTCAGGGAGCATGTCTGGGACGCCAATGGAGGTTTGTGTAGCATTGGGATTGTTGATTTCAGAGCTAAGTGAGGACCCATGGAAGGGAAAAGTGATTACATTCAGTCAAAATCCCCAGCTTCATGAAGTCACAGGGGATAGTCTTCTTGAGAAGACTAATTTTGTGAGAGAGATGGAATGGGGTGGGAATACAGACCTTCAGAAAGTGTTTGATAGGATTTTGAATGTGGCTGTTGATGGGAATTTAAGTGAAGATAAGATGATAAAGACAATCTTTGTCTTCAGTGACATGGAATTCGATGAAGCTTCCGGGCATGGTGGTTATGATTCAGATTTGGGTTGGTATTCAAATTTCTTGTCTCGAAAGAGTGATTCTGATATGGACGAGGAACAGAGTTGGGGGCCTAGGTTTGGTTATACAGGAAGAAAGATGAAAAATAGGCCAAAAGGGTGGGAGACAGATTATGAAGTGATACAGAGAAAGTTTAGGGAGAAGGGTTTCAATAAGGTTCCAGAAATTGTGTTCTGGAACCTAAGGTACTCTCCTAGTACTCCTGTTTCAGCTAAGCAGAGTGGGGTTGCAATGGTTAGTGGGTTCTCAAAGAATATGGTGAAAATTTTCTTGGAGGAAGGTGGGATTGTCAACCCAGAGGCTGTGATGGAGCAGGCCATCTCTGGTGAACTATACCAGAAACTGGTTGTTTTTGACTGATTAATTGCCTCCAGCAATTGAATGGCCATTAATTGGCTTAACATTTAGTAGTTTTGATAATGATGATGATGATGATGATGGTTCTGTCTTTTACATCTCTGTTATTATTCTGTTACAGTTCATTGGAGGAGTAATTGAGTTCTGATTGCGCAATCTCTATGAAAATCGATGGTCAATTTTTGATTTCTGAATGCGATATTTAATCTGTTAGTGATCAGTGGTTCACTTTTGTTATGTGGTATGTGCTGTGGCTTGAGAGAATTTTATTTCTGCTTTAGCATTGTGTTTGAATATGATGTGATATACCGTTTTGCACCTCCTCTTTCTTATGCTTACCTCTACAAAGTCAGCAGTTTCTAGCAGGGACAGGCAATGCCGGTTGGCACTTCAACCATTGACATATCAGCTAATTATTTAAAGAATCCTCAATACTCCAAAAATATTATACTAAAGCAGCTAGGTCGTTCTCCTTTCTCGAAACGAGCTTACTCATTATGTGTGGATCCGAGGGATAGGATGAGGGCAAGAAACAAGTTCGGATACTGAATGTAGAATTGTAAGTCACTTAGAATATATTACAGAATTTGATGAAATTTTTCGAAATTAGGGGGTGGTTGCTTACAGATGTTTCTCGATTTCATTCCAGTTTACCTGCTCTTTGCTTCTTTTAGTGCACCAAAATAGTGGATGCTGAGTTGCATACCCTCAATCAGTCCCTCCATAAATGGATTGATCGATTTACTCTGGGTCGTAGTTCTGCCAGTTACTTCTGAGTGATACTCTACAGTTTTCTGCTGAATATAACTGTGAGCTGATCATCAACTCTAAAAAACGTTCACCTAACATATCACAAAATATGTGATCCCAAAGATTTCAGGAAGAGGGTGGCAAATAAATTGATTATCAAGATGTAATGAGCATTGTTTAATTTCTCTTGTATATTGGTTGAAACAGCTGAATTTTATCTACAAGGTGATTTTTTGTAGTTTACCAATTGCTTGATTGAGTAGGAAAAGATCCCAACATATATGTATTTATGAAAATCGAATCAATTAGAGATCGACCCTATGAGATATGTGTGAAAATTTGCTAGTCATTGCTGCTGGAGCTATTTTCTCTATGTCCACAGATGCTTTTATTTTGCAGTCATGTTGTGAAGAGCCAGTCGGAAGGTATCATCCACTAGCAGCATTGTAGAGATTTCTAAAATTTGTTCTATTTTTCTTACTTTTCCTCTCAAAAGTTTCAATGATAAGCTATCCTGATGGAGCTAATATGATTACAGAGAAATGACATGGAACACTGAAGGTCAAAATATTTGCTCTGAGGCTAACTTTTGCCTGCTTAATGTCTTCTGAACCTTTGAAATCCAAACATTGATGGACAATATAAGCTACTTTTGGAAGCTAACAACATACAGCAACTTTTGGAGCACAGAAGCACAACTCTGCATTAACCTATGCCCAGCAATGTCTGTACCAGCTTAGACCAGAACCTGAGAACGAGTGACCAAAAACTGTTGTGTAACACTTTTTTCCTCAACTGCAAGGTATCCAAGATATTACGCTTCCTAACATGGGACCTTGGTGTTCAAGTTTCCTCTTACTCCACTCTTATGGAATTACTTCACCATCTTGAAAATCTCAATCAGCCTTGAAAACAGGCAGATACTATGACTGTGTGAAGACCTCTACTCTTGTAAACAGGGGCACAACAAAACTATGCAAGTGATAAATGATGATTTCAGTTGCCAATTCTACTCGTATTGACAACAATACTAGCTGAATCTAATTTGAGTACCTAATATGCTGCTACGTTAGATTGGCAGTGGACTCAATGGTGTAATTCGCTGACAATAGAAATGCATTATATTCTTAAATGAAGTCCCTAAACTGTAAGCAAAATATCAAAATTATAAGCAGAAATGGGAATTATATTGAAAAGCATGCACTTGATTTTTCATAACTTTTGTGTCCTTAACTGCCTTACTACTGCTTGAGCTTGTAAACATGATCAGCATTTGGTATCTGAAAAGCACAGGGGAACATAAAACAAAATAAAATGCAGAACTCAAAACTTATATGCATTAAACCCCTGATAATCAGTCATAAACAGCAAGTTTATTGTACTCTTCACCAGCAATAGCAAGCTCCATGACTTCCTCTGGATTGATAACTCCACCACCCTCCAAGAAAATAGTTAACAGATTCTTCGAAAAGCCACTCACCAGGGCCACACCACTCTGCCTGGCCATCACAGGAGTCGACCTTGAATCCCTGAGGTTCCAAAACACAATTTCCGGCGCACTTTGGTAACCATTCTCCCTGAATTTCCTCTGTATGGCCTGGTAATCTGTCTCCCAAGGATTCTTCGATGCTTGATCAAATTCCATATCACTAAAAACAAAGAGTCTCTTTATCATCTGTTCTTCACTCAGCTTCCCTTCAACAGCAACATCCAAAATCCGATCAAACACTTTCTGGAAATCTGTATTCATACCCCATGCCATATCTCTCACAAATTGAGTCTTTGCAAAAAGGGAATCACCCTCAACTTTCTGAATTTCAGGATCAGCACTGAATGTTATTAATTTTCCCTTCCATGGTTCCTCACTTAGCTCTGAAAGCAATACACCAAGAGCCACAGACACCTCCATTGGAATCCCCATCATACTTCCCGATACATCACATACAGCAATACAATTACTCAACTTCCCCTTCTTTCCAAGATCATCAACCATTCTTTTCCACTGAAGCTCTGCAACTTCCCCACCATCCTTATCCCCCAAAGCAGCTATAATCTCATGAGGAAGCAATGCACCAGCTGCAATTTTCGCCTTCCCCTCCTTCACATTCTCAAGATACTCCTTAAACCTCTCATTGTCATGTTCCAAGAAAAGCTCTTTGTAATTCTTCATTGCCACAGAGGCAACCCTATTGTATGGAAGCGAATTCCATTGATTTGCACTCATGTACACTTCAGGCAATTCCAAGGCCTTATGTAGTGGCACAAGGACTTGTTTTCTCAGCCTATCTCTAACCCTATAAACATAGTGAGCCTCTTCAATTCCTTCATATTCGGGGTAAGATTCCCTGGGAAATAATTTCCTCGCGATGCTCTCACAAATCAAAGTGGACTCATCATAAGAAGAATCAATGGTCGGACACCATTTTGCAGCCAAACTGATCTTCGTAAGCTTCCCAGAATTCAAATTTTCAACATCAGCCTTCAAGAGCTCTGCAAAAAAGTGCGAGATCTTATGATGTAAGAACCTATAATTCACATCGAGGTTGTACCTCTCTAAGGCCTTTTTAGCCTTGACAAACTCTTTTTCCTTCCTCAAAATCCTAGCCTGCTCTGCTTCGTTCTTCACTTCCTCCAAATTCTTCGCAATTTTCTCCTCCTTAATTCCTCTCTTGAATTTCCCACGAAACCTTTTCCCTCGCACCACTGCGCTTGATTTGTTATTGAACCTTTCATTTTTCTCGATTTTTCTAATTTCGGGTCCTCCTAGAATTCGGTAAAGTATTTCGAGGAAGTCCTTGAAGTACCCAAAATCGGCGAAAGCTTTCACGTTACAAGCAAGGGTTTTGGGGTGGTGGTTGTGGAGCCAAATCTCCGCCGTGTAGAACCCTTCTTTGTCCGACTTTCCGGTGCCCCTGACTCCTCTGAGATTACCGATCAGTTTGAGGGTAATCAACGGGTTGTGGGTCCAGGCCAATTGTAACCGTGCGATCAGATCTTGTGGTGGGGTGTCTGGGACAACATGGAAGAAGAAGTCTAGACAGGGATTGCCGGATGATAGGAAGGTTGCAGAGAGATTTTCAGTTAGGCCCATCGGTGGTGTCTGAGAGAGGTCGAGGTTGGTGGTCTGAGAGATCAGAGTGTCCATGGGGTCTTTGGTGGATTCATTTTCAGCAAAACCCATAACTGGGTTTTGAGAAATGGTGAGGTTGGTGGTGTCTACGTTGTCTGCGGTGGTGAAAGGTGGCGGAAGGTGGACTTCAGGTGGACCGAGGAGGTTGAGAAAGGTGGCCATTTTAGGGTGAATGTGAGTATCAATTGAACTGGTTTGCCCCTTTAAAAAAAGCCAACTCTCACCGACACAAACCTAGCACCACACCATTTTAAAATTGACATAATTATTTAATATATATAATAAATAATTTAAATTAATATTTAATACTTAAAATATATTAAATAATTTTTTTTACTAGTCTCGACAAGAATATGGTACAAATAATAATGATATGATACACATAATAAAAAAAATCTTCACATGAATCAAACAACACGATGTGAATTTACACATCTGAAAAGAAAAGTTCAAAAAGAGTTAAAAATAATAATACTATTTAGTCTTAATTTATTTTATTAATATAATTTATTAATTTAATTTATCATAATTATTAAATTAATAAATTTAATAATTATAAATAATTAAGTCTACATATGATATCAATAAATTAGACAAAGGTAATATTGCTCGTCCAAAAAATTGTAACTAATGAATAGAAGTTATTTTTTAAATGTTCTAAAATATTTAACTAGATCTTAAAAGTGATGGAATTTTTTTGTTTATTATATGCAACCATTAGTCGTTATTATATATTGATTTTTAAATCAATCTTTATTATTTTGTTGAATTTTAATTTGATTATTTAAATTGTAATTTAATTTAATTAAATCCTAATAATGTAATTTAATGCTTCCTTGGGCTCTACGGCTTAATGGATTCGCCTGCAAGGAAGTGCCTTTTAGGGGTCCACGAGAGTGATTGTCTAGATGTGGGCACGTCGCAAGGATTGGTGTATTTAAGTCATATTACCAGAATTAATTGTAAAAATTACTTAGCAACGAAGAAAGAGTAAATTATACAAAAGACCCTTAAAATATGATTCTTATGTCAATTAAGTCTTTAAAATTTATTTTGTGTTAATTGAGCCTCTGAACTCTCTAATTGTATCAATTGATTATTTCTGTCTACTTCCGTTAGTTTTTCTAATGGAAAGTGATAAAGTGTATCACTTATGTGCACAAATTGTTGGAGTAAACTACACATATGATATAACCATCAAATTATGACTTTTCTATCAATTAAGCTCCTAAATTTTTTTTTTTTTGTCAATTGAGCCAATAAACTCTCAAATTGTATCATTTGAGCCCGTTTGTCTTTTTGTGTCATATAGTCATGTGACTGGCATACCCTAATAGAGACAGACAAAATATCTTAATTGACACAATTAGAGAGAATTCAGGGGATCAATTGATACAAAAGTCATTGCTTGAAGGTCATATAGATCCTTTACTCATAAAGAAATAGTAAATAACTAGGAGTAAAATTCTCTATAATATATTTTTTTTAACTTTTTTTTGGCGATGTATTATGTGGGATCCATTACATAAAAATGAGTCTTTTACTTAGTAATGATAAATGATTTATCAAAAAAAGAATTAAAACAAATATATTGAACAGAGATATAAATTTATTTAAATCCATCCGAATATCCGATTCTATTTACCACACAAATCTAGTCATGACGTAAAAACGATAGAAACGAGAACGCATAGGTCCATATAGTGTCAAAAGGAATAATCAATTGTGAAAATTGGGACTAAGACATATAATGAGTTTAGTCTGTCAAATAAATTTATTTGGAGATAAATTAATCTTACTAATAAGTAGTTACATTCATTATTTTTTTTAAACTCCAAAATACATTTTCTTAAGAGCAATTTTAAATTAATTTCCTAATTTAAAAATTATTATCTCTTAATTCACTATCAATAAAGATATACCAATAAATTTTTGTACATAAATTTGAAATTTAAATTCAAAGAACAATTGATACTCTTTATGTCTCTCTCTCTCTCTCTCTCTCTCTCTCTCTCTCTCTCTCTCTCTCTCTATATATATATATATATATATATATATATATATATATATTTTATCATGTTATTATTTTTGTGAGCATGTTACTGTTCATGTTAGTGTTTTTATTGAGCATATTACTATTATTATTTTTTCAAATATTAATGCTCAATGTTATTATTTTTTTGTTTTTGAATATGATTATTTTTTTGTGTCTAAATGTTACTACTTTTTTGTATTTGAATGGTACTATTTTTTGTATTTAAATGTTACTATTTTTTTTTATGTTACTATATGTGTGTACTAGTCATTACCCGTACCTGAAGACACTATATAACAAACAAAAAATTCTTACACAATTGTCCAAATTAAAAAAGAATGGTCTAAAAATATTCATGCCAATTCTTCTTTTAAAATGACTCGAAATATATTGTTAATCATATCCTCCATATTAATAGAACTGTCGTAAAAATATATAAAACTCTTCAAAACTACACTATATATATAAATGCCTCCGAAAAAAAAAATACTAACATAATCCATTGAAATTTACAATCTTTAAGTAATAAATAAAATTTTGCTCATTTATAAGACTCATGAATTTATCACATTTACCACCACTCAATCCAATAACATAATATAATTATAAACTCAATTACCATATTTTTAATTCACCCTATCCCCATGTAAAAAATATCTCAAGCAAAAAAAAAAATTACTAACACAACACAATTAAATTCACAATCTTTAAACGATAAATAAAATCAATCAAATCTTATTCATTTATAAAACTCATGAATTTATCACTACTATCACCATTCAACCCCAAATGGCACAATAAAATTATAAATTTAATTACCAAATTTTCAATCCTCCATATATAAATATACACAAAAACATACTCTCACACATTTATTTTTTGGCTATCAACAAACCTTCCTAACCAATAATTGCTTTTATTATAAATATAATAATTCAAGTTTTTATGATAAAATAATAATGAATTAATATCTAATTAAAAAATAGGGAAAAAAATATGGACTTTCCCTGAGTTTTGACAATATTATACGGATACCCCCTGATATTTTATAAATAAAACGGAGATCCCTGAAGTTTAAAATTTATTACACAGAGACCCCATCTATCTCCATTCCTTTAATATTGCTAACGGAAAGTGATGATTTTATCCCAAAAAAATTATTATTTTTATAATTGTCTTTCTCCAACTTTAGAACCCAAAAAAATTAAAAAATTAATAAAATAAAATAAGATTTGATTTAGTATCCAAAAAATTGATATAGTTTAGTACCCCAAAAAATTGATTAAATGAATTTTAATATTAATTTGATAACAATAAAAATTAATTTGATATTAGTTCGACAAAGTTGAATATAAATTGGACAAAATTAAGTGTCAATTTTTGATAAAAATATATTTTAATATACAATTTAAGGTTCATTTCGTGTTGAATATTATTTGTTGTTGATTAAACCAACATGAAATTGACCTTAAATTATAAATTTTTTTGTTGTATATAAACTTAAAAATTTGTATTTTAACCCATGTAATTTAAATATAGATTTTTTCATAGCATAACATATTCTCTCTTACTATATCATTTGATAAATTTTCTTTTGGTCAAGATTTAACCACACATACTTAAACCAAACCAATTGTTCACCCCCACTTTTTTTTAAGAGAATCGCTCACCTCCATTTGTTAAACTCAAAAATCTCTGGTTCATATGAAAATAAGTGAAAGTAAATTAAAAAGTTGACAAAAAATTTTGAAAAATTGATAGTCTGAAAAAATTTAAAAAATTTAGTACCAAAATTATAACAAATAGAGCAAACATTAAAAAAACTAAAAAAATAATCTATATAAAAACCATTATCAATGAGAATTTAGAGGAATTTAGGCCCTGAATCAATCAAGACCAAATTTCAGGCAAAGATGTGAAACTCAGATAAAAAAGTCCTCAAATCGTCAAAAATGTGTGCTATTTTTTATTTACATTGAGTGTTATTTACAAATTAAGAAGCAAGTGACAAAATACATGATGTTAGATATATAAAACTTTGAATTAATTTTATGGAATAAATAATTGCATTACATGTAATTTTTTTTTTATGGAGTAAATAATAAATAAAATAACACTTGGAAAACAGAAAAATAAGATAATAATATGAGAGAGAGAGAGAGAGTATAAGATAGATATAAAGAGAGTTAGATGAGCGATAGGAATCTTATAAAAATTTGGCATGAGAACTGTCAGATCAATAATCGTCAAACGATCTGAGCCGCGAAAAGCTAAAGACAAAGAAATCTAGCTACTTTATTATATATATATATATATATATATACTACTTATAAATGCCAGCATCTGTGAAAAACTTTTGATTTCTTAATTTATCTCTAATTATTATAATAAAACCAATTATACTCACCTATATATTTTCATCTAATTTTTGTTTCTTACTCTTATTTGACTTTCAACTTATTTTGGACTCTTTTATAAAGATTTCTAAATTCTTTTGAACGCATTTATTTTTTTTTTGGTTAACAAAGAAAGCCGAAGCCTAAACTAACTAACAATCAACCTATAAAATCAGACACCATACGCATCTGAATCAATCAGGGAAAGAATCCCTATACGAGGCCTCTAGAAAACTATGTTCCCCAATGCCAACTGATGAGCCAAATTGGCTAACTAGTCCGCACAAGCGTTTGCTTCCTGATAAACATGTTGAATTTGAACATGCCATTCAAGTCGTAATAGTGCTTGAATTTGTAAGACCAAAGAACGATGATCATTTTCTCCTTCCTTGTGCAGAATAGCAATCACCGTTTTGGAATCAACCTCCAACTCAATATGCTTAAACCCCAACTCCCAAGCCAGCCGTAGACCATCCAGAACAACCCATAATTCCGCAGACACCACAGAGCAAGCTCCAATATTCCGAGCAAATCCACCAAGCCATTTGCCCATATTATCTCTAATGAGACCACCAGCCCCTGCTTGACCCGTATGCCTCCAAAAAGAACCATCAGTATTCAATTTAACCCAACCATCCCTTAGGGGAGTCCATCCGACTTGTGCCTAAACCTTCTCTCTATCTCCTTCATTCTTGTGTAGCCCCAACTCACAAGCCCTCTGAACTGCATTAACTCTGCCCCATACCTCTAGCTCAGGTCGAACCGGCCTTACAAAATCACTCTCAAATATGGACCGATTTCTCCACTGCCACAACAACCAACAACACATGCCAAAGACTATCATCCAAGACCGGTTATATATCACCTGTTTTGAACTCAGGTTGCTTCTCAGCCATGCATGCACCGAGCTATTAAAAAAATTCGGCTTCAAACCTATAGGAACAAGTAAGCACCATACCTTACGAGCCTCAACACAATCTCGAAGAACATGCACTATATTCTCAGTCACAGCCATGCATTGGGGACACCCAGCTGACCCACTTAGATGGCGTCTCACCCTCTCCTCGTTAGTCATCAACTTACCATGCAAAGCAAGCCATAAAAACAATCTCACTCTCTCCGGACCTTGCCACTTCCACACCAGCCGCCAACCATCATCTTTGGGCTGATAATAAGGAGACGCTTGAGCCTCGTATGCTGACTGAACCGAGAATCGACCATCGGTACTCTTACCCCATACAATCCGATCAAGACCAAGGCCAGGGACTGGTGGAGGGATAGCAGCGATCCGAGAGCACACCTCTGGTGGTAGAAAGCCCTCAATATAATGCCAATCCCACATACAATCTTCTATCTATAATATAAAACAGGATGGCTTCAACAAGTCGATCGGACGGTCTCAAATCATTTCATCTAACGGCTATCAACCTTTCTTCAATTTCCCCCCAAACTCATCCCCTCTCATTCAAATTATTTTTCAAAATCAGACCTAGGTCACTTCACCTGTCAGAAATGTCACCTCCCTGCATCTCTCCTTTTTTTTTTTTTTTTTCAAAATCAGACTTCTTCTTCTTTTTTTTTTTTTAACTCCGACAGTCCTTACTCTAGCTCTCTCTCTCTCTCTGTTACGCCCCCGGCGACACCACCACAGCCACTTCGTCAGCAACACCAGCACCAACACCGCCGCCACTGCTAACCCCTCCAGGTATCCCTCATATCTCTCTCTCTATCTCTCTTTCACACACACACAGAGTAAAAACACACACACGAACCCCCCCACCTATTCTCTGCCCTTTCTACGCAACACCCCTCCCCACCTCTTCTCTGTTCTCTCTCTTAGCTTTCCAACGGTTAATTTCTTGGTTGGAATCCTTTTAATTCTTTTTTAGTTTGCAGAAAGTTGGGCATTTTCTGTTCTTTTCTGCTAACCCCTCTGTTCTCTCTCTTAGCTCTCAACCTCATTTTCAAATTGGGGCATTATACCCCTTTCAATGGCAATTGCTTTGGTGACCAACAACAAAGTCCCAATGTCAATGTTCTTTGTAGCAAACAGGCCACACCCACTAATCTGAGAGTTCCAGTGATTTCCCCCGAAACCCATTCACAACCCAATCTGAGAGAGCAAAAGCCCCTGTTCTTGACAGAAACTCCAATTTCTTACACTTTTCTAAATACCCATTAAGGGTTTCAGAGTTTACACTGGCCTAAGAATCAAGAAGAGCCGTTTTGAAGCAGTTCAAAGCCATACCATACCATACCGATTGAGATTGAGCAAGATCTTACCTTTGCAAAGCAGACTCTTGAAATGGGTACTCTCAATTTCCAATGCTGCATCACAATCTTTCAGTGCTTTGGTGAATTCTCGCAGACGAAGATGTGCTTCGGCTTGATTTGAGAGGCCTAGGCATAGGGATTTTTGAAGCTTGGTGAGGTGATCTGGATCAGGGTCTTGATTGGCCTTTAAGATTTGTTCATGGCAGAGAGAGATGAATTGAGAGTAGGCTTGTACGGTGGCACCCAAAAGTAATTTGACATAGTGGCACCCAAAAGTAATATAGTTATTCTGAGGAGTACTCTTGAACCTGAGGGAGCTTAGTTTGAGAGTAGGCTTGTATGCTTGATGATGAATGACAGTGTTGAGCTATCACAAAAATTCTTCTTGAACACTCTACAGTTTCTTTCTCTCCATATGACATTCACCATTTTTCACCCACAATTTTTTCAAAATTCTGACCAATAAGTCACCTCACAGCCACAGAGTCGATTCCCTTGCATCCCTTCTGTTTCTTTTTTTTTTTTTTCCCACTCTCCCTTTTATCTCTCTCTCTCTCTCTCTCACGCTCCAGCGACACCAACCCAACGGCTCCCTAGCAACACACAGTCGCTTCTCTCTCTCATCTCAGTCTCTAACTCTCTCTCATCTCAGTCTCTTCTCTCTCCCTCCGATTTCTCACATCCCAACTCAGTCAGGTTAAGATTTTCTACAAATTAGTTTTGTTTCTCTGTGTTATTTGATTCCTTTGTTTTCTTTCATTAGTTCTATATTATTTCAATCTACTATTCGGCGTCGTTGGCAGCTAATGGGTGTTTTTGAGGAGGATACTCTGTAAAGATTTTCCAGGAAGATTAATTCTTTACCATGTTCTAAGTAAGTGCTGATTTGTAGAAAAAATTTCACTAATTTTATGATTTTAATCTATCTTTTGACGGTGAACGAGTGTCATTCGAGTTTATGTTTGATCGCAGAATTAGGAAATTCGTTGGTATGCCTGCAATGTCATCTTCATCGTATTAGGAAATTCTTCGACATGCCTTCATTTACAAACAATATGGGACAGGTATATGAAATCAGTTTGCGATGCTGATAGTCATAAGTTGTTCAACAATTAGGGTGACTGGGAGGTATGTAGTCCTTATAATGCTTGCTTCAATTCAAACCCCCCATTTATTTTTGTTTACGCGACATGATTTCTATTCTCGAATGCTTTCATTGCTATTCCTCCACTTAGACCAAGCATTATCATTTGCGCCTATAAGTTGTTTGATCAAATGCCCAAAGGTTTGCTTGATGTTGTTCCATAGGATGATATTTGTTATGTTGGTAATCTATGAAATGTTACAGTTACTGAGGCTAATATCTAATGTCCATTATTGTGAGAGTTTTATTTTATCACCACTATAATCATTGTACTTCAATTTATTTTAATTATTCATGCCTTAGTTTGTTAGAGCATAGCCTTAATTGTTAGTAATGTGTTTTTGTTTAGGTCCTATAGTTGAGTACTTAATGGTGAATCTTTCATGATTGTGGTGTTCAAGACTTCGGTGGCCTCTAAACTATGTTTATGTATTTGTGATTTTTAGGTACCATTAATCTTACAACTTTGTTGACAAGGTAGTGATTTATGTATTTTATTTCTCTCTCTATACTTGGTGATCGGTAAAAATTAGTTTCTTCTAATAGTATAGATTTACAGAGAATTAATTTTTGAGTATTTCTTTTTGGGCATAACTGTGAGTAAAAACTAGGTTTATATAGTTTCAATCATATAAATTTGTATGCTATTGAAAGTTTTTGTATTACATGGTTAGTGTTCGACTTTATGTTGTATAATGTCTTTAGGTTCGAGTTTTGTCCATTTTTTTAAAAAAAAGTGGTTGTTGCGATGTAATATAGTGGGCTCGATTTTTTGGGTGCTCGATTTTTATGGTGCACTGTGTCTACCTTTAGACACGGGTTATTACTAGAATTTTCATTTTTCATATAGATAATACTTTGTTAATCATTTGTTAAAGTGGTTATTACTGCCTTTGTTAATCATGCCCAAATTCAATGGTCGATTGTTTTTAAATTGCAACCGTGCCTTTAAGCACAGGTTATCCCTAGAACCATTTTATTATGACGCGTGTAATAAAATAAAGAATTATATGCACTGTATTCATAATGGTTATATTATTATTTTTTTGGGGCAATGATTCATAATTGTTTTTAGTGCTAAGGACAAGTATTAAGAAAGACAGGAATTTTCTAGGCGCAAATGATAAGTCGTTTGAACTCGAAGACGAAGGCATGCACACACATGTACCATTTATTTTTTTTTCATCAACAGTATTCTTCTAGAAATCACACGCGCACACCTCTGTTTTTTCACGCACACACACACCCATTATGTTTTTCACCTTTTCATTTGGATTGGATCAGAAAGTGCTTCATTCCATTTGGTCATTCTGGATGGATTTAGATGGTAAGGCCTTCGTTCTACTTGGGTGGCTGGCTTGCTTAATGTTTCTTTCTGATTTTTTAAAATTTCTAAAAAAATGGCACTAATCATTTTTTTTTGTCCTGTATTCCGGTTTTTGTGAATTAGGGGGCTACTTGCAACGGGGACAATGTGGTGGGGATGAATCAGCATCCTTTAAAGAAGAGTACTGCTTTTCTTTCGGCAATGAGGTAAATTTTTAAGATGATAATTTTCTCTATTAGCTAATCCTTTCAATAACTATTGGGTGTTATGTATCTATAGTCTGTTAGTTAATCGCAGAACCATTGTGCAACTATCAAATAATTGAGGCTTCAAGCAGCGCTTTTACATGGTTGGATCTCTAGCAAATAATTCATGTTTCAAGCTTATTAGCTGCGTTTTTTATGCGTTCGATCTCTAGCAAATTTTTTGATTGCGTTTTACATAATAGGAGTTTTGTATGATTTAGTTTTTAGAGGTTTACGGATCTAAAAACTTCTTGTTTTTCTTCTTAGCACAAATGGTATTTGACAGCCATTTGGGGAATTGAACTTCCTTGATGGATATATGTGATATACTAATTGCAACGAGCATGTGTGATAGTCATGACTATTGAGTTATTATGTGAAAATCTAATTGGGTTAAAGCATTAGCGTGACAACAAATTCGATGCTATGATTTTTTAACCCAAACAATCCATGTAAAGTTTAGCCCAATTGGTATTTGTGGGTGCTATGATATTTTTCATATCAAAAGTTTCTCTTTTTGCTAATTTGTTGACCAAAAGGCGACACAACATGAAACAATAAGAGCTCAAAAGGCGAAGAAAGCTTGATCTTACATGAAACAATATGAGCTCAAGGATGCAGGGGTTGTATATCTTGGCTAGAGGAAAAGTAACTTTGAGAAGTCAAGTTCTTTAGTTTTTTAATTTTTTTGTTGCTTTTTCTTTATCATGCTAATTCTCCCGATCAATAAAATTAATTTTATTTAACGAAAAACATATCAAGGTATTACCAATTCTAAATTTTGGAAGAGCGCTACACTCCAAACTTGTTTATTGTACAAAATCCCTTTCTGATTACTCTCTCGCAGACACAACATTCGCACACACCAACTCTGCATCTCGCTGAATAGTAGCACTTATACATACTTGCACACACTCACTAATGCAACACTCACACACAAGCCCATGCAACACTCGCGTTTGTGTGGAAGCATGTTTGGGGTTGTATATAATTAATTTTTGTTCTAGAAAATTGAAATTAATTTTTGTTCCTTATATTGTTTTCAGGTATATATGGAAGCATGTTTGGTGTTGTTTTCCAGTGAAGTTATATGTAGATAACATTCAAGCCTTTGATCCCCATTAGGCTTGCAGTAATCCCTTTTTTCATCCATTTCTTTCATTTCAAAATTATAGATTGTTATTGATCCATTTCTTTCATTCTCTCGGAATCATGGATTAATTTTCTATTTTTCATAATAGATTGGTGCATAAAGTATTGGATAAAATTTTCTGATATCCCATTTTTAGGGGAAATTTTGGCCAATTTTTTTTTAAAATATATGGAGGGTTTAACTTTTTGTCCAATGAATTTATTGCTAATTGTTGGTTTTGTTTTTGGTTACTCAATGTCTTTAGTCACAAACACAAGATCAATTGAACCAATCATTTTAATTTGTTTCAATTTTGCTTGCATTTTGCTTATTGTTATATCAATTTTTATATGAGAGCTGATATGAATGTTAATTAAATGCATGTTTTAGAATTGCAGGTTGGATTTGATATATGCACATCTATATGGATAAAGTTGAACATTATTCTATTATTGATATTTACTATGTTGTTGTTGTAGTTGATGAATGGTTTTGTTAATGCAGAATTGAGGCGTTATATTAAATCCAATAAATGAATTGAATCGTATTTTCTTTAAATTCATATGTTTTTCATTACAATAAGTAGATATGTACCAATTATTAGTCATTCGATAAATTATGTATACAGATTGATATTTTGTTGTGTTCTATTTTTAAATTTAACTCTGTCAAATTTTTTTAATATTAATTGTGGGTCTAAATTGATTTAAAATGGCGTAACTAAAAAAAATAAAAGTAAATTGTTACTTAAAATATTTGTATGCTATTGAAAGTTTTTGTATTACATGGTTAATGCTTGATTATTTCGTGTTCACGATTAATATTAAGTGTTTGTTTATTTCGTGTGTGTCTATGTTAAGTGTTTGATTGTTTCGTTTTCAAGAACAATGTAAGTTTTTGTTTTTTTTTGAATTGCACAATTTTAGGCACGGATTATGGGGACAGTTTACGTTTTCAGCTTAATACATGTCCGAGTTCGGTGCTTGATTATTTCTTGCCCAAATTCAGTGCTCAAAGTTTTTTGAATTGTACCGTGCCTTCAGGCACGGGTTATCCCTAGTATCTATATAAATAAGTAAAGTCATGTACATGTTAAATTATTATACACATGTAGTTATCAGATTGAATTCCACAACCAAATATATGTTATATTTTATTTTTTAGCATGTAATAATATAATAATATTATAAATGATCTAATCAATATATTTAATAAAATAAAAAATAATAATTTTATAATATAATTATCTGTGCAAATACCTGAAATAAAAGACAAATTGAGTACTCAAAGACTTATATAGAATAAACTAATAATTAAATTTAATAATAATTAAAATAGAGATTAATTATTCGACATCAAATTTATTATTTAATTTAATTATACATATATGAGAGGGAGAAATTTTTTTTTAATGTTAATCAAACTCCTAAAATTTAAAAGTTGTTAGTTTTCAAATTTGTTTTAATTAAACATAACTATTAGGGGTATTGTGGACAATGAAGATCAAAATGGACTTAATATTCAACAAGTTTCATTGATGAACTTATCACCAAATAAATCCACAAAATGGGATCGGCCTTCAAATTTCCCATATCAATTTAGACACACCAAACCCATCTAATTGGTTTCATTTAAGTTATTCAATTGATTAGATTTTGATCAAAATCTGATAAAAAACTAAATTATATTAGGTGGGTATGAATTGGTATTTTCCAATATTTAATCCAATTTTAACTAAAAAATTTATGAATTTTCATTTCGATATACTAATGTCTAATTTGATCGTGATTGGATTTCAAATTATGTGCAGGTATAATTTGATGAAAATAAGTGTTATTTCAGGACTTTCGAAGCTCAGACATGATTTACTAGAAGTGAACATAAATACATAATACGATATCGATCGAATTTTTATTTTATTTTAATGAATTTGGATATAGATTGTAAACATAAAGGGTTAATTAACAATTAACCCCTCTAAATTTGAGTTATGTTGCAATCAACTCTTTTTTATTTCAATTTCAACAAATTACTCCAGCTGTTAAATTTGGACAACCAATAAAAATAGAAATCAGTCAGGTGCAAATCACGTGGTTTCAAGTTTTTCGAATAGAGACAACATTACCCACGATAGGTTTCTGAAATTTTTATTCCCAAATACCCATCAATTCCAAACAAATGATAAAATAAATAAGGGTAAATTTCATTAACGTCTCCTAGAAAATAGCCTAATTGCAGGGACAGCCTCAATAGTTTCTGATATATCACTGTCATCCATTGTCATATTTCAAAAAATCCATCAAATTTTTTGACAAAAGTGACCATGTGTCAGTTTTTTAGACGGTATCACATACCCAACACGTGATCATTCCGTCAAAAACTTAACGGTCCGTCTATATAGGGACCAAAATGACACGAATTGAATATTTTAGTGACCCAAATTGACAAAATTGATACAATAATGACTAAACTGACAAAAAAATGTATACTTTAGGATAAAAAATACTATTAACTAAAAAAACCAATTTATAAAGAAATTTTTAAAAAATGCTAGGCGGAGTTGAAAATATCAAGACTGATTCATTCATTCACATGATAAAATCAAACTGTATGTGTTTTCTATTCAACTCGATCGGTAACTAAGAATCATTTTGATTACACTCTTAAAATTCAACACTTCGGAAAATGAATGGATTAAAATTTTTACAAGCGAGCCCATAAAAATTGAGAAGCTATACAAGCATATAAATCAATGAAGAAGATTCTCCATGAATTTGTCTTACTCCTCAATTTCGATTGATTGCCTATAAACAATTTGTTTACGACTTGTCGGTAAAGAATCTATTCTCAAAAACGAAAAATAAACAAAGCTATAAAGAATCGATGAGAATAGTACATAACCCTAAAACTAGTCTGTGGGCAACATGAACCGACACAAAGGACATATATGACTCCCCCTTCAACCACTTCATAATGCACTCTTTATGGAACATATGAGAACAAGGCATTCGCCGGACATTGGTTCCGACCAACAACTGTTCTTGACAAATTGTACACAACTCCGTTGGAACGTCGGAACTTACGAGCTTCACCTCCTCCAAGGCCTCAACCGACAACCGTGTTGCCGGTTTAAATTTGGAATCTAAGGCTGCTTCATTCATTAAAGCTCTTAGAGACCTTGGTCTACTAATTGCCCGTTCAAAATATGACACGAAATCGATGTTCAAACGTTTTTGCTCGTGGTACCAAGAAGTCCATGCCTCGCATTCATGACTTGGTATGATCACAATCTTCTCAATTACTAAATCTAAATACAATATCTTTCGGTTTAAATTACATGGTGCAGTCCTCATGGAAGTAAGAAACCCTAAAACGTTTCTTATCACATCATTCTCATCCTCTAACAGTGTTCTTGATAAGTACCCATCATGTTGTTTTCCTTCCCAGTGGACTCTGGTCAATTCAAATTGGGCACCGGAGATCATGTTTCCGACGATCTCTTTCAAAAACGGCGTCGGTTTTCCATGTTTGAACGTTGTTGAATTACATGGAACATGGACTATTTTGTTTATCAAGAGGCCGGGGAAGCTGTGTTCCATACTCGTATCTTGCGAATAGAAATCGACACTAACGTTGAGTGCGATCGAGAATTGGCGCGAAGGCAGACTTTGGTCGTCCAAGGATGAATGATTTTGTGATGCAGAAATACGAACACTGTAGTTTTCATGGGTGTTCAGGGGTGGGAGTCATGCAGGGCAGGCCCTAGGCCTAGGCCACTTAGTTGGCTGCCTAGGGCCCCCGATTTTTGCATTTTAGTTATGGGTATATATATTTTGGATAGATTGGTTTGAGACTTGAAATGACCTAAATTTTACTTTGGATAGATTGGTTTGAGACTTGAAAGGGCCGAAGTTTTATTGGTAGGTCCATTAACAATAAACAACTTACCTTGAAAATTGCTCCTAGCTGTACTGTTGTAGTAGGCTGTAGGTTGTAGGCTATTAGACTTCTCTCTTTCCTGTTAGACTTAGACTGTTGGACTTCTACAGGCTACAGTTGTAATAGACTGTTACGATTTTTATTTTTTTATTTTTTCAGAATGGACTGTTCAGATTTAATGCCAGAATTTTTGGCAGAATTTTTTTTTTTGTTCAGGATTTAACGCCACTCACTCTCTCTCTCTCTCTCTCTCTCTCTCTCTCTCTCTCTCTCTCTCCGTGAAGAATCTAAACAAAGAAAAGAACACCAAAGTTGGAAGAACACCAAAGTTTCATTTTGTTTGGAAGCAAGGGCGGCCCAAAGTTTGAAGGCTGTTGCTACAAAATTTGTTGCTGCAAATTATAACACAAAATTTGTTGGAAGACTATTGCTACAAAGCAAAAGGATCAATCTTTGCTGCCAACAGTACCAGGTTGTGTTGTTCTTTAATTTTTATTTTAGTTTAATTTAATTTTTATAAATTTTGTGTTATAATTTTTCATTGTAGTAATTGCAAGTTATATAATTAGTATGTCTACTCGAAGATATGATTCTGAATGTGAAAAACGTAAAAAGAAGAGAAAACAAGATGAATTTATTGAATCTCAAAAATGAGCACTCGATAAATTTGTTATTAGTGATAAACCAACTACAACAAAAAATTCAAATGATGATTCAACGATTGAACTATTAGATAATATGTCAAAATCAATGGAATGCCAAAAAGATTTAAAAGAAAATGAAATTAGTAAAGAATGTGAACTTGTTAGTGAAGTAGAAAGTGATAAAGAATGTGAACATATTAGTGAACTATTAGATTATGTTCCAATAAATATCTATGATCCAGGACAATGGAAAAATATTGACACAAAATTAAGAGACTTATTAGTTGAAAGAGGTCCTATTAGGGAAAATGATTTAGACTTTCCTAATGATGAAAATAATAGACATTTTTCTATTACATATTACACTCGAAAATTATCAAACAGAGAAAAGCATGATAGAAAATGGTTAATATATTCAAAAGATTTAGATAGAGTATATTGCTTTTGTTGTAAGTTATTCAATTCAAAACCTAGCACAAGTCAATTAGTTAATGAAGGAACTAAAGATTGGAAAAATCTTAGTTATAAGCTCAAAACTCATGAAACAACTAATGAGCATATCACTAACATGAATTCATGGGTTGATTTAGAAATAAGATTGTCAAAAAATAAAACTATTGACGAAAATATTCAAGAACAAATTAACAAAGAGAAAGATTATTGGAAAAAAGTACTTGTAAGAATTTTAGCTGCAGTAAAAACTCTTGCTAAAAATAATTTGGCATTTCGTGGAAAGAATGAGAAAATATATCAAGACAACAATGGAAACTTTTTAAGTTTAATTGAAATGATTGCAGAATTTGATCCAATAATGCAAGAACATGTTCGACGAATTAAAGATGGTGAAATTCATAATCATTATCTCGGGCATAAGATACAAAATGAATTAATACAAATGTTAGCTTCTGAAATTAAAAGTGTAATCATTAATAAGATTAAAGAATCAAAATATTTTTCAGTAATACTTGATTGTACTCCTGATGCAAGTCATCAAGAACAAATGACCCTTATACTGCGATGTGTAGATATTTCAACAAGTCCAATAAAAATAGAACAATATTTTTTAGAATTTTTGGAAGTAGATGATACCTCTGGGAAAGGCCTTTTTGATGAACTTATAAATGTAATTAAAAAACTTGGACTTGATGTAAATGATGTAAGAGGACAATGATATGATAATGGATCTAATATGAAAGGAAAACACCAAGGTGTACAAAAAAGACTACTAGATATAAATCCAAGAGCGTTTTACACACCATGTGGATGTCATAATCTTAACCTCGTACTTTGTGATATAGCTAACTCTTGTCCTAAAGCCATATCTTTTTTTGGAGTATTACAACGTATATACTCATTATTTTCTTCTTCAACAAAACGATGAAAAATTTTACAAGATAATATATCTATGTTAACTCTTAAATCATTATCTCAAACGCGATGGGAAAATCGTATCGAAAGTGTTAAAGCAATCAAGTATCAGACTCCGAAAATACGAGATGCTTTAATTCAATTAGCAAAAATTAGTGAAGATCCTAAAACAAGGAGTGAAGCCACATGCTTAGCTACATATGAGATTGAAAACTTTGAATTTTTATTGGGTATGAATATTTGGTATGATATATTATTTGCTGTCAACACAGTTAGTAAAAATTTACAATCCAAAGACATGCATATTGATGTTGCTATTGATCAATTAAAAGGACTTATTTTGTTTTTTGGAATCATATAGAGAAAATGGATTTTACTCTGCTTTGATTTCATCAAAAGAGATTGCACTTGAAATGGAAATAGAACCAGTATTTCGAGAAAAACATAAAATTTTTAGGAAAAAACAATTTAGTGATACAAGTGAGAATGCAGTAACACTATCAGCTGAAGAGTCTTTTAGAATTGAGTATTTTTTATTTATAGTTGATCTAGCTATTTCTTCGATCAAGAGTAGATTTGAACAATTCAAAATATATGAAAATATTTTTGGTTTTTTATTTTGTTTAAAAAAATTAAAATCCTTAGATGATGATAGTTTAAAAAGTTATTATCTTAACCTTGAAACTTTTTTGAAGCATGACTTATTTTCTGATATTGATGGTTTAGATTTATTTCAAGAATTGACTGTATTAAGAAAAGTTTTACAATCTGAAATTAATACTCCTGCTGAAACCCTAACTTATATAAAACGATTAGATTGTTTTCCAAATGCATGTATAGCTTTTAGAATATTGTTAGCAATACCAGTAACAGTTGCTTCAGCGGAGAGAAGTTTTTCGAAACTTAAATTAATAAAATCTTATCTCCGATCAACTATGTCACAAGAAAGATTAAATGGATTAGCTATATTATCTATTGAAAAAGATATATTAACAAAACTTGAATATAAAAATTTAATCAATATTTTTGCATCTCAAAGAGCTAGAAAAATATCGTTTAAATGAATATATTTTAATAATTATTGTCTATTAATAGGGCCCACTTTCATATTCTCGCCTAGGGCCTCCGGATTTGTTGGGCCGCCCCTGGAGTCATGTTGGTGGTGACATCTTCACCTCAAAGAGAAGAACAAACGGAGAGAGAAAGAGAGAGAGACGATTATGATGGTAGTATGACTGCACATCTATATGTACCATATGTAAAGGAATTGCAGAAGGACTAGAATTTGTATATGGAATGCAGTTTATGGGAACTTTCCTTTTTCTTAGAACATTCCTATTGGGAAATTCTATTTGGATCTAATTTGGAGACTTTATTTAGGGATTTAAGGATGTATAATTATTGGGTTGATTATGGGTTCCATCTAACATTGGAACTCACAACTAATCTAATGGTTACATTGAAGTCACATCATTAAGTTCTTAAATAAAATCTCCAAATAAGGCCTTTCTAGCATTGTTCTTTCTATCCTACCCTTGTTTATCTGGGATTATGGGTAAGGTTCCGTTGGAAAAAATATGGGTGGGGTTATTTTTATCCCTTAAATCTATTTTTTCACCTCATTTAATCATCTTACTTTAAACTATTAAGTCCATCTTATCTATACTTACCTCATTAGTTACTAAGTTCATCACGTTTATACTCATTTAATTAAACTATATTAAATATATGTCAAAGAAACCAAAACAAAAATAGTAATTGAAGCGAAATTTCAATGTTGTTATGTGATTTATATTATTTCGAGGCATTTTGAGATATTTTGATATATTTTCACCAATGCTGTTAGAATATTGTGGGTGTTTTTATCATATTTGTGGTAACTATTTTTATCACTTATTTTTGGTACAAAAACACTTTTGTTAGTGCTTTTACTACATTTGTGGCTGTTTTTACCATTATTGTGGTAACTATTTTTACTATTTTTGGGGTACTACAACAGTGATAAAAAGACCCACAAAAGTGATAAAAGTGACTAGGGGTGTTCACTCTACTCTACGGATATGAATTATGGTGTTCTATATTCCTACCCAATATTTTGTGGAAGAAATTTTTTTTGGCCTACCCTACTTGATCAAGTGTATTATTCTTACTTGAATTCTGTCCAAAACAATCAGGTAGAAAGTCGGGTAGGAAATCAGGTGAATACAATATTTTTTAGTTATTAATTTTTAAATTATTTTAATAATTCAATTAAGTAATCCTGCACCAATTAACCAACACAATAATATTAACAATATTAAAAATTTGACACATTAATAATGTTTCTGGTTTGTGGTTTCCGTAGCCATTAACATTGTTAAAATGTTAAAAATCTAACACACACACACATAATTTTTATGAGTATTCTACATTATGTTATAATCTAAAATGTTATAATATATATATATATATATATATATGAGTATATATATATATATATATATATATATTATGTGTGTGTGTGTGCGGATAGGATCGGATAGGAAGACGAAATTTTTATGAGTATTCTACATTTTTATCCGATTTTTGCGAAATATCAAAATTTCTTCTGTTGGCCTACCCGATTTTTTGCGCAGCCGATCAGTAAAGTAGGGTGTGATCAGGTAGGGTCAAAGAATATTCGAATAATCGAAAATTTGAACACCCAATAAATAGAGGTACAATACCAAATTTTTTTTTTTTTTTTAATATCATAGTCAAATCCATACTGCAGAAATGGATACTTCTATAAGGAATAAGATTATCCTACTCAATTTGACAACTTCTCTCTTTTAATTACTTTGAGTTAGGGTTTCTAAGATAAGATTTTATCCGAAAGTTATTGGCAGATAATTTAGCTACTTCTAAGAAGACTGAACAAATTAACTCCTCATAAAACTCTAAATCGTTTGAAGAAATATAGCCACAATCAACAAGTCAACTTATACACAATTGCACAAACAAATGATCGGATCAGAGTAATGCTATGTGCATCAAAAATTTAAATTAAATTTGTACATCAAATGAATGTGAGCTGACGAGCTCAAATCCAACTAGGTCAGGCCCAATAAACCAAGTAAGCTCGAGTCAGCTAAAACGCAGGTCAAGCTCAGTTTGTAAATTCAACCCAACCCAAGGTTCGAAGAATCCAAGAAGAATTAGAGCATGTGGTGAGGAATCATCGGGATACACACCATCGAGGATCAAGACTACCTTAATTGTACTTACCTTTTATAACTATCCTCTCCGAAGAATTAGTACCCTCACACTCACGTCACCGCCTCACTATGCCTATAAATTGTAAGCTCTCTCCATTGAAAGCCGCATCTCACCACACTTCTCTACACTTTCCTTCACACACATAGCTTCTCTCTCCTAACTATTTTATCTCTCTCGGAGCTAACCATTGCTCTCTCTCTTGTTCACCCTACTTCATCAATAAAAACCCCCGACCACCGTTGCCATTTCCCAGAGTGGAATAGGTCACCTAGACCGAACCACTATATATCTGCGTGTTGACTTAATATTTACATTACTATCATTGATAGCTTTATTTATTGTCCATTAATTACACCTTATCACACACTCAACTCTCTATCTTACACGAAACTATTTTGTGCATCATCATGAGCCATTGGATAATAGTCCGGATTTGTCAGATATTTTCAAATTTTGTAGACGTACATATGAAAAATATCTCAGTTTTTTATTTCTTTGGGCTTGGGCAGGTATCATTGGATTTGTCCCAAAAATCCAATGGTCGAACTGCAAAGGGCCATTGGTTGGCTCCCTTCCTCTTGATGGCCCATTAATCAAGCGAGTAGGGAAATGGGCTTTCCATTTGGGCCCCCAAGAAGATGGCCTACCCTATCTTCAAGCGGTTGGTTGAATGCCAACCCTCAAGCTTTTCATTTTTGTTCTGATAATTAATAACGTTCTTTTTTTAACAAAAAATAAATATGCATTGGTTACTCAATATATACTTTAGAGAACATTGTCCCTCAACACTAATATATAGCTACTTGTAATTATATCTACAAGATTATAAATGAATAATGCTGCAAATACCCAAATTTTTGTGAGATTTTGGATACGAAATATGTGACATGCTGACAACCATTGGATAATTAGTGAAAACCAATAGAGGCCCATTAATCCAACCACAGCCACATTAATTTGGTAAAAAGATTAGTAAAAAAATTAATAAATATAGCATTGTTAGTTAGAAATAACCTCTTGGTGTTATGTGGTTTGGAATGTTTGACAAATAGATTTACTTACATCAATAATATTATTTGAATATAATTTATTGATCTAATGAATCACAATCATTGAATTAATAATGAATTTTAAAAAATATTAGGGAGAATTACACTCACACTCCCTGAGATTTGTCACTTAATCACTCAGACCCCCTAAAGTTTGTATGCACATAACACTTAGACCCCCTAAAGTTTGTATGCACATAACACTTAGACCCCCTAAAGTTTGTATGCACATAACACTTAGACCCCTACTGTAAATATATCCATTAACAAATTATATTCAGACCTCCTGAAATTTGTAAATATATATTACTTAGACCCCTTAAATTTAAAATATTATACTTAGATCAAAAACATTTCAATCAAAGATAGAATATCAAATATTTTAAATTTTACAATTAAAATTCATGTTCTATTGTTTTATTTATTGAAATAAAATAAAATTTCAAATTCAAATTTTTCTTAAAAAATCGTAATTAGTATATAATTATATTGTCTATTGGGTCTGTGTGTAATATTTTAAATGTTATGGGGTCTGAGTGATTAAGTGACAAACCTCAAAAAATCTAGATGTAATTCTCCCAAAATATTAAGACCCACTGTCAATCTACTAGTTGTGAAGTATTATATCAGCAAATTGAGTGAAAGTGGATTGGTTTATTTGTAGATCCAATACGAAAACAACCCTCATAGTAAGGTTAGGTGGTGACTATGGGGTCCATTCTGGGGCCCATTTTAGTCCATTTCCAGCCACATCAGTTAGGCAGTTGCCTGTGTCAGTCACATGACTAAATTATCTAATACATAATTAATAAGCACTAAATTACTAATCAATTCTCCTTATAAAAATGGGACCCATTGTTTTATGGGCCATGGGAAATGAACACTATGCATGAGAAATAATTTATGAGGGTAGTCACAATCTATGCTGAAATAACATGCTTTTTCCACGATGAATAAGAAGTCCTAGACTCATTTGAGGATGCATCACAATTGCACGATGAAAATTATGCACAAGATATGGACCGAGCTTTTCCCTAAACGCAGTGAATTGGAATGACTTAGGCAAATTTTTGTCTCTTGATCGTAATCAAACTCCATAGTGACCAGCTACTGAGTTCGAGGGAGTAGTTTCGTAAGTCTGGACACCTTATAACGAAAAAATAAATTATAATCAAACTATTGTGATCGATTGAATCTCACATTTTGAAGTTCGACTCAACTTCAGAAGGTTTGGATCTTATTCAAGGGCTACACCACCTCAGCTTTTTGATACCATGAATGTGATTAGGAGTTCATATTTTTTATTTTTTATTTTTTATTTTTTAATTTTTAATTTTAATATCGTGGCTATGCTAAACCGAGTTGAAATGTATTGCACATTCCAATGGTAACGCCTCCATGTCCTATGGATAGTGCAGATAATTGAGTAGAGTTTTGTGAGTTCGAACCGAGCCTTTCGAGCTCGTTTTTTTTCAAAAAAGTTTAAAAATTTGTTCAAACTCGGTTCGTTTAAACTGAACTCGAGTCGAATTCGAATGACTTGATTATTTTACATATAAACGAACCGATCCTTTAAACTTGTTTAAAAAACGAATCAAACCTGAACTGCGTTTTAAACGAACCGAACTCAAGTCAAATTCAAATAACTCTGTTTGATTATCAACTCTATTCCGAATCCTTCAAATTAATAATGGAAAGAAAAATCTAAGAACATAAATAAAGGCATCTGTGCCCCCAAAAGTGACCAAGCTTTTTTTTTCTTTTGGGTTTTGAACAAAAACAAAAGTGACCAAATTCGTTGAACCCTTCTAGCAAAGAATGAGTTGACCACAACTGCCGTATAATAAAACACCCTCCATTGCTTTAACTGACTGAAATTGATATTGACAATTGAACTTTGAACTTGAACTTAGATCTTTAACATTTTAATAACCACGTGAAAAATTACTTATAACTACAATAACCATCAACCTACGTCTCTATTTTATGTGGACCGCGAAAATGCTAATAATTTGTATAAAGGGTTATGCTCGAGTCCAACTCGTTATCCTTATCTACGTTTTGTCCACAAGCAATTGAATTTTTGGATTTAGTGGAGATGAGTCACCCACTACTTTGCAAACTTCTATACTTTCGGTTGATACAACCGTCAAATACGAAATAGAGGGTATGAAATGCTAATTTAACTGTCTAATCTCGCAAATTATTTTTTCTTTTGTACTTACAAATAGGTCTGTCAATGGATTGAATTTTAATTCAAATTTGATCTGAAATCGTTTTTTTTTTTTGTCACGAATTCGAATTTAGATATAGTTATATGTGATTTGATTATGGTTGAATCCGAAATATGTATGTAATAATATATAAATATTAAAGCTATTAAGTAATTATTTGAATAAATTTAATTAAAATTTGGATGTAATTTATTAGAATTTAGTTAAATTAAGATACTCGGATCGAATCAAATTTCAGATTGTTAACGGATTCAAATATGGGCATGAAAATAAAATTCATCAGATAATCGGATTCAGATTAAGATTAAACTTTTAAAATTGAATTTGGATTCATATTAACCAAAATTTGATCCAAATTTAACTCATTGACTGGCTTGCTTACAAAAAAAAACTATCCCAACCAGGCATACTTTAGATATGTGATCACAATGTGAACTCCGAATGTAAATAACACCTACTAATTAAACCTTATACCTTCAGTAAGCAGAGACCAGACTCAAACCATCGACTGGGGTGGTTTAGTGGGGTACCAGTCAAAATTCTCATTATGGGATTGGAGATTTGAGACTTGAAGCCACATTGGAATTCAGTGGTTGACCGTTATACTAGTCTAACTAAGTTCGTTCCCGAGTAAAGTAACGAGCGTTGTCAAGGATCTCATGATCCCACCAATAAGAATCTATCGGGGTGGTCTTTGGACACTCTCATTTGCCCCCACCCCCTTAATGGAATGAAATATCCCACTGAGTAAAATGGTATTGGATCTAATTTATTGTTCTAATTTATTATAATTTTTAGATTAATTGTAGGACTCATTTATTGAGACTCACAATTAAATCAATAGTTGTAATTGATCAATTCAGTAAATCAAATCATAATTTTCAGTCCTTGTAACATTTGCTCGTCAGCAAAAGATCCCCAAAGAACATATAAAAAAAACACACTTGGGCATTCCAATCATCTCTATCATAAATAGTAATGGTTGGTCCACCTACCATGTAAGACCTAACTACCAGAGAAGATTTTTTTTTTTTTTTTTTTGTTTGACAGTGGACCAAAATAGTAGTTATGAATTTATAATATTATCATAAAAATTTAGACCCACTCTGCATTTTTCTTCAATTTTTCATTAGTTTACACTCACTGTGTGTGTGTGTGTGTTTGTGTTTTTATGGGCACAGTGTCTTTGAATAAATCCTGTAAAGAGGGCTCAGAGCTGTCAAGAAGAATGCTAGGAAAAATTCAAACAATAGATTAGCTTGGAGCCCATTTCAATAGAAACATTGGATGGGTAATGCAAGACTTACTGAAAAATGGGATTAAAATTAAGGATCAAATGATATGACAAAGACGAGACGACTAAAACTTGAATTTTAAATGAATAAAAGTGGAATAAAAAAAACCACTATAGTAATGTAGTATCATTTAATCTTTATTTTTGTTCTATATTTTGATCAGCCTAGCATTATAAGAATTGCAAAAGTCCAAAACCCATTCAATGGTTTTGAACGAAAGGTTGATTATTATAAAAAGATTAACGATGCCAAATTCGATTACAAGTGGCAAATTTTATACAACGATGTATCAACAATATAATAATCTTTCTATGATAAGGAGAGATGTGCCAATATTATGGTCAAATACAATCAATTTGCACACTAAAGATAGTGAAGGAATACTCAAAAGATAGTGAATAGTAATTTTAGTAATTAAAGTATGTCCTTTTTTTAAGTTTGATCTTTATTGTATTAATTTTATTAATTTGGTCTTTAAAATTTTAATTCGTGTCACTTTAGTCTCTTATCAGACAATTTATTAAGTTTTTTGACGGAAGTGACCTCGTGTTATTCTTTTAGACAGTATCACATGCTCAACACGCGATCAAATATTCAACAGTCCGTCTTTGTAGAGATCATTTAAATACGAATTGAATAGTTTAGAGATCAAATTGATACTTTAAGAAATAAATTAACAAAATGTGCATAAGGATAAAAAATACTATTAACCCAAGATTAAGAGAGAGCTTACATAGAGAATCCGAAGATAAAACACCCAAAAAATGAGAACATCTTAACTTTGATAAAGTTTGACCCTTTAACCTTTTATTTGGGGGTGTCAAAGGTAGCTGAGGATGAAAATCCAATTCATACCACCACCTCATTGAATAATAAAAAGCACTCCCCCCCCCCCCCCCCCCCCCCCCCCCCCCCCCCACATCATTTACACCTATCCTGAACCTTGACAAAGAAAGAAAAAAAGAAGATGACAGTAAAAAATGTTGCCAAATTCATGACTCCCACCATTACAATATCCATGCCACCTTAAAAAACATGAAAACAACAAGGTTTTGTACAAAATTACAAATGATTCTTAACCCAAGGACACCAAAAAAAAAAAAAAAAAGACAGAGCCACTGAGAAAATAAGACAGAAGAAAGTGGATAAATTTGGTTCACCAAATTCTATCACTCTCAGTTGAACTCAGAAGCTGTTCTAAATAATCAGCACCCAAGTCCTCAAACTCCACCACATTCTCTCTCTTGATCAATTCCCTCCCTCTACTTTTTCTCACCAAATTTCTCCTCCTCATGGAGTGTCTCTTCTTCAGAGCCAACACTGGGGAACAACCATCACCAACAATACCCTTCATGCCATGAAGAGATTCAAGAACTCTTTCAACTGGGAAATTCAAAACAGCACCCGAACCGCGCATCGAAAAAGCAGCTTGATCATAGGCTAAAGCAGCAGATTCTGCAGTGTCAAATGTGCCCAGCCACACCCTTATCCCATTCCTTGTTGAATCTCTAATTTCTGCTGCAAATTTTCCCCAAGGTCTCTTTCTCACCCCTCTATAGGACTTCTCTTTCTTGGGTTTTTCTTCTGATGATTTGGAACTAACATCATCAGAGGAAATTGTTTGGAATGTTTCTTGTGCAGCCTGTGATAGAACACCATAGAGAAGCATCTCTTCTGAGTCATTTTCATTGAAAGGAAGGGAATTGTGGAGGTTCAGGCCGTCCCAAGAGAGAGAATCGGCTGATCCGGAGGAAGAATCCGACGTGAAATCGGAATTCATGGAGAGGAATACAGAGGAATCCATGAGAGGTAGTGGAAGCTAAGGTTGGAATATGTATCTGTAGATAGTGTATGAATCCTGTGTCTCATAGTTGTACATGTTTGGTTGGGCATATGCCCCCTTTAAATACACAAGAGGAGAGAAAGGTAAGATTGGAATGTGAAATAAAATAAGAAAAGAAAACAAGAGAATGTAAAATACTTCAAAGAATGAGGGCAAGAGTGAAAAAAATTTGACCAAAGAGTTAGATGACAAAACTGAATTGAAACACATTATAAAGTCCTGGGAATTTGGTTGTTACAAACTTATAGTTTGGGACTTGAATATTGGTTCCGAAAAATAAAATTTCGGTATCATACTAAAATTTATTATATTTATAAATATTTTTATAATTATTGTGTGTATTTTTATTACTGTTATGGTACTTTAAAAAATGATAAAATAGTTACTACAACAATAGTAAAAACACCAACAACAGTGATAAAAAATCCCACAAAAGTGGTAATTTTTTTTATATTGAAGAAAAATAATAAAAATAATTACCACAACAGTGATAAAAATATCCGCAACAGTTGTAAATCACCCACAAAAGTGATCAAATTTTTAATTATAAAATGACCAATAAAAGTTATAAAAATATTCTTTCAAAAAAGTAAATTTTAAGGATATGATATCAAAATTTTTTTTAACGGTATCGTAATCAAATCCTCTAATATAAGTACCTTATAATAATTTAATGCATGTGGTTTTTTGGGTAGTGAGCAACTTTTTTAAAGTAGGGTCACTTTAGACTCATTCTTATAAAATTAAATTCCAAATAACTACATTTTTTTATAAACCGCAAGTATCAATTAATCCTGACAGACATCGAGAAGAGTATTCAAATGCAACTCTACACATCATCAAGTAGGGTGGTCTAATGGGGTACCGGCCTTACTCCTCACCTTGAGGTTGGGAGTTCGAGTCTTGGAGTCTCCATTGGAGCTTGGTGGTTGGCCGTTATACTAGCCTAACTAAGTCTGGTCCCGAGAGGTGTTCCAGGCGCGGTCAGGGGCCTTATGATCCCACCGGTGAGGGCCTATCGGGGTGGTCGTTGGACGCTCTTCCTTGTCCCCACCCCTTTTATCACGAGCAAAAAAAAAAAAATGCAACCCTACACTGGTGAGCTAGCCGTGCGGGTTTATTCGATGCACATTATTATAAACAAATTAAACATTTAAATTTTATTTATTTCTTGGGGCCCCACAAATGGGATAATATACCATATGCGTCAATTTGAAGCCAGGCGGCGAGATCAGACAAACTTTGACTGACGTCAGCAACATCATATGATTCCCGTATCTCACCTTTCTTGGACCTTTCCCACTTTGATACCCATTTGGCTAAAATGTCCCACAAATTATCAGCATTACTTTCTTCATAAATGACAATCATGTCCTCTACAATACCAATCATCACACACAAAAAAAATTATAGTTAATCCCTAAATTTTATCACTTATTTGAATTTGGCCTTTAAATTTTTAATTATTTTAATTTAGTTTCTCAATTATCAACTTTATCTTAATTAAGTCATTTCATCAATTTTTGTTGTTAGATTAACGCTGAAATGGATCTGATTGGACTAGTCTCTAGTTGATCTAACGATAAAAATCGATGGAATGACTTAATTAAAATGAAATTAATAATTGACTGACTAAATTAAAATAATTAAAAGATTTTTTTTATCAAATTGAAAAATAAGACAAAATTCAAGAACCAACAATAATTTTTACCCGATAAACTAAGATGAGATTAAAGATTCATTTACATTTTATTGGCTCTATTTAGGTTCATACTGAATGATTTGAAATTGATTGAACTACAAAAATATACTTTTAACTTCTGATTCGAATGCGATTTGTGAACTTATCAATGTGGGAATTTAAAGATTTGAGTAATTTTCTCCTCTGTTTGTTCAAAGGCAGGTCATCCCCGCTGAAATTAAGGTGTTCACGAGAGATAAATCTCTCATAATCTGACCTCAAGAAGTTGTCAAAATTCGAATTCAGGATATCTAAGTTTTCAACTCATTCCTATTATCACTAAAATTTCTAATTTTTGTTGTTGCCTTGCGGTGCTGATAGGATAATGCACGTTTTAAAATGAGCCTGGCTAACAATTTGCCACCTCTCTTTCTCAAATGGATGAAATTTCCCTCTCACACCACAAAAGAGGTGCTTGATCTTTCCAATTCAAAGACCATTCAAACTGTCCCTATCTCAAAACTTGTACACATCTTATGAATGTACCTAATTTATTCTCCTCTCGTGCTTCTATTAATAAAAGAATACACTAGTGTAATTAAAAAGAGATTTGATAGTCTAGTGGTCTAACAAAGAATATAACTATTAATAGAGCGCAATTGTAGGAATGATGTCCTATCTTAGTAGATAAGGACAATACTTTTAATGTTAAGGTCCCTTGTTCCTCGTATGGAAGAGAGGACAACTAATTACTTAGAATAGTAGAGATAAAATGGTTAAGATTCGGAATTAAGTTGGACCAATTTTGTCTGATCTGGACTAGACCAACAATCAAGTCTAATTGTTTTACTATTAACTACTTCAATTTTGGGTTGCCCTCTAATTCTCTTTTTTCGTTTTAGAAAAGAATTCAAAAATTAATACCTTATGATGAAAATTTTGAATTTAGTGATGTCAGTTTTGGTAGAGTCCTGATGATATATGCTTTTATGTTAATTAGTTAAATTGTAATTTCTTATTTTTACTAAATTTTGTATAACTAGTGATTTTTTGGTTTTGACCATTACTATATATATTTCCCTGATGTAACATGAGTTCTCCATTTTTTATGTGGTTTCAGAGTGCGTACATGTTACTTTCATGAAGAAACAATAATTTATTTGTGTTTTTCGTTTATAGCTGCGTCAATTCGAAACTCCCTCCACCCCTGTATCGAAACTATTGGAAAAAAAAATATAGTGTAATAGCGAAACAAGATTCATACAACTTACCTCAAATAGCCGAGATAATTTTTTTTTTTCTTGTAATTAGATTTTTCGGTTTATTGTATTGGAGGTACCCAAAGTATGGAGTTTGTCTCATTTTGGTCCTTAATGTTTCAATAGCATCATTTTAATCCATAAAATATTGAATATGTTTATATATGGTCCCTCAAACAAATAATGATTTTTATCATAAATTTGTCATGTAATACTTAAATATGGACAAAAAAATAATTTGGATAACTCTTGACCAATTTTTTACTCAAATTTTGATTAAATAGTTACCTAAATTACACAGTTTTGATTATGAGCTATCAAAATTTGGTCAAAAACTATTCATATTACACATTTTTTTGTCAAGAGCTACTCAAAATTTGTTTAAGAGATATCAAAATTATTTTGTGTCTATATTTAAATATTACGTGACAAGTTTATGATAAAAAATCGTTAACAATCTGGACGTTGTCTGTTTGAAGCACCATATAGAAACATATTTAATACTTCAAGGACCAAAATGATGCAATTGAAATATTAGAGACTAAAATTAAACAAATTTCATACTTTGGGGACCTCCAATACAATTAACCTTAGATTTTTATTTTGATAAAATATGAAGTCCCACCATTGGTCATAGCTTCCCAAATGTAAGTGTGTCAATATTATTTGTTTCATTCCACAAACAGTTGTTCAATAACGTAGTCGGTAGTTCTCTATTTTTATAAAAACAAAAATATTTTTCAATGTTCAACTTTCCTTAGAAAAACTGGACTATTCTGACACAGTGCGGAAATGTTCTAGAAGAGTCTTACCACCAAGTTATAATTTTTAATATTTGAATTACAAATTTTCAGGGACAAGTTACCACAAAAAAGTTGTAAAATGACCCTCGAAAGTTGTAAAAATATCCACAAAATTTTATAATGACAGTACGGTACCGAATATATCTTTTTAAGTACTGTATTCTTCTTGTAATATGTAATACTCAAAAATTATTACAATGTGAATTGGGCAAATTGTATTTTTTATCTCGAAAGATTTAAGAATTTTTACTTTATACCTTGCAAGATAAAATTTTTACATTACGCCCTGAATATATCAATAGTGTTGCAATGTGACCCTTTTGTTAAATCACGTCATTGACACTGACAAAAAAAATAACGGAATCTAACATAAGTGTTATAGTGCAATACATTTGATATATTGAGGGTGTAATAGAAAAAATTAATCTTTGAAGATATAAAGTTCTTAAATCTTTCAGGGTACTAAATGTAATTTTATCAATTTTTTCAGTGAAACACACTCATATAAGAGATTATTTACATTTGGGTTGAGTTTTATTTAAATTGTGTAACATTTTATTTTTCAAGTCCACTACATCAATCATTTAAAGTCGAAAAGAATAATAGACTTGTCACCTGTAATTATTCGCGCGTGTTCTCTCTCAACTTTTTTGACAATTTTTTCCTCTAATTTTTCATCTATTTTGGGATTGATGTGAACTATACATTGTTGCCAAATTCAATTTACCCTCTTTCACCAAAACATATCATAGGACATGACATTTTATACGAATCAAAAAGCTATGAAAAGGGAAAATATTGTTTGGGATCTAATCAAATCATTATCCTAAGAACAAAAAGAAAAAAAGAAAAAAAAGCATATCAGTTAATACTTGAAATTGATGGTTTGAAATGTCTAGATACAGGCCCTTTTGAAGCTCATGAGCTGTTTTAAAAGTCATCAAAACCTAGTGGCTTTTTTGGAGGTTTGAAAGTCCTCCAAAAAGAATGGATACTATAGTTAAATAGAGACCACTCATTCAACTATATGTCTCCCAATGTTTGGAATTCAAGATTTTCTGCTGAAATTTCTAGGAAGGTCCATGTTTGGGTGATTAGTTTTCTTGGAATCTCTCATCTCGTGGCATGGAAGGAGGTGTAACTTGGGGAGGGCAATTCGAGTTCTTTTTTCGGTTTTTGGTTCAATGGTCAGGGGTGTGTCGATCAGGTTACGCGCACTTCTATTAATCTCCTCCACTTGAAGCCAAGCCATGAGAGATTTATCTTTCATGAATATCCTAATCCCGATATGAATGACCTATCTCGAGCTCAAGACGTCTAAGTTTACAGTTCGTCGTTATTACTACTTGAGCTATCCTTAGGTTCTAATACTTTAATTCCTAAATAACCAGTACTTATATAGAGATTTTCAATATTTGTGTTAGATATAAATTGAAAAAAAAAACCCCAAATTCAATTTAAACCCAACTAAGTTCCGTAACTCTAGAATGGGACTATATTTCAACCATATAATTGAACTTGAATAATCCTCGGGTAATCAAGTTTGAAATTGAAGGGCGAGATGAGGTTGAACTTAGATTGAGAATTTTACAATGATCGAACTGACATTTCAATCGGTCCAACCAGCTATCAGTCTTGGGCTGAAAATTCTTACAAATTCATGAAAAAAAGACAAAAACGTTATAGGTTCTTAGTCAGCTAGCAGATCAAATAGTAAAAACACTGGTCTAGTTTTATTGAGGCAAACTACTTCTGGGCAACGTGGGGGCAGAAAGTGTATTTCAGTTAAGTAGTAAAAGTGCAATTAGTAAAAAAAATTAGGGAAGAAAGTGTAATTTTTTTTCAACCCCAGCTCTCCCAGTGAAGGACCGGACCAGTGGCATATTCGAACCCTTCAACAAGGCCATGGTGAAACACTCATCAAGTAGCCAAGTTACTACTAGGCTAACCAAGAGAATTCTATCTTACTTTTCAATTTATTGAAAATATGAATTTTGTGGGTTATGGAGAAGTTTATTGTACCGAAAAATTTTCGGTACTGTACCATTATTATAAATTTTTTGACTTTTGTTTATAATTTTTTAGAGTTATTTTATAATTTTGTGTGATAAATTGCAATCAATACTAAAAATGTTTGGTTTGATCGTAATATTTTTAAGATTGATCACAAATTACCACCAAAGTTGTAATTTAGCCCAAAAATTTATAATTCAACTTTTTTTTTTTAATACTACAAGTTATTCAAACTTGCACCGACTATTCTCTTAAGCTCAGCGGCTGCCACAATAGCTTAAGCTGAGTTAGGGCATGCCCCTGAAAAATAACAGTAGTTGATCTAACCCTAAAGAGTAGCTCAAGTGGTAACAAGGACGAACTATAAACCTTGACGTTTTGAGTTCGAATCTTGGCAACCCATTGGAATCAAGTCATGAGAGATTTATCCTTCATTAATACCCTAGATCTGGTGTAAGAGATTAGTCGATGTATGCATACGTAGGGGTGATAATCGAGCTGAATTCGAGCCTAATTTAAGCCTAATTTACACATAAACAAGCTGGCTCGTTTTACTATTTACACATAAACGAGCCTAAAAAAATGTTCAAGTTTGGCTTAATTAACAGCTCTATGCATACGTTAACCCGAACACCCTTAACCATTGAACCAAAAAAAAAAAAAAATGACTAATCCTAAAAAGGTGTGAAAAAAATTGAACTTGAGATTTCTAAATTAGAACTTGACCTAACAAAAATTTAAATTTTTTTGTGTAAACAAACCAAAAACAAGTATTAAAAGTCATAAAACTTATAAAATTAAAGGTATGGTATTAAATTTTTTTCCTGTCCGTGAGTTATATATGTGTGCGACGATACACCATACACATATAATGTATGAATGATGTCATTATACGTCGATAATCACGCGCTGTCAATGTCAAACACAAATATTATATTTATTACAAACTAGTAAATTCAAGAAAGAATTCAGTCCAAACTATGGGCCTAGTCGTTGTCATACGTGGCTAACTGGTTAGGCAAGCCATGATGGTTACAGGTGCATTGTACATGATCCATTCATTTAATTTTTCCAACGTTTTGATTGCAGTTGTAGCTCTTGGGTGGGTCCCAATTCCCCCCTCTTTTTCCAGCAACTTGCTTTTAATCTTTAATTTCATGCTGCTGGATGCCGTCGCTCTTGTCGTCGGTGACTATAACTTGATGCAGTCGTATTTATCTCGTTTCTTTCTAGTCCGATACAATTCTATTTTTTGTATAAACAATTAAGTCTTATGTGGCTCGGCTGAATCTTCTCCGAGTCAATGACTCAAAGTTGATGGGCTCGGTCCAGACCAGACCCAATTTAGAGGCATAATTTAGAAATATAGACTAATCCCATACCACAAGTACAACTAAGTTTAGATCAAAAATACAAGTCAACAAAGACCAAGTTCATCGACTTGAAAAATTCAATCTATTAGTAACGCGCGTAAACTCTCCATGTTATGAAGGGAATCAAAGTACGCATCGCATGCCTCACTCACCTCGTCCGTTACGTTAACATCACGAAACCACCCACTCCTGTCACAAAGAAGACGCCTTAATCAGGGCTCCCCGCAATGGCGTCTCCATCAAAGTCCGCTATGGAGCACTATGAAAATTATATTTCCCTATAAATTGTAAGTTTCACCTGCACATGGGGGGCATGACATATATCTCAGCATACTACACCTCTCAAATAATAAGATTCTCTTGCCACTGTCGTCATTTCCAGTGGAGCAGGTCACCCAAAACAAACCACCTAATTTTTGTGTTGTTTGTGTTGAGCCCTCTTTTACTTTATCCTTGATTGATTTTATATAAACACTTTTTAAGTAGGGAACGATATGATCAATAGCTTCGTGATAGTAAATGTAAGGGATTGAATATGTTCACAGATTACCCCCCTCCACAAAAGGATTCTAGCTGACTTGGCGGACTAATCACCCTAGTAGCCTTTACCTCCATCCCACATCGGGTAGGAGTCGTCTCCCCCCCTGCCATATAAGCCTTGGCTTCCTATGGAGGAGTACCTCCTCCATAGGAAGCCAAGGCTTATATGCGAGGGGGGGAGATGACTCTCTTCCGATGTGCGACGAACGCGCTCCTTACTGGTCGAAGAGAGGTAAAGGCTACTGGGTGATCGCTTTGACACACGCCAGGTCAGCCAAAATCCTTGAGTTGTGCAAGAATTTGTACCAACAGTAAACTTGCTATATGTAGGATTTCTTGCAAATTTGAACCATTGCTATTGAGGTCACCCTCATCCATCGAGTCACGTACCCACATGTCGTGTCATCACATAATGTGGGTTTATACTACTTGCCCAATTAAGTTATCTAACCAAGTATAGTGAATGAACCAGTAAAAACCGCATGTCGACGCAATGTAGAAAGGGTTAGATTCCTAGACCACTAAAACAAATGCCAAGTTTGAATAACTCTAAATTGATATTCAACACTATGCATCGAAAAGGAAACATTAGTGATTAGAGTAACGTTGTACAAAGGGCCCCGGGATCTGGCCTTATATACTAGCGGCCCACCAGATCATAGGCTGACTAGACCTACCTCTTCGGTGGGAGAAACTTTTGTATAAGTTTAACATATCATATGACAGTGTTATTTTTGTGTACACTTAATGAGAGGTTGTCACAAAAATAATTTAAAGGGACACATAAGTTGGGTTTTTCAAAAAAAAGAAAAATTTGACAAGATAATAGGTAACAACTATTCACTGGGTATGTATAATAACTCTGTGTTTGAAGACACATTATAATACTAAAAATCGAATATTGATCTTGCAACATTATATTTTAAGTAGCAATATATATATATATATATATATATATATATATATATATTTTGTTATAGTTACAAAATTTAAAATTAAAATAAATAGGAAGGTAAGGGAGAGAGAATAGAGAGGTACGTGTGAATTAAAGGGGTTGTCTGACATTAGAGAGTGGTATTGATTGAGTTGAGTTATTGAACATTGGAAGTCTTGTAGAAAATATGATGTTTTTAAGTTTGCACCCTCAAAAATAGAAATTTGTACCAATGCGCACCTCAAAGATAGAAATTTATATCAATGCGCACCTCAAACTAACAGCCATCAGTTTGCCGTCTAAAACTAATGGATAAATTATACCTAGATTCTCTCATGCTTATCACTTAATGATTTGGACCCCCTTACATTTAGAATTGTATGTCATTGGGGGTCATATAGAGAATATGATTTTTTGAGTGAAAAAAAATTAGGACGAATTTTGTACCGTTTAATCGAATTATATGAAAATTGGATTAATTGTATATATAGTATTACACAAATTCACGTATATTTGTAACTTTTTTTTTGTACAAAAGTAATTTTTGTTGAAATAAAATACATAAAAAGTGTCAACAAATAATACATGATTATTCAATGTATTTTCATCAAAAAATCTTTCAGCCTCTATCAAATCTCTATTGTTCTCTACAAAAGGTTAAAATATTTTTAAAATGAAAACTATTTTGAGTTTTTTTTTAAAACTTTTTGTGCCTTTCAAGAGGAAAAAAAAAACATATGAAATGAAAATTCGACTCAAATTTAAAAAACATAATATTTTGCTTGTATGTCGTATCAAAATTTATTCAATTCAAATTCAATTCGCTTATAATCTTGTACGGCTGTATCGTTTAGTGTATATAATTAGGTTCCTATTTATCTATGTAAATATAATCGAGAGTTTGAAAAAGCTCGTATAGATGATATTTTAAATAAATATTTTAATTATTCCAGAGTTTTACCTAATTAAAGCCGATTATGCTGCTTATGCTAATGTTGCAGCCCAATATGGATCCAAGGTTGTGAGACTTTTTTCGGCCTGCAATTATGATTTCATCGATCCAAAATTCGGGTACACAAGGAAAATATAGTTCAAGACATGCTCAATGCTTCTAGAGATATTAGGACAAAAGAGATATTCAAGGGAACAAATACCTAGTTTAGAAGATAATTAGTTAATGTTTGTGGCTGACGCACCTATGTAACAAAAAAATAATAATAATAATTCGAAAAAATAAGCATTAGTAACAAAAAAGCGAAAAATATGCATTGAACCCTTTTTTTTTTTTACAAGACGTACAGACTTGCATCGACTACTCTCTCGAACTTTGAGTGAACAAAAAAATGACTAAAACACAGAATTTGATTAGTAACAAATTATTAATTCTCATTCCCTATTGTTATCTTTAATCTAAACTAATTAACTTTTGGTAGTAAAAAAATTAACTCAACCAAAGGCCATGAGTTTATGATCACACCCAAGATCAATAACCAAAGCAGTGTAAAAGCAAGGTTATCAAAGAGATAACAATGTCATGGTACTATCCGATGCCTACAATACTCAATATTTAGAATGAAGCAACAAAAGTAATTTTTGCATCCCACTTTGTAGACTGATGCAAAGCTGGTTTTCAATAGCTAAATTAATCCTAATTGTGGTTTCATCGATCCAAAATTCGGGTACACAAGGACAACATAGTTCAACACATGCCCGACGCTTCTATAACGAAAATACAATTTTGATAAAGACAACTATAAATTTCCCTCACAATCCGAGAATCTTCTTATTAGAGTTCGACACCTCATATTATTATCAAAATACAAAAAAATATATATTCTCACACAAACACAAGACCAAAAACAAGTTAACAATTACGAAGCAACTTGAAAGAGGACAATTCTATTTCTACTGCTAATAACACACATAAACAACTCAGTTTCTTGAAATTTATGTCGGGATTTCTCATATAGTTACGATATTAAACTCAACAAAATATGGTCTTAACATTTTAAAAGTTGACTATAATTAAAACACTTCAAAACTGTCATAACCTAGGGCAATGGGATCAAGCTCCCCCTATGACTAGAAATTGTTGAATGATGTCGGAGATCATTCGAGCTGTTGGTGGACCTTAGGCCAGTCTTCTGATTGTAAATGAAATACCCTTGAGAGGGTCTCAACAATGATCTCATCAATATGTCACCATGCTTCCATAGACCTATAACTTCAATGTGTCTACTATCAAATCTCCCCTCCGGAGCACATATCTCGATTCTATATTCTCTGACCCACTGCTTTCTCTCAAAATCCTTCATCACCCATATCTCAATTTTTGATTTACACGAGAGATCAGCCATACCCAAATCGCCATTAAGATCAACCAACTGAAAAAACTCACAATCTTTTGAATGGAAATTGGGGTGAGAAGGCAGGCTAAATTTCTCTTTCCTAAGATCAAAAGAAACGATCATGCCTTCTGTAGTGTCATGGTATCGGACATAAGGGTGAACAATCCAGTGCAAAGCTCCAAGTGCAAATACAGGCGTAGAACATATAGGATAAGGGGGAACTTGAGATATCTCTCTCCATGAGCCTGTTCCCAATGTGTGCACTAGTGTGCCCAATCTATATCTTGGTGGTCCAAAGGTTCTTTCCTGAAAGAATACACAAACCAACTTGAAGGTCTTGGTTGAGTCATCAAAACCCATTCCATATGTCTTAAAAAAATTCAGACGGGTGTCAATGTTTTTCGCCGGTGCCGGTGGAAGCCTTTGAACCTCTCTTTTAAGAGGATTTGACACAATGATAGGACCTTCACTGTCGTGTTCTGCAAAGTAAAACAGTCCATTGCAAGAACCCGTCGTGTGATACATACTTAAATCGAACTCTACAAGAGGATTCTCACTTGTTTCTAAAGTCCCTTCCTTTTCTTTTACTGGATACAAACCCAATGTGGATTTTCTGTGCGTTGGTTCCGAAACAATTAGTGATGTAGGTTCTTCAGAGGATCGTGTTATTTGCAGGCTAGCGAAGTGTGGCTGATCAATCATATTGCACCATGGTTCAGATACACACCTGAATCGCAAGAGTGATTTTACGGGCACTCTCGAAAGAATATCGAAGACGATATCGAGAGGGAGTTCAGCCATGCTTCTTCTTGAACGTTTCTGATTTATCATCGTCTCTTTTGGAAGAGAAGAGAGCCGTATTAATTTGTTGTTTTCATAGTATTTAGACGTTGTCGCAAGAAAAGGGACACGATGAGATCAAACTTTCATACTCGTGTGTTTCCAAGACCTAAATACTTGAGGAAAGCATAAACTTTTCGGTAATGATTTTCCTTGTTTAGTATGGTTTCGTTTGCCTATCAGAAAACAAATTCTCTTCATGTTCACTTTTCTCAACTTTAATCAAATTTGGACTCTTATCATCTGACGGTGGAGGATTAAATTTTGCTGTAATTGATAAGTTTCAAATTATAGTTGATTCAAATCCAAGCTACGGGTGCAATTTGGACAAGTTAGTGGATTGAGGGGTTATCTTAGCCTCAAACCGAGATATAAAACTTCTAACTCGGATCTAATCCAAACTCAAATTCTTCAACTTAAGTATTGTTCAAGTCTAAATTTTTAAAGGCAGATTAAACTCGGGTTATGTCACACCGGGTTGAGTTGGTATTAAATTTGTGTTGAGCCCGAATTCATTGCACCACCATGCAAAAATGTTAAAAAGCCCCTCGACTTGTGTCCAGTACATAAAGTTACTATTAATTAATACGATTTCACTAAGAATTTTTTTTTCAAATAATTACATTTTTTTTCTTCATAAAGTCATCATTTATATTTTTTGGAGAAATTTTTATGTGAATTTAACACACCACTTTGGAGTACCAAGTGATGTGCATGACCAATCAATTATAAAACAACAAATAACATTGGTGAACCCCACTATTTTAACATGACAGGTGTAGTTATTGGTAGTTAGTAAAACAATAGAGATCACTAAGTCCACTTAGTATTCTATTACTGATTGATGACACCACATAATCAATACCATGTTGTGTCACCGTTACATCCGATATTTTTTCCTTTGGAGAAAAATTTGAATGTAAAACTAACATCATGCTATCACCGCCACGTGATGTCACTAACCAATTATGTATAAACACGAGGCACAGGAGATGTAATTGATACAAGAAAAAGTCCAAAAATGTTTTAGAGCTATTTCTTTCCACTTGGATAGGTATCGTATGGATAGCGTTTTCCAATACCACCACACCCTATCCTGCAAGCAAACACCCCCAAATGGTACAAATCCGAACATTCAAAACAGGATAAGTAATCAGATACCGATAAGGACGTATTCCTAATCCAATTAGGATGAGGACAATGTTCAATGTTAATGCCATTACAACTAAGAAGCATAAACACATAAAAATAGTTTCAATCGATGCATCAAGTACATCATTTTCATATTCTGAAAATAGTAAATATTTTTGAGCTATTTGCTGGCTTAAACATTAGAGGATCAATCCTTGGAACTCTTCCGGTTTTCACCTCTTTTTTTTCGATGATTGTGATCCAGTTTGACTAGACTGAAAGGCATCCAAAATTTTCTTCAACATTTGCCGTATCAAAATTGAATTATTCCTTTTTTCCGTTAAAAAATTGATAATTTTATTTCCAATTTGTGGCATCTAGTCAAAGTAAAAACAGGGATTGTATATCAGTTGTTGATACCAAAAAATATACAAAAGGCAGCGGGATTTTAGAAGACAACAAGCAATACAGAAACTACCAGAAGGGACAGAAAAAATTTTTCACCATCAAGTCATACCTTGGGCAATAAGTCACACCAAATATTCTCTGAATATTCCCCGATTATTCCCTAAATATTTTTCTAATATCTATATAATAAAGTAGCTTACAATTCAAATCTCAAAAGATAAACAAAATGACTTTTGCTATTCGTGGTTGAGATCGCTTTAAATTTTACTTTAAAGTTAATTTAACGGCTAATATTAACACCATATATTTAATAGGAAAAATAGGTCTCTAAAGGTATGTTTGGAGTGACTTTTTAAAAGTACTTCTAGAAATTATTTTTCATAAGTACTTTAAAAAAAAAAAAAATAGTGGTTGAAACCGCCCCACCACTATCTCTACCACCACCGCCGCCGCCGCCATCACCACCACCATTACCCCCGCCGCCACCACCATCACCACCACCGTCGCCCCCACCACTGCCGCCACAACCACTACCGCCGCCGCCACCATCACCACCACAGCCACCGCCGCCACCGCCACCGCCATCGCCACCACCGCCATCGCCACCACCACTACTAACGTCACCACCACCACCGCCACCACCGTCGCCGCCACAACCACCACCACACTGTCGCCACCACCACCACCGTCACCGCCTCCACCACCACCACCACCACCGCCGCCGCCACCATCACTACCATCATCGTAACTTAAAATCCACCACCACTATCACCATTCCCACTCACAACTGCTACCACCATCACGGTCATCGCCTTACCCACCACAACCATCACCGTCTCCCACCATCACCATTGTCGCCCACCACCGCTCACCCTCATTACAATCGATGCTTAAATTTCTTTATCTCTCATCTATGTTTGCGATTTGATTTTGGGTGTGAATGTAAATATGTTGACCTTTTTTTAATTACTCCGTGCCTTCAGGCACGGGAAATAACTAGTTCTATTATAAAAGACAATGATCACTGTTTAAAAAAGGGCATTAAGTAAGGAAAAAACTCTATTGTACTCTTCTTCTTCAATAAAGTAATATACAATCAAGGAGCAAGAGTCTCCATTAAATTGAATTAACCAAGTTTTTCAATTGGTGAACCACTTATTTTTTTATGTATTCTCATTCATGTTTATACACACACGACACACCCACCAAGAGCTCAACCAACTCTCCACCCATGCCTCTCAATTTTTTTACCACCATTATCGGTAATCATCGTATCATATCATTGTATCAGTATTGTCAATGGATTGTGTCCCATTGAGTAGTATCATTACAAAATGTATTAAAATCACGTTGTTTATAATTTTGTAGAACCGTATTACTAATTTAATTCTTCAACAGTTTTAGACACACGAACACAAGTAAAATATAGTTCAAGGTATTACACTTTAGTACCGCCACCCTATTTTTCAGTATCATACCGAAAAGTAAGAGGTCTTCCCTATATGATATGTATCCACTAAAAAGTATATGATCTGTAAAACCGGTATATATTTAAAATAAGTTGTAATTCCACAAAGAGGTTATAACATAACCGGAAAAGTTATAACTCAACTCCAAAAGGTTGTAATACAGCCCAAAAAATTGTAATACCGCTTAGAAGGTTGTAATGCCACCTAAAAACTTATAATGCAACACAAAAAGTTATAATCCCACCCCAAAATAAGTATGCGTAGGCACTCAAATAATTTAATCAAATACCAAAAACATAAATTCTCACACAAACTCAAGTCCAAAAATGAATTAACAATTGTGAAGCAACTTGAAAGAGGACAAAAGGAGCGAATTAATTCATCTAGGATACTATTAAAAGAAGGATTGAACAAGGATGTAGTCTAATATCAATTTTATTTCTACTACTAATAACTCATAAATAACTCAAAATTTCTTGAAATCTATGTCAGAATTTCTGGTATACTTACGATATCAAACGCGACAACTTAATTCAACTAAGTATTATCGTAAGATTTTTGAAACCGGCTATACTTATGATATTATTGTTAATAATAATAAAAACACTTTAAACTGTCATAAACTTGGACACCGAGATCAAGCTCCCCCTATGACTAGAAATAAATGATTGATATAGAAGAGCAAACGAGCTGTTGGTGAACCTTAGGCCAGTATTCTGATTGTAGGTGAAATACCCTTGACAGGATAATCTCATCAACATGTCACCATGCTTCCAGAGACCTATAACTTCAATGTGTCTATTGTCAAGTCTCCTCTCCGGACCACTTAACTCGATTCTATATTCTTTGACCCACTGCTTTCTCTCGTAATCCTTCATCACCCATATCTCAATTTTTGAGTTACACGAGAGATCAGCCACACCCAAATCGCCATTCAAATCAGCCAACTGAAAAATATTACAAAAATTTGAATCGAAATTGGGGTGGGAAATCAGGCTAAATTCCTCTTTCCCAAGTTCAAAAGAAACGATGATGGCCTTTGGAGTGTCGTAGAGTAAGTAAGGGTGAATAATCCAGTGCAAAGCTCCATGCACAAATACAGGGTGACCAGATAGAGGATAAGGGGTAACTTGAGATATCTCTCTCCATGAGCTTGTCCCCAATGTGTGCACTAGTGTGCCAAATCTATATATTGATGGTTCTAAGTTGCTTTCCAGAAAGAAAACACAAACCAACTTGAAGGTATTGGTTGAAACATCAAAACCCATTCCATATCTATTCAAAAATGGCACACCGGGGTCCTGGCCTTTCGCCGGTGCCGGTGGAAGCCTTTGAACCTCTCTTTTAAGAGGATTTGACACAATAATATCAATAGACCCGTCACTGCAATATCCTGCTACGTAAACCAGTCCATTGCAAGAACCCTCAGCGTGATGTCTGTATAAATCGAACCCTACAAGAGGATTCTCACTTGTTTGTAAAGTCCCTTTCTTTTCTTTGACTGAATACAAACACAATCGCAATGTGGATTTTCTGTGCGTTGGTTTGGAAACAAATATTAATCTAGGTTCTTCAGCAGATCGTGTTATTTGCATTCGAGCAAAGCGTGACTGATCAATGATATTGCACCATGGTTTAGATACACACCTGAATCGCAATAGCGAGGTTCCGGGTAATCTTGAAAGAACATCGAAGATGATATCTAGAGGGAGTTCATCCGTGCTATTTATCATGTCTGGTAATTGTTCTTTTGGAAGAGAAGAGAGCTCATTACCGATACGGACGGCTTGTGCTTTGTTGGTTTCAGAGTATTTAGACATTGTCACAAGAAAAGGGACGATAAGATCAACTTTTATACTCCTCGGTGGTTTCCAAGACCTAAATACTTTATGTAAGTATGATCTTGTTGGTAATTACTTTCCTTGTTCAATATGGTTTTCTATTAATATCAGAAGACAAATTCTCTTCATGTTCAGTTTTCTAAACTTTAATCACTTCGAACTCTTGACGGTGGAGGATTAAATTTTGATCTAATTTCAATGATTCAAACCCTACCTAGGGGTGCAACTCAAAGGGGTTAGGGGTGTAACTTGGGCAGGCTAACCCAAATTCAACTCGAGCCCAACCCCGAAAAAACAAGACTTGTGTTAGAATTTTTAATACTTGGGGTGGACCTAGGCAAAAAAACTCCAACCCGAATTGAATTTGAGCAAGCCTCGTGTTGAGACATCTGGTTGTCGGGTTCAACCCGAATATACATAAATATATTTAACCAGGGTTAGTATTTATCTTCACTCTTTAGAGTCCAGACTTTCACTTCACTTCAAGTCTTCACCCTTGTGCCTCTATCACTCTCAGATCCCTCTCTCACTCGTCACTCCTCCCTCTCTCAATCATCACTCGAGTCGTCTTAGACTCTTAGCCTCCATCTCTCACTCGTCACTCCTCCCTCTCTCACTCCCTCTCTTTTAATCTGCGTCTCGCCCTTCATCTCAGATCACTTGAAAAAATTAGATCTACATTTGAAAAAATAAAATCTACACTTCAAAAAATCAACCCGAATTAAGTAACTCAAACTCAACCCGATTTTTAACCCGAAATCAGCCCGAATTAAGTAACCCGAATTCAACCCGAGCCCGCCCGAATTAAACTCGGGCAATACTCGAGTTGAGTACCTCTGATTGAGGTAAGGTTAAGATTAGGGTTAGGGTTGACCTCTCAATCCGCCCGAGTTGCATTTTTAGGGATTAGTAGATTGAGTTGTTATCTTAAGTTCAAACCAACATATGAAACTACGTACTACCTCGGACCCAATTTAAACCTAAATTATTCGGTCCAAATATTGTGCAAGTTTAGATTTTTAAAGGAGAATTAAACTCAAGTTAAACCCGAATTCATTGCACCACCGTGCAAAAATATTAAAAGGACCCTCGAAAGGTGTCCAGTCCATAAAAACTTGGACATTTTATCTATTTGAAAAACTTGGCGCACAAGAATAGGGTTGGTTTTCACTGGAAAACGTTATTTACAGCAGCATGTCCACACAGTGCGAATCAAGTTGAGAGAGAGAGAGAGAGAGAGAGAGAGATTTATGTGTGATTGATTGTTCAATAGGAAAATAGCGAATATGATATATATATTTGGTGTATTTAAAATTATATATTTTACTTATCTCTTTGGTGAATTGGATTGCGCTGCATTCACATATATAATCTCAATTTATATTGCTTGATCGATAATCTTAAATCATTTGTTGTTAAACTATTTTTAGTTTGGTGTTTGATTGGTTAAAGATTAATATGCTGTTTGGTAAATTCCTTTTTTTTTTAACTGCAGGGTATTCTTATGCCCACAATTAGGGCTGTTAGTTGAACGAGCCCGAGTCGAGTTCGAGCCGAGCTTGAAAAGCTTGTTTCTTAATCGAGCTTAAAAAATTGTTCAAGTTTGGCTCATTTAGGAAACGAGCCGAGCCTGAACGAGATAAAAACAAGTCGAGCTTGTGTATTTGCACATAAACGAGTCGAGTCTGTCGAGTTTGAGTCGAGCTTGTAGGACTTGTTTTCTAAATGAGCCTAAAAACTTGTTCAAGTTTGAGCTCGTTTATAAAATGAACCGAGCCTAAACGAGTCGAACCCGAACCGAACTCAAGCCAAGCTCGAGTAGCTCAGTTTGATTAACAGCCCTACCCACAATGCCCTCTAGCTCAACAATTGGGTTGAGTTAGAACATGCTCATAAAGAGACAAATGTGGCTAGCGCTTAGGGATACGGTGTTTTTACTTAGGTAAAAAAATAAAAAATGAAGTAAAGGACAAACTTGGAAAAAAAGATTACTATGTGATTGTTTAAAAATCAAAAATAAATCTAGTTAATAGATTATTTAAAAATCCAAAATAGTTTAAAAGTTAAATATCTAATTTGATCAAATTACAGAATCATGAATAGGATATTAAACTATAATTCAAGATTAAAATATACTCTTATAAATTGAATTAAATAATTATATAAATTTTGGAGAATAATTACATTTGAATTTGGATAGTCGGATCCCATTTCATGGGCTGTTGTGTACCAAATAAATGGATCGAAGGGCTGAACCATGGACCAACCGAATTGTCAGATTTTTTGGGCTTGGCTTGAACCAGCCTAAAGGCTACTGGATATGCCCATATCCAGTCCAACAAAAAGTAGGCCAAGTCAGCCAATTGTCCAATGGGCTACAAGGCTATTCCTAAGTAAATTACTATTTATACCCAGTGAAAAAAGGAAAATTGAAACAAGTATAACTTAGCCTCCCTATTTATGTACAATAAAACTACGTATGAAAGAGATGATGAACAACTACAGTGACAGCACCACGCCATACTGACAGTAACATAGTCACGGTGACACAATTATAGTAATACAGCAACACATTCATAGTGACGGCCACTATATATATCAACTTTTTACTGCGATATACGTGCTAATCATAGTGACACATTTACTCTATACAGTAAACCTTATATTGTGATAGAGTAGCCACTGTATGTGAGGATGCACAAAATTGATCTCGTGCAAAATCAACAGTCGCGTATATGAAGAAGTGTAATTAATGAACAATAAATAAGGAATCAATGGCAAAAACAGTATATAATGAGTCAACACAAAGATATATAGTAGTTCGATTCGGATGACTTACTCCACTCTCGAGAAACTGCAACGGTGGTCAGAGGTCTTTATTGATGAATAAAGTAACCGGGAGAGTTACAGTAGTTAGGAGAGAGAAAACTATTTGTGTAGGTGTAGAGAGGTAAGTTGAGAGATCTCAAGATGTAGAGATGTCTAGATGTCCCTCTCCATGTGGAGAGAGCTTACAATATATAGGTTTGGTAAGGCGGTGACGTGAGTGAGAGGGGCATTACTTCTTTGGTAAGTACAATTAAGGTATGATTGGTCTTCATGAAAGCGTATCCCGATAGTATATCTCCCACGTGCTCTTATCTTCTCGGGCTTCTTGGATCTTGGACTGGGTCGGATCGATAAAGTGGGTTTGGACTGTCTTTTTAGGTGACTTGGACTTGATTGATTTATTAGGCTTGGCCCAGTTGATTTTGGGCTCATCAACTCTTAACCGCAATACCAAAAAAAAAAAAGAAAAAGAATTGATGAGTGTAAGAGTAATACTTCCTATGTCTTAACATTAGGGTTCATATCCAATGTTTAGTAAGGTTTTTGGCTTTTAAAAAAAATTAGATGTGATTTTTTTATTTTCTTATAAATAAAAATGTCATGAGGAGGTCTGAAATTGTGGCAGCGGAAGTACTCAAAGACTCAAGGGTGGTCTCCTTAGAAGTTGAAGTGGTGATTCAATCTTGATGGCAAGACTGAAAATTTAAAATATGGTCACTTTCTAGCATTCGGCAGCCACACGTGCTCGTGTAAGAACAACTCTCTCTCTCTCTCTCTCTCTGTATACCCCTGTAGAAGGTTGCTATATATACGTACATATTGATGAGTCCAAAATTAACTGGGTCAGACATAATAAATCAATCAAGCCTAAGTCAGCTAAAAAAGCAGCCTAAGCCCACTTTATCGATCCGACCCAGTCCGAGATCTAAGGATCCCGAGAAGATAAAAGTACGTAAGAGATATACTATTGGGATACGCTTTCATGAAAATCAATTCTACTTTAATTGTACTTACCAAGGAAATAGTGTCCCTCTCACTCACGTCACCGCCTCACCAAACTTATATATTATAAACTCTCTCCACATAGAAAGAGATATCTAGACATCTCTATATCTTCAGATCTCTCAACTCACCTATCTACACCTACACACATATTTTTCTCTCTCCTAACTAGTGTAACTCTCCCTGTTATTTTATTCATTAATAAAAACCTCTGGCCACCGTTGTCGTTTCCCGAGAGTGGAGTAGGTCATCCGAACCGAACCACTATATATATTTGTGTTGACTCGTTACTTACTGTTTTTGTCATTGATTGCTTATTTATTGTTCATTAATTACACATCTTTGTACACTCGACTGTTGATCTTGCACGAGACCAGTTTTGCTCATCATCAAGAGTATTTAGACAAGTTTACGCTCTCCTCACTAATCGCCTCTTAAGTCTAATCAAATACAGATCATCTATGCTAAACCTAGATAATTCATAAGAAATAAATCTTTCATAACATGACCTTAAGAAAATTACCAGTCACTAAAGTACCCAAAGGGTTCGCACATCAATTCTTATTGATCCAATTTTATTTTTTTTGCCTTTTTCGGTAGGACCTTGACTATGGTGCCCAAATTTAAATTTTTGATACTATACTAAAATTTATCACATTTATGGATAGTTTTATCATTGTTATAGTATCCAAAAAAATTAGTAAAAGAATTAGTAAAACAGTGATAAAAACATCCATAAATGTAATAAAAATACTCACAAATGTGGTAAATCACCTACAAAAGTGATAAATTTTTTTGAATTTAAGAAATGTGGTAAAAATAGTTATCACAAATGTACTAAAAATACCTACAATAGTGATAAAAATACCCATAAAAATGATAAATCAACCACAAAAATAATAAATATTTTAGTTGTAAAATAACCCACAAAAAGAATAAAAATATTCTTTAAAATAGCAAATTTTAGAGGCATAATACCAAAGTTTTTTTGGACTGTACCGTACTCATAGTCCTTTTCGGTAAGTAAATTGATCCAAGTTGTGTTGTTTGGGAAATGATCTATGTACCGACGTCTGCAATGGGTTTTGGTCAGGTCAAAGGGCTGTGGTCACGCGGTGGTCCAATACAAGACCCTCTGACCATACCCTATTGTGTTCACCTGGTTTAATGAATTGAACCACTACTTTGTACCCCCATCAAATCACTTAAAACTGGTTAGCCACCTCTTTCTTTTGAATGGTTTATTATTAAATTATAATGTGTGGCCCACATCTTTTATGATCATTTAATGGTTCTTTATTAAATTACAACGTGTGGCCCAAATTTATTGTGATAATTCATAACACCAGATACATAGAACATTTGTTTCTCGAGTAATTATTGAGAAAGATTATGGTACCCAAGTCAAAATCCAATGGAAATCTATAATTTTTTATTGTAAAAAGTTAATTTTTTAAGGTAAAAATTATAATTACAAAAGATAGTATCGATTCTAAAATATTAATTATAGTTTTTAAATGTTAAGTTATACCATTTAGAAGTGAAATTACAACTAATACGTTTCATAATCGATCATGGGTTTAAACAGGTGTAATTTTACCTTTAAAAGATGTAATTTAAATTTTAGAAGTAATATTTAGTATAATTGTGACATTGTGTTAGTATTGATATGTGGGTGTTATAATATATAGTTCTTTTTTTTTTTTTTAAATCATGTACATATAGTTTAACTTGACTCATTTACCACCCTAGACATTTTGATATCTTTTGCATTGCTTGGAGATCATTTCTCCCTCCTGTTCCATATAATTTAGAGAAGTTTTTTAAAAGTCTTTATATTTCATTGAAGTCAAAAATAACAATAAGTTACTTAATAGCCAAGTATAAAGTTTTGTTGTACCGATCGAGAAAAAAAAAAGGGTGATAGATTAATCTCGATACGTGTCGAAGCAGGATTTAATCTATTTACAGTTACATCTAAAGCGTTTACCTTTAACCTAGCAAAAGTGATTTTGGCTTTCTTAATTTTAAAATAAATATAGGGATTAGACTAGAATTAGACTTTACCAAATACAATAATTTTGATCAAGCTAGTTTCCCTCAGTGCCATATTGATAGTGACATATTCGATTAATTAGCACATAAACTGTCAAAATTGATGTAATCCACCCATCAAAGTAAAATGTATGTGAAGAAATTGAAGGCATCATATGTCATATCATAAACTTTTTTTTCAACACTTCATCTTATTTCTTTTTGACCTTCATAAACTTTTCTTAATACAAAATAATTACAATATGCCTATGTAATCTTGTTGGTAAATTCTTAAAAAGTGGGGTCCAACTTTTTTTTCCTTGGGTAAATTAGGTGGGGGTCCAAGTTGGTCCAACTACCTAATAAAATCTTATTGATATGGGTATCAGATTGGGTGCTCCATCAAGATATCAATTTAGCATAAACAAGTAAAGAACAATTCAACTTTTTACAAGTTACTTCTTTGTTAATTTTTTCCCACTTTCTGAATTAATGTTATATAAAATAAATTATGGATTCATAGTATTGAACAACTATACATATCAGATAAAAGTAGACTTTCTTGAGTGTTAAATTAACTTGAGAACTTGAATTAGTAATTTTTTAAGACTTTACATTCCAACTATCCAGATAGGTTACTCGGTTTTTTTATGCAATAAATTATGCTACCTTGAGCTTTTAGAAAATTTGGAACCTCGAGATAGTAATTGTTTAAGTTTTTACATCCGAGCTACCACGACGGGTTACTCCATGCAACAATTTTTTATTATTTTTTTTGTTTCAACCGTTAAGAGTGTTCGAATCAGTTTACATACACCTTAACTAATCTCTTACTCAGTTCAGTCAAAGGTAGGTCATTCATGTCGGAATTAACGTATTCATGAGGGACAAATTCTTCCCAGTCTAGTTCCAAAGGTTGTCTAGATTCAAATTCAAGACATTTAAATTTACAACTATTCTCTATTACCAATTGAGTTCAACAATTTATTTACTTCCTTGGGTTTGCAGATAACTTGAAACCAAAAACACTGCATAAATATAATACTAAGCAGTGAAAAGAGGTTCAAAAGTGGCCTTTGAATAAAATAGAATTGGTTGAACAATCCAATTTTAATACTATAAAGGAGTTTTATGAAATAGATTTTTGGAGACCCTTCGCCACCGTCATCTAACCTATATATATATGTCCTCAAAGATCAGCAGTCTATTGAGCCACCAACGAACCTGGTGTGCTACAAAATTTCAATCCAAAAGAACCGTTACAAAGATTAAACAAACCATGGAAGGTTCTCCAAAGGGTAAGGGCATGCAAGAAAAGGAAGAGCAGGGAAGAGCAGATCAAGTTCGATACCGAGGGGTCCGAAGGAGGCCGTGGGGGAAGTTTGCGGCGGAGATACGTGACCCTTCTAGGCATGGGCAGCGTCTGTGGTTAGGAACGTTTGATACCGCAGAGGCGGCGGCTAGGGCTTATGATCGGGCTGCTTTTAACCTAAGAGGCCATCTTGCTATACTAAATTTCCCCAATGAGTACTATGCTCAACTCCCAAACCCTCCTTATCTCACATCATCATCATTTTCACCGTCGTCATTGTTATCACCATCGTCGTCTTCTTCTTCTTCTGCTCGTAGTGGGAGTTTCGACAAGGGAGGTTCATCAAGTGGACAACAAAGGCAAGTCATTGAGTTTGAGTACTTGGATGACAGTGTGTTGGAAGAACTTCTCCAATCAGAAGAAGAGAAGAAGAAAAAAGGAAAAGATTGAGACTGAATTCATACATTTTCCTTTCCCTTTGTTTTCTTTTCCTTTACAAAGTATTCCCTATCTTTTTTTTTTCCTTGGACAGGATTAGAAAGAGAGAGAGGAAAATGTTTTCAATTTTTCGTTTCAATGAACCAACCGGGTTTTTCAAGTAAATTCAGTGTTTGAGGTTCTTCGCCATACCATTTTTGCAAGATTGTTAGGTATTCAATTGTTCTAGGGTTTCTTTTTCTTTGTGGGGGAGGGGGGGTGTTGAAATGGTATAACTAGAAAGACACAGATGAACAAATGAGACAGAAACAAAGAAAATGACCTCACTGCTAGGATAATACATCAAGACTTTTTAGACACCTTAAGGAATGAAATCATAAGTAAATTCAAGGGTGCAATCTTTCAAAATGGAGTCTTTACACAGAAGGATAAGTTTCAATTTAAAAGAACATAAGCAACAAAAAAAAAAGTGACCCAAAATGGTAGAACAAAGAGAAAATGAAAAACAACCAAATGTGAAACCTAAGAAATTAAGATTATTGCATACATGTTTGAATATTTTAAAATCGACCCAGAAAATTTTCCATGGTTTATAACTTCAATTTTAGATTTTCCATGGCGATCTGAGAAGGTCAGGCAGGTACATTTTGGAGATCATCACCGGTTGAAGGCCAGCTCCGGGCTGGTTTTGTGATATTTAGTTTTACAAATTGGTTGAAGACACAGTACAGGAAGCATCACTTTATAGTGATTCTTCATTGTTGATCAATTCAGCCAAGAATATCAATGTTCTGGAGACCTAATACAGAATCCACAGACAGGAATAAAGGCTGAGATCATCCGTAGATTTCATGGCAAATGCTAAAAAGAGCTCGATTTAAAGTAAGATGTATCTGTATCTCTATTATCCAATATTTAAAGCACTAAAGTAAAATCAGTATTCGAATATTATTTTCTCTAACATATTCTGAATCTTCTGTCAAAGATTTTCTCGGCAAAAGAGCGAAATCGCCAAGGAAATCGAAAATACTGTTCAAGATTCCAATTATCAGATGGAATTGATATCTCATATATATGAAGATTTCATGGCATTCCCACAACTTTTTATCTGAAGTTTCTGTTAATGATAAACATTATGGCAACTTGTTAGGAGCTTCTTACAGATTCTCATTAGTAGATTTATCTGCATCAATCATAGAAGAATCCAATCTCACTTTCACCCGGCGATAAATGCCTTTCAATGCTTTTGTGATGAGATTTTAAAAAAGAAAGATTGCAACACGAAAAAGTATACCCAAATATTCTTGGCTATAGTATACACTATTTGATCACCAAGAAAATGTTCTTGATCAGTCTTTGTGCAGAAAAGAATCCTTAATCCTCAAACAATTCTCTGATGATGAGAATAAATCAAGCACAATATAGAGCAGAATGAGGCTCAACCTAATGCAGTATTATTTTCCCCTCAAGCTGAGATTGGGGTTGCTATAAATCCTTGTTTGGATTTTGCTTCAATAGGAAGCGTACATTGACTTGGGAGATAAAATTTTACAGCAAATTTGTTGTATATTTTCCACCTTTCAGGGCATAAACAAACAGATCTTTATACTTGTATGGATCACTGAAATTGCATCTTGTTCATGGTCTAGTTTTACATTGTAAGGGCTAATTGGCAAATATACCTACTGCATATATAATAATGAACAACACAATCAGTATAAAATTATCATTAAACATTACAGTTGCACATAGAAGACCTTCCATCCCTTCCCCCCTCTCTTTTTCTTTGTGTACAATCGCATATGTGGTGAACTTTTGTATATATCCTTTCGATTAATAGAATTAAGCTTTCTGCAGTGGACATTTCTAAGTTCCCCTCCCTGAACTGAATTTTGTTTCGATTGCACTAACTGCCCCTAATAACAGTTTGATCATCAATCAAAATTCTATCATCAGTGCCAACCACCGAGGAACGAAGAGGGTTTGAAGGAAAACAGGCTACCAACACAAGGAAAAACATACATCCGGTAATTATATGCTCTTTCAGTAACAAGTTTGTGTTCAATAATAAGTCTAAGCTTACTGAATTTGAATTGGTGGAAACTGAAATCTTAATTTACAGAATAATCAATGAATTTATATGAATTTCATTAATCAATCACATAATCCTAGTTTCAGAGCCTAAAATTATGTGGCTTTGAAAGACCTCAGAGCCTAAAATGATGCATGAGAAATGACCTAAATATCATATTATCAATTTTTAACTTCTTTTTTTCCCTTGGTCCGAGGAAAAACATACGAATGCTCTCAAGCTCTTAACATCAAGAACGAGAGTCAAATCAGATACCATCTAATTAAGTGGTAGTAGGTCTTTAACTTTGTTAAGTCCCAGCTGGAAATCTCATGGAACCCTAACCTAAGCAGCTTTAAGAGACCACATCTCAACAACACATACTAAGGTGCACTTTGACTCCAATTTGTCACTAATCACTAGCCATCGTGAAAAATCAACAAATTGATCTCCTTTTTTTCTTTGTTTTATTTTGGCACACGTCTTACGAAAAAACGCGTTGTTTATCTATTCAAGTCTATAGTCTTGACATTCTTATTCAAGTTCAAATTAGAGACTTTTCTGTACAAATTTATTTTTGCTTATTGGCACTCTACTTAATGCCCTTGATGTAAGCATATTATATTCTACTTCCTTTGATCCTATGAAAAAGTATTAAGTTTTTTCCCAAACTACAAGTTAGGGAAAAAGTTACAAATTTCATTAAAGCCATAGACACACACAAATATATGCTTCTGAGTTTCATTATCTTCAATGTAGTCCTTTCTTTTCTTTTTTCTGTTCTCTTTTTCAAATGCTAAGCAACAAGAGGGTCTGAGCAGTTTACATTCAAGTTGAAAGTTCAACCAAATCTCACCCAAAGTTTTCCTTTCAAGTTAATTAAATGGTATTTGTGAAGTCATAGATATATATTCTTTCTTTGAATATGATTACAAAAAAAAAAATTGACGAATGAGGGAAATTACTACGTTGTGAATTTGTTGAAATTCATCCCAGTGTCAATATGTATTATTAGATTAGGTTATGGTTCAAAGAAAGGAGAAATTTTCTTAGGGTTTGAGAGAAAATGCTAATTCCTTTAAAAAGGTATCAATATGAAAGAGAGGAAACATGATGCTGGCTGGAAGGATTATTCTGAAAATAATGAGAAAATGATAGGCATTGAGGTTTTTAGTGAGAGAAAATTGGTGCAATTCAATTATACAAAATTAACTAACGATCTCTATAAAGACCAATGTTCTATATTCGATGGCATACTATTTTTTATATATATAAAGTTTTACACAATGAAAGGGTTTTGGAAAAGCTCAATTGTTTCCATTACTTTGTATCATATTTATACAGAGATAAGTTGACTATGATTACAAAGGAAATAATGACAGACATAGAACAGAGTAGTAATTACAAGGAATCAGTGCCTAAACTCAAGGAGAGCTGTACAATATTTTTCTATAAACAGAATTAACCAAGTAAAGAGAGATCCCAAATAATCAGCCTGTGATTTCTCTAACATGCCCCCGCAAATTGGTGGACCGTTGAGCAACACCAAGTTTGGGACGAAGAAACTCAAGTCGCTGTCGAGAGAGTGGCTTCGTTAGAGCATCTGCTAGTTGGTCTTTGGTGGAAACATGAGATATACGTTGTTCGCCATTGGCAACCTTGTCACGAACAAAATGAAAATCTATGGCAATGTGTTTCATTCGAGAGTGAAACACCGGGTTTGCACATAGATAGGTTGCACCAATATTATCACAGTAGATTACTGGAGTTTGAGTAGGAGGAATGTGCAACTCGGAGAGGAGAGAACGAATCCAGGAGAGCTCTGCAGCAGTAGAGGCAACAGACCTGTATTCGGCTTCAGTAGAAGAGCGAGCAACGGACCGTTGCTTTTTGGAGCTCCAGGAGATGGGATTGCAGCCGAGATAGACAACATAGGCACTAGTAGAGGTGCGGTCGTCTTTGTTTCCGGCCCAGTCCGCATCGGAGAAGGCATGAAGATGAAGAGGAGACTTCTTATGGAGATGCAACCCGTAGTCAATGGTGGATTTCAGGTAGCGAATAAGCCGCTTTGCAGCTGCCCAATGTGTCTCCATGGGCTTATGCATGAATTGAGAGAGTCGGTTAACGGCAAAAGCAATATCTAGACGGGTGAGGGAGAGATATTGCAAGCTCCCAACAGCTCGGCGGTAGCCAGTAACATCGGAGAGATTGGAACCATCGTGGAGTGAGAGAGAGGCACTAGTAGAGAGTGGAGAGTGAACATCCTTAGCACCTAACATTCCAGTCCGATCTAAGATATCCCGAATATATTTCTGTTGAGATAAAAATAATCCAGTGGAAGTGGGAATTACCTCAACACCAAGGAAGTAATTCAGGGTGCCGAGATCCTTGATTGAAAAATGAGACCCCAATTTACTTACAAAAGCAGTGACAGCGATAGTGTTGTTGCCGGTAAGAATCAAGTCATTGACGTACACAAGCAGGTAGAGAACAGTTTGTCCATGAGAGTAGATGAACAAGGAGGCATCGGATTTGGAGTTAACAAAACCAAAGGAGAGTAAGAAACCTTTTAACTCAGTGTACCACGCCCGAGGGGCTTGCTTGAGACCGTAGAGGGCTTTACGAAGTTTGCACACATGAGAAGGATAGGTTTGATCAACAAAGCCAAGGGGTTGAGACATAAATACTTCTTCAGATAAATTACCATGAAGGAATGCATTATTGATGTCCATTTGTCGGAGAGGCCAACCCTTAGAGATGGCAAGGGAGAGAACAATTTTGACTGTAGTCGGTTTGACTACCGGACTGAAGGTGTCGTTGTAGTCGATACCCGGCCGTTGGTGAAAACCCTTAGCGACAAGGCGGGCCTTATATCGGGCTACCGAACCATCAGGGTGGCGTTTTACTCGGAAAACCCATTTGCATCCCACTAGGTTTTGACCATTGGTAGAAGGGACAAGCTCCCATGTCCCATAGTGAAGAAGAGCGTCAAATTCCTCTGACATGGCCTGACGCCATTCTGGAATTTTTAAGGCTTGTGACAGAGCAGTGGGTTCGGGCATTTCAGGTGAGGGAAGATGGGAAACCAGAGAAAGTAATTTCTTGGGTTTGAAAATATTATTTTGAGATCGGGTAGTAACTCGTGGAGGAGGGTCAAGAAGCCTGGCATCATCTTGAGTACTTGCTCCTTCAGACGCGTCAAAGAGAACACGCTCGGGTGCACCTGCTCAGGCCGAAGAGGATGGTGATGAGTGGTCATTGCCAGGCATGGAGAGAGATGCACAATCAGTGGAAGTAGGAGAGATTGAAGCTGGACGAGGTTGAGAGGAAGGCAAAGAGGGAGATTTTCCAAAATTAGTTGCGGAAGGAGGGGATTGACCGTCCAGATTTTCGGTGACAACCAAATTAGTAGGTGGCTGATTTTGGGGAACAGAAAAGAAAGTATTGTTGGGGACCACAAAATAAGGAGAGTTACTAGAATTTGGTAGCAACCAATGAGACAAATCATTAGGATTCAGCCGTTGAAGATTTGGCTCAAGAGACACATAAGGAAAGACATTTTCGACGAAGGTAACATGCCGAGAAACATAGATTCAGGAAGAATGAGGTTCAAGGCAGCGAAAGGCACTTTGTGTCGGAAGATAACCTAAGAAAATGCAAGGTTTGGACTTTGGTTCCAACTTATGCTTATTGTAAGGCTTAAGCAAAGGGTAACAAAGGCAACCAAAGGTGCGTAGTTTGGAGTAATTGGGAAGATTTCCATGGAGTTTGTGAAAAGGTGATTGAAAGGAAAGAATTGGAGTGGGCATTCTATTTATTAAATAGACTGCAGTAGGAAACGCATATGACCAAAAACGCAAAGGACGAGAGGCTTGACTAAGTAACGTTAGTCCAGTCTCAACAACATGACGATGTCGTCTTTCAGCGAAACCATTATGTTCCGGAGTGTGGGGTGGAGTAAGGAGATGAGTAACACCATTAGACTCAAAGAAAGGTTTGAGTTTGTGAAACTCACTGCCACCATCGGAATAAATGGGGATGATTGGGCGATTAAAAAATTTTTCAACCACCAATTTAAATTTAATGAAGACATTTGGGACATCAGATTTTTTTCTTATGGGGATATAACCATATGTATTTGGTGAAATGGTCAACAAATATAATGTAGTAACGAAAACCATCAATGGATTGAACGGGGGAAGGTCCCCAAACATCAGAATAAATCAATTCAAGGGGAGAATTACTTTGCAGTGTAGATAAGTGAAATGGAAGTTTGTGAGCTTTATTACACTTGCAGGAATTACAAAGAAATTCTTGACTAGAAGAGATAGGTAAAACATTTGAAGAGACAATATGTTTTAAGACTGTCGAAGAAGGGTGGCCGAGGCGATTATGCCAATCTTGGAGAGTGGTCTTGACGCTGGCGAAGGAGAGAATGGGTGACAATGAAGTGGATGACGAGAAGGATTGAGGAGGTGCATGGGATGGCCACTCATAAATTCCATCTCTGTTCCGCCCTTGCACTAGAGGTGCCCTCGTGTGAAGATCCTTCACAACAAAAGAAGATGGTAAGAACTCAATAGATGCATTATTAGAACGACAAAATTTGGAAACAGAAATGAGATTCTTTTTCATGCTAGGAACACAAAGCACATCATTCAACAAGAAATGTTTTGAAGATGAGGGTAGATTTGTGGAACCGGTATGGGTGATAGGAAGCTTTTTACCATCGCCTATGACCATGTCATCAGGACCCTCATAATCCGAATGGAGAGAGAGATTATTCAAGTCCGCGGTGACATGGTGAGATGCACCGGAGTTGACCAACCAGTTGACAGGAGATGCGCTAGGTTGACCAGCAAAATAAGCACGTGGATTGGAGCCAAAGCCACCATAGCCAGGAGGTTGGAGATACTGGCACGTGCGAGCGACATGACCCTGTTGCTCACACCATTGGCAAACAATTTTCTGAGAATTCTGATTGTTGGGGCCGTTGGAATTCTGATTTTTCTTTTGCAAATGACCCTGTTTGTTGGAATTTCCAGAGTTGTTAAACCTGCCAGATTTATTGTTGTTTCGTGACTGAGATCCCGCCTTGCTAGCAACATTAGCGGTAATTGAAGCATCATCGGAACATTGGGAGCATCGTTTGAGAAAAGCTTCATGTTCAGACAGTTTCTCATGAAGCTCTTCAAAGGAAATATCACTGTCACGAGCGCGAACTGCTGCTGAAATGTCTTTAAACTCAGGATCTAAGCCATTGAGTATGGCAAAGACCAAGTCTTCTTCTTCAACCGGAATGGTGCAAATCATAGATAACTCATCAGCAGCACTTTTGACATGTTGCATGTAATCAGTAATGCTGCGACCAGCTTGAGGAGAGTTGAGATTATCCTTTATTCGTAGGATTCTCGAGCGTGACAGCTTGGCATAGGTGGTAGAGAGACGAGACCACACTTCCTGAGACGTCTTAGCCGAGGCTGCGAACGGATGAAGTTTGTCGGAAAGATAGGCACGAATAGCGCTGAGAAGCAACTGATCTTGACGAACCCATGTGACATAGGTAGGGTTCAACCTCTCTTTGCCGTTTTCAGTAACCATTGCCGAGGGACAGGGGAAAGAACCATCGAGATACCCTTTGAGGTTGTAATCTATCAGGAGTGCATTCCATTGAGCATGCCAAGACAAGAAGTTATTAGGGGTAAGCTTCAAAGGTGCTTGGGCTGCTGTATTAATGGAGATCAGGATGGTATTAGAATCGGAGGGTGGTGGAAGGGAACTGATAACAGGGTTGCTCTCAGATGGGGTGAGAGTAGAGGAGCTAGAATCAGCCATTGAGAAACTCGTTTGAGTATTTGAACGCTCTGATACCATATAAAGTTTTACACAATGAAAGGGTTTTGGAAAAGCTCAATTGTTTCCATTACTTTGTATCATATTTATACAGAGATAAGTTGACTATGATTACAAAGGAAATAATGACAGACATAGAACAGAGTAGTAATTACAAGGAATCAGTGCCTAAACTCAAGGAGAGCTGTACAATATTTTCTATAAACAGAATTAACCAAGTAAAGAGAGATCCCAAATAATCAGCTTGTGATTTCTCTAACAATATATATGCGCACATATGCGAATACACAAACACACATACACATGCATGTGTGTGTATATAAAGGTGGGTGGGTTAGGATTAAATGTCAATTTAAATATTCTGATAGGAGACTAGTCACCGTTGGAGATTCAAATGAAAGGAAACAGGTGAAATTAGTTGAATCTAATCAAATTTATTCTCGAGTAGATTCGCTCTCTTTTAGCATACATATTTTTCTAATAATATCTCTACTTTATATGGAATTGAATCTCCAAAAAATTTACTTTTGAAAAAATTGCCACGATAAAGATTTAAAATGAAAGAAAATAATTAAGATTTAAGTTTAGTAAAGTTATGACTCCACATAGAGTAGCATTGTCTGTTGGAGAAAAAAATTTGGTGTGTGTGGGTGAGAATTAAATGCCAAATAAAAAATTCTAATAGAGAACAAGTGACCGTTAGAGATTCAATTGAAATAAAATTGGAAAATTTAATTGACCCTAGTCAAATTTGTTGTCTCATAAAGGAGTATATTTGCTTTCTTTGGGCAAGTAGATTTTTCTAAAATACTTTTGAAGAAATTACAACCACTGAGATTTAAAATGAAGGAAAATGATTCAGAGTTGAGCTTGGTCAAGTTGTGACTCCACATAGTATCTTTTGGAGAAACATTATTTAGTGTGTGTGGGTGATTAAATGTCAAATAAAAAAATTCTAATAGAGAACAAGTGATAGTTAAATATTCAAATGAAAGAAAATAGGTGAAAATAGTTGAACCGAGTCAAATTTGTTGCCTCGGAAAGGAGTAAGCTCGCTCTCTTTAGGCAAATAGATTATTCTAATAGTATTTTTACTTTCGATGGGATCGAATCCCCAAAAGATACAATTGCAAAAATAACAACCACTAATATTTCAAAGGAAAGAAAATAATTTAGAGTTGAGATTGGTAAGGTTGTGGCACCTTATAGAATAGCATTGTCTTTCAGAGAAAAGATTATTTGACGTGTGAGAGAGGATTAAAGGCTAAATATGAGATTTCAACAGTGGCAAAGTCACCATTGAAATTCAAATGGAAGCATGTAGAATTAGGTGAACCTAGTTAAATTTGTTTCCCATAAAGAGTGATCGTTGTGAGCAAAGTAAACACTTTTTGTTATAATATTTATACATTTGAAGGGATTGGATACCGAAAACATTTTTTTGAAAAAGTGAACCGTTGAGTTTTGATATGAAAAATAATCGAAGGTGGTGAAGTTGTTAACTCCATGAAGACAATCCTTAAGGTCGAAAATTAAATTAAATTTAGGTGCAAAATTTAATATAGTCATATTTGTAATTTTCATTGAGAATAGTATTGTTATAAAGAAGGTTAATGGTGTGTTTGGTTGAGTGGATGAAAAAATGGAAAGATGAAAAGTGAGAGTGATACATTGAAAGTTAGAGTAATACACTTTTCTATCATTCAAGTGAGGAATAATTTCTTCCCTCCTTTGTCTTTGCTTGGAGGGATGAAATGTAAGAATGATTGATTTATTTGTTTTTGGTAGGATGAAAAAGTGGAAGGATGAAAAAAATAAAAATACTTATTTTTTTCATTATATCTATATATAAATTTAATATATATACAATATGTAATAAATAAAAATGACATAAGCATATATTAAAGGATATATAGGTAAATAAAATACATTTCAATACACATAATTAATTTTTTCATCCACTTTTTCTTCCAATTTTAGAGGGATTAATTTTGGTGAGTTAAAAGGAAAGCTAGGTCTTCATCATTCTTTACCAAACATGTTGTTTTATCTATTTCTTCTACTTTTCATCTTTCCATTTTCTATCGTACCAAACAAAGTATAATGATTTCAACTTTCAAGTAATTATAACTTTTTTTCAGAAAAAAAAAAAAAGAAAGAAAGAAGGAAGGAAATAACCAGAACTATAGTTCAGTTATAAACTTATCAACAATACTTTGCAAAACAAAGATGACCATCAAAAGTGATAATGCATTGTTACTATTAGGAGTTTAATTAATTTCACTGAAATTCTAATTAATGAAACAGTGTCATATTCAAACTGCTTATATAACTAGCTCATCCATTAAATTTGGGTGGTGTTTGATAGCTTCATTCAAGACAAACTGATAAGGCACACATTAGGACAGCTTGACAACATTGTCAAGTAATTCAAGACAAAACTGTACAATTCAAAGAAACAGACAAGGCACACATCAGGACAGCTTGACTACCGTGTCAAGTAATTCAAGACAAAACTGTACAATGCAAAGACCTTCAAATTGAAATAATGGCTGGCAACAAAGTCAAACTCCTCTCTGCAAGAACTATTGGCTTTAGGTTTTATCAAGTTGGTTTCTGTCAGTTATGGCTGACAAAAAATATGAAAGAAACTGTATACCATTTGTTAAGAAAAAGGCATTTACTAGTTCAAAATGGGAAATTTAAGCTTCTAAAAATTTTAGAGGTAATCGGTTCGTATAAAAACACGAGTTTGATCAATGTGTGATGTTTGCGCATGATTTATGAATGGTTATATATGTTCGAACGTTCCATTACAATCATAAATTCAAAAAACATACGATCAATCAAAGTGATTACTTGCTAACAAAAATTTAAATATATTACTTTTTCTTTACACTAACAATTATCCAAACATGTATCATCAACTTTACTTATAAGATCTAGGGAGTCTTTGGAATTCACCCAAAAGCTATTAAAAAGCATACCCGGTGTGCGTATGTGTGATTGTTCTTTAAAATCTTCATTAATGCTTACATTTTCTGGGAAGATGAGGATAACCCGAAAACTAGGTAAGGGATTAGTTGAAAGGTAAAGGCTCAGTCCCGCCTGCATGTATTTGCGAATTCTAACTTCATCCCATTCCTCTTTCCGTTATCCAAAAAAAAAGATAACCCGAAAAATGTAAGCATCAATAAAATTTCTAAGAAAATCATACCCACACACCGTCAAAGAGGAGGGGAAGGGGAGGAAGAGAGAGATAGAGAGAGAGATGACAAGTATATGTGGGTACTAAACATTTAATACTCAACTGATCAGATCAGATACTTCACTCTTTCTTGTTCTTGTTCTTGTCCTCTTCAGAGTCAAGAAGTTCCTCAAGCAGCTTATCATCGAAGTACTCGAATTCAAACACCTCCTTCCCATCTCCACTTCTCTCTCCATGCATTGACGATGAAGAGGATGAAGCCGAAGAGAAATGAGAGGCGGCGCCGCCACTTGGTAAATTATATTCCTCCGGAAAGTTGAGAACAGCCAAGTGACCCCTCATGGTATAAGCAGCCCTGTCATAAGCTCTCGCCGCGTCCTCCGCCGTGTTAAATGTACCCAGCCACACCCTCGCACCTTGTCTGCTCGAGTCTCGTATCTCCGCCGCGAACTTCCCCCACGGCCGCCGCCTAACGCCTCTATACCTCACCTCCTCCACCACCTCCTTTTCATTCTTCGTCTTTCCTTCACTACCACGTTCTTCGTCCATGACTTTTTCATGGCTTATTCAATTCAACTTGAATGGCACTTATAAGCATATAATTTGGTAAAAAATAAAATAAAAATAGAGGGTTCACGTATTACCACGTGGACAATCCTGAGGCTGAGATTTGTTCACACGTGGTGAAGTCCTTCGATTGTGACTAATGTTTGTGTCCAATGTACCTGGGCTGGTCAAAGCGATGGCTTTTAGAACTCCTTTTAAGTTTTAACTATGGAATGCATGCTGGGGCCCATGTTCTTCCTGAGCTTTTCAATTATTTGACAGAAAATAATTTAAAAAAAAAAAACCAAAAAAGAAATAGAAAAGAAAAAGTCTAAACACGTGGTGAATTCCGGTGCAGTTTGTTGGTGGTGACTGGTGAGGTCACATGCTTACGTTTTGATTACGTGTCATGAATTTCATATGGATTTTTCTTTTCGGAAAAAATAATGTTAAATGGGTTGTTTGAGGCATATATATTATGATCTTAGACACTTATGTTCCGTTTGGTACGATGGAAAGTGGAATGGATAAATAAAACATCATGTTTGGTAAGGTAGGATGGAAAAGTGGATGGATTAACTTTCCTTCCAACTCACCAAAATCAATCCCTCCAAAATCGGAAGAAAAGTGGATGGAAAGTTAATTATTTGTGTTGAGATGTATCTTATTTGCCTATATATCTTTTAATATATACATATATATACATTAATTTTATATAAAAATATAATGATAAAATATGTATTTATATATATATATATATATTTTAAAAAATTTTGAAAATAAATTTTAAAATTAAAAATATTAAAAAAAATTTAAAAAAATTTAAAAAAATTTAAAAAAAGAAAAAAAGAAAAATAATAAACAGTCCAACTCGTAACTTGACATGACATAATTAATTAAATGAGTTGAGTTAGATTTTAGTAATATTCGACATAAATCCGTAATGACTCAACACGAATCTGCCACGATATGACTCGATTGTCACCCCTAATCTTATCCAGCACAAAAAAAAAAATTAGTCATTTTTATTTTTCATCAATCCAACCAAACACAAATGAAGGAAAGTGTATCCCTCCTACTTTCCATCATTCCTACCAAACGGAGCATGGTAGGAAGGATGAAAAGTAGGAGGGATACATTTTCTATCCTTCAAGGAAGGAAAGTAGGATTGATACACTTTCTTTCCTTCGTGTTTGGTTGGATGGATGGAAAATAAAAATAAATATTTTTTTTTTTTTTTTTTTTTGCTGGATAAGATTAAGGGTGACAATCGAGTCGTATCGTGTCAAATTCGTATTGAATCATTACGGATTTATGTCGAACATTAGTAAAATCTAACTCAACTCATTTAATTAATTGTGTCGTGTCGAGTTGCGAGTTGACATGTTTATTATTAATATTTTTATTTTTTTTATTTTTTATTTTTTTATTTTAAATTTTTAATTTTTAATTTTTAATTTTTTAAAAAAATATATATATAAATACATATTTTATCATTGTATTTTTATATGAAATTAATGTATATATAATATATGTATATATTAAAAGATATATAAACAAATAAGATACATCTCAACACAAATAATTAACTTTTCATCCACTTTTCTTCCTATTTTGGTGAGTTGGAAGGAAAATTAATTCATCCACTTTTCCATCATTCCTACTTTCCTTCTTTACCAAACATGATATTTTATTTATCCCTCCAACTTTCCCTCCTTCCATTTTTTATCGTAGCAAACGGAGCATTATAGTGCCATAATCCAGAATTAGGATTTGATTCGTGTCTACAAAGGCGTCGTAGAACTTTCATAGGTATTTGTTAAGAGATACTGGATTAGGGATTTCGATCCCTTGGTTGACAAGTCATTCATTTATATTGAATTCCATTTTAATTGACTTAATTGAGTTTTGGACTTGGTTATGGTATTGTATTTTTAAAATTTATTATTTTTATAATTTGTATGGGTATTTTATAATAAAAAAATTTATTACTTTTGTCGTAATTATTTTTACCATTTTTATTCGATACATAAAAAAATTATCACTTTGTAGTTGATTTATCATTTTATGGGTGTTTTTATCACTTTTGTGGATGTTTTTATCACTTTTTTTGATACCATAAAAATGATAAAAACATCTACAACAGAAATAAAAATACAAACAAAAATGATAAATATTGATACAGTACCGAATTTCTTTTCGATAATGTAGACAACTCCTTCAATTTTTCTTCAATTTTATTATTTATGAATTTTTGCAAGTGAAAGTTCTTACAATTGACCTTTATTTAACTTTTATTTTTGTTTCTCGTGAAATCATCTCTATTTCTATTCGAGTATTAATTAATTGTAGTCTTTTTTATGTGACAATCGATTTTCAATTTTTTTACTATATTTAGCTCTTTAAATTTAAATTTAATAGTTTTATTATGTTAATATTTCAGTGATAATATTTGTAACATCGTTTATTGAATAAATTTAATAAATTATTAATGAATAATTGATAATTTTTTAATTACAAAAATGACAATTAGCTTTACTTTTTTACAATTGTCATAATTAGTAATTCTTTTGTACACACACACACACACATATATATATATTGCTTTTTCTGTTAAATGAATTTCATGTATCAAATATGATATAATAAATATAAATATATTACATAGTGTGATTGGTTAGGAGGAAAAAATTAGAGTGCAATTAAAGTATCCATTCTAAACAAACTTCTTGGCTCCATCCTCCATCTTTATTTTAGGTCATGTGGCTTATATTATACTAACCTCTTTGATAAACATGATGTGTGCGTAGATTAATTTATATATAATGTTGATACCTTGTACGAGAATGAGAGAGAGAATGTTTCATGTTGGCAGGTAAATGCAATGTGAGGTTGACATAGAGAAAGTGGTGGGAAAATTGAGAGAAATACGAGGAATAAAACATATGTACAACAGTTTTGTGTTCTTTTAAAATTGAAATTGATATAATGTAATTAAGTTTCATTTTTATAATTATTTTTTGGGTCTCATTTGAGGGTGTCAAAACATGATATGACCTATTAACATGGAAACAAACACGACACGAAATTACAGGATTTAAATATTCCTTAAGTCACATGTTTCGTAAGTGAGTGAACCCGACACACGACACAATTAATAACGAATCGGTTATGAGTGAAGTCAATCAAAAAAAATATGCGAAACTACTCGTGTATGTATTAGTTATACACAATTCACACACGACACTAACTCGATACAACACGATTTATTAGATACGAATTAATAAATGAATCGGGTATGAATAGACTGCTTATTAACACGAACCCACTAAAAATTGACACGAGCCCCCTCACCCAACACAATTGACATGCCCAGTCTCATTAAGTGGATACCCAAACTCAACATTCTCCATTTCCTAAGCGGTATTTGTATGCCTATTAAAGTTTATTAAAGAAAGATCTAATTTATTAACTTAATTTATTAACATAATTAATCACTATCATTGGATTGACATGACTTTCAATATTAATTACGACCCGTTACTAATCCAAGAGTAAGGATTGATTAGATCAATACATTGTATTATAAAATTGTATGTGGGGCCCAATAATACAAGTGTGTGTTGTTTGTATGCCCAATTATGCAAGTGGGCTTGGACCTCACCAAGATGGCTTAGAGGATGGGACCCGGGATTGGTGTTTACTGTACAATGATTCGCAAAACCAGAATGTATGTGGGTCTACAAATGGAACTTGATCTACCACAATCCAATTTGTCTTTGTCGTTCTGGTTCATTCAACCTTTATTGCTGGTAGGACCAAATAGAGTAGTTGGTCCATAGAGCCCAAGTGAACCCGGTCAGAACAAGTCATCCGCCACTAGGCTGACCTCATTACTGGCATCCGGCCATCGCCGAGAACTATTTAATCATGTGTTTTTTAAATTCATGACTACCACGCAAACTTGAGACTAAAGATTAAAATTGTGTTTCGGTGTATTATTTCGGTCATCTAAGAAACATAAACGTTTCAACGTGTTTCGGAAACGTTTTAACCCGTTTTGGAAACATAATGAAAAAAATAAAAAATTTAAGAATTATTTTTTCGAAAAAATTGATTGAAATATATAAAAGTATCTTGAAATACCTTGAAACATTCCGAAATAATTGTGAAAATGTATTGAAATATTATAATACATTTCGAAATATTATGGAATACCTTGAAATATTAAAATTTCGATTTCATCACTGTTTCGTTTTGGTCTCTTTGAAAACAGAAACGTTTCGACCGTTTTGAAACAATATTTTTTATCCTTGCTTGAGACATACATAGGTGTTTACGACACATAAACATTGGATTAACTATTGCATCCGTTCACGTTGTTAATGATCGAGATCTTATAATCTATTCTATCTTGATGGGTTCAAAATAAAGGTTTATATAGAGCATGATCATACAAATAAGAACGGATCAAAATAAGATTTAAATTTTAAGCAAGCAATAGTATTAGTCTCAATTTAGATAAATAGTGAAATGCATTTTATAACTTCTCATATTTATGAATTTATATAGTCTATGTATCATGATCTTCGCCGAGCTTGACATAAGCAAGCTCTCCTCGCTGTATTTGACTGTGCAAAAGTGCCGCCAATACAATCCCTTAATAATTAAATAAACTATAGAAGGGACAAAAAGATAGATAGAGATTTACGCTGACAACTCTATAAACGGCTGATAAATTGAATACGAAAGCAACAGAGTTAACGGTTGAATCTATCATATTGATAAAGTAAATGAGCTTAAACGAACTCATTCAAACATGATTTTGTACCCTAACTATATGAGAGTACAAAGAAAAAGGATAGGAATTGAATAAATTTGATACTATACGATTAATACAATTTAAATTTATGACGCAACATTACCCAATGTTAAGGATACTGCTCAAATTCAAAAATCAAATGTATTAGATGATAAGCTAAGATTAGATAAACACACTAAATTGATACAATAAGAACTAATCCATTTTCAGCTTATCCCATTATAACAGTCTCCCTATAAATGTAACTAAACTTGTGTCAAATACAAATGAGATTTTCCTTTTGCAAGTTCAATTGTTACATGGTATCAGAGCCTAAGACATCAACATGTAAATTCTTCTTCAACACATCATGAGTTCTTCATTTTCCATTTCAAACCAATCAACATCTTCACTTCCCGACACCCTCTTTCCCTCCTCATCACCACATACAAATACCTTTACAACCAAACTTTCTACAGACAATTATCAAATTTGGCATTCTCAAATTATGCCTCAACTAAATGGTCATGGTGTTCCTTGAATATGTGGACGGATCTTTCCCTTCTCCACCAAAATTTATTTCTTCCTCCTTTGGTCATTCTTCAACCTTGAATCCTGAGGTGCTAAGATCAACTACTTTTGGGTTGGTTGATTGCCTCCCTCACAGAGGAAGTTTATGCCCAAGTTGTTGGACTCTCTACTTCTCATGAAGTTTGGACTGCTCTTAAGGCATCTTTTGCTACACATTCCCGTGCTAAAATTCTTCAACTTCGTATGGAGCATCAAGCTCTCAAGAAGGGCACTGACTCATTGCACAAATATTTTCAACCTGCAAAGACGCTCGCTCAATAGCTTGCAGCGGCTGCATGACCAATTACGGATGAAGATCTCATTCTCTACATCCTTGGTGGACTTCGAACAGAATATGGTCCTTCTCGGACTTCCATTTCAATACGAGTCTGCTCTGTTACTCTTGTGGATCTTCTTGGCTATTTGCTCACTAAAGAATTTCATATCGCACATGAATTTAGTGTTATGGACATTGCTCCTACTGCTAATAAATTGCTCAAGGTAGTACACATACTATCAACTTCCCTCCTACCTTAAGCGACCAACACTAACATAGAGGTTTTCGCAGTATTCGTGGTTGTGGTCTTGACCGTGGCCGTGGACAACATCCCTATCCTTCAGAATCTTCTCGTGCATAGTCTGCCCAACGTCCAACCTGCCAAATTTGTAACCATTTTGGCTACATTTCTCTTCAATGCTACAATCGCTTCTATGAAGCCTATCACATGCCATCTCCTTCTCCTATGCAAGCCTACAATGCTACAGCAAATCCATCATCCAGCTCTAGTTGGTTTCTGGACTCTAGCGCGACACACTACATCACTCTTGACCTCGCCAACCTTAACCTATCATTTGACTACCACTGATTGGATATTATAAAAATTCATAATGGATCAGGCTTGCCATTGCTCACATTGGATCTTCCGCTGTTTGCACATCTTTGTCCAATTTTGCTTTAAGAGACATTTTACATGTTCCTTTGATTCAACGGAACTTACTTTTAGTTCATAAATTTGCTACAGATAACAACTGATGCTTCAAATTTTATCCATCTTATTTTTGTGTCACGGATCTGCACACGGGGAAAATTCTTCTTCAAGGCTCGAGCATTAATAGCTTCATTAACACCCTTCATTCAACAACAAAGATACCCTCTTATATGATGCTTCCGTTCGGTGGCACGAGAGACTTGATCATCTTGCTTATCAAACTGTTTATGATGTGCTTCGGCAGATTGGTACTTCAGCAAACCGAGTTCAGCATGTTTGTTCAGCGTATCAAATGGGCAAGAGCCATGGATCTTTCATTCCCCTCACCCCTTCACCCCAGTTTCAACCCCTCTAAATTTGATTTACTCTGATATATGCGTTTCTCCCATCCCTTCTTTTAATGGAAATAATTTTTATGTGCACTTCATGGATGCTTATAGTAAATTTCTTTGAATTTTTCCAATTGCCAAAAAGAGTGATGTATTAAGCTGTTATATTCGCTTCAAAAATTCAATTGAGAATTATTTTTCCAAAAAGATTAAGTTTCTGCAAAGTGATTTGCGAGATGAATATCGTTCCGTCTCATCTTATATCATCTCATGTGGTATTGGTCACCGTGTCTCATGTCCTAACATGCATTAACAAAATGACGTCATGGAATGCAAACATCACCATATAGTGGACACGAGCCTCACCCTCATGGCTCATGCATCTGTCCCTCCTAAATTCTAGGACTTCGCATTTGAAACGCACTACAACAATTAAGATTTTTAGTAACAAATTTTTTTGTCACTATAAATGCGTATTTCGTCACTAAAGAGTTTTAGTGATGATTTTTCTGTCTTCACTAGGTGGTCACTAGAAGCTTGTTGCTAATTGTCTATAGTGACAAATTAGAATAATCGTCACTAATTCTATAATTTGTAGTGACAATACTCTTTTATCACTTAAAAAATACATTTAATGACAAATAAAATGGTCACAAAAGACCTAAAAGATTTGTCATTAAAAGAGTAATAACATCACTGAAAGTACAAATATAGTAATGAGAATATATTGTCATTATAAGTTATGTTATAGTGACAAATGTTGTTCGTTATTAAAAGTCTACTTTTAGGAACGAATTTTAGATTCATCACCAACTGTGGACCTTTAGTGTCAAATTAAGGTTGTCACAAATTATAGAGTCCTTAATTGTGTGATTGTTAATGACGAAAAAAATTTATCACTAGAAGTTGAAATTGGAGACGAATTCTCATTTCGTCACTCAAATTCTTGCAAAAAATATTTTTATAATTTTTTTGCATAAAAATTGACCCATGAAAATAACCTGATAAGAGACATGTTACAAACTCAATAATGTATTGTCTTGTTATTTACATCCAAACAATATATTGCAATTTATATAATAACCCAACCAAAGAACTTAAAATTAATTTTTCTCAAATAAAAATATCATCTAAGCAAATACAAAATAATTGTACCTAACAAGTATTTTACTACTGAATAAAAGACATAAGTACGGAAAAGAAAGAAATAAAAGAGGCACAAGTGTGGTTTTGTCCGTTGTAAACAACTCGCATGACCAGCCATTAATCTGCACATAAGCACAAAATAAAATGATGTACGTTAGTATGTTTTCAACATCTATAAACAGCTAAAGATAAGTATAACTTTTGTAAAACACACCTCATAAACGAGGTTCATTTGTATAAATAACATAAAAGCAAAGAAAAAGAATCAAGATAACACTCAAACAGATGCTCCAAAATTTTAAATAAAAATGTGATAAATCAAAATCCAAGTTAATTCGGATCAACTCAAGCAAACATAACTAGATCCACAAATTATAACGTCAATTTGTCTTTGAGATATACTATATTGTATACATGATAGTGTATGTGATGTCCACATCATTGAACGATTGGTTAGTTATCCCATGTTTCTGTTGATTCGAATAAATTCAAAAAACAACAACAAAATATTTCAACATATCTACCAACAAAAATGACTAATCAAAATCATTCATAATTTTTTTTTTTTCAATAGGCTTATAAGCTCTAATTATTTTACACTTAAAAAAAAAAGTCAAAAGAAAAAAATATTGCAATTTTCTCATAACAAACGAATTTTACTCAATCTTCACAATAAAAGTCTCAACAGATAAATTGATGAACCATTTTGTATAAAATAAGTTTTAACACACAAAATTTACACCCTATAATAATGACAATTCTCCAATATGCAAGAAAGTAAATGCGTAATATATATAGCTTACCATGACGTAGGAGGGCTAGCCAGATGCCCTGCAGAAGACATATAGGCCTGAAACATATTTTCAAATTGGGTCTGTCGAATCCTCATTTCTTCAATTTGAGTCTATTGGGACTCTATCATCTGATTCTGTGATTGTATCTTTTGATTTTGAACCTCTACTCGCTCGAGCAGCTCATGTTGAACTCTCTCAGCCTCGTTAGCCCTCCTTATAGCCTCTTGTGCATCCAAAGTAGCTCTTTGACTTGATTTGGCAGATGTGTGGGGCTTTGGGCCATGCCCGAGACAACGTATATACCCCAACCTTGTTCCAAGTACAAGGTCGCATATCTGATCTAAATTTAACATGGTGCCACCCTCTGGTATAGGTTGGAATTGCAACTCCAACATCTGATTCTGCAATTTTAAAAGTGTAATGCAACAATTCAAAAATTTGTATAAAAACTAAAAATTGAAGTATAATATACTACTCAATCTTACATATTTCAACTCAGCTTCATCGCATGACCACCCTTTTACTGGATTATAATGAGTGTCGTTGTAGAACGAAATTCGATTAGGCTCCTCATTAGTCTCTTCATTTTGTTGTATGATTTACAATTAGAATTAACGAATATAAACTTAACAATAATATTGTACTAAGTAACTTGAAATCATCCAATAATTTATACCATTTCATATCGAGCCGCCACAAATGACTTTGTCCTCATGAAGTGGGTAACTTGCAACTTGGCTCGGTTTGCCTTGTTGACTTCACATCGTTTCTGCATTGAAGCAATAGACATGTTAATGGGTTAGATAACCTTTTTTATATTAAAATATTGCACGTGGTAATTTCACCTTGTAATCAACATCAGATAATATGTTGCACAGATAATTTCAATCCTCCTATTGTACTCCATCATATGGGTGCTCTCTTGCAAGGTCAACAATGTCAAATTTATTAAAATGATTGCGAAGATGATATCGATTAGTTCTATATCGACATTTCATTAGTTGCTCACAACACTCCTTTATATGTTCCTATGTCATGTCTATGTTGAATTTTGCCTAAAAATCAAAGTTACAAAAATGAACATTTGTTGTGGATAAAATCAACTAACAAAAATCAAAATAAGGCAAAAAAAAAAAAACATTGACTGGATTGTCACTTACTAAGATACGGTCATAAAGGGGAACCTTATCCTCTTCATTTATATCCTTCCATTCTTTCACCTGGAAAGGAGCATATTGGCGAACAATAAGGTCCAACTCATTGGTAAAGGTTGTTGCTCCTACCCCAACTAATTTTTTCTTCTCCGTAGAAATGTTGATTCACAGTCTACTAGTGGCACGAATGATCTTTTCTAAACCAAGACCTTTTGTCTTACCGCGACCTGTTTTGGCAGTGATGGAAGCTAAATAAAACACATTACATTATTAGTAAAATAATATAAATAAAATTATAGAATAATAAAATTTATGATCTCACCGCTGCTGCTCAAGGGTATAGAAGGATCTGATGGAGTAGGAGTTTGGTAATTCATTGCTCAATTAGTGTGCTCTACCTCTTGGTGTCATACTAAAGTAAATTATGCAGTCACCACAATAATTAGTTTGTTTTAAACAATGAATCCACGCATCAAAAGACATTGCATGCATTTAATGAAAACTGATGGATCAAGCCCAAATAGCCCAATTTATGTGAAAAGGTCCAACCTCGATTGAAGAGCCCAACCATGCAAAGACCCACCAAGTCCAAGTTCAAGTCCAATCCAGTTGGGGCCCTCTTCCGAAGGAATTGGAGTACGAGAGAGAGAAATGCGGCGCACGGAGAAACCCTACCAAATTTGTAATTACCAAAACAAGTAGGAAACCCCTCCCTCACGTCACCGCCTCACCTCCAAACCCTAACTCTATAAATGTAAGCCCTCTCATCATCTAGGGCATGCCTCCCAAAAAACCTCCTCTCCTACCCTTGCACAACATTGTTGTTCCTCTCTCCCTCAAAGCACTGTAGCTCTCTGGTGTAAACCCTCCGGTGACGATTATTCATTAATAAAGAACACCAAGGCCACCGCTGCCATTCAAAGTGGACGTAGGCCACGGCCGAACCACTATAAACCTCTGTGTAGATCCTTTATTTGCTATTTTGGTCATTGATTGTTTGTTTACTGCACATTGATTATACCTATTCACCTTCTTGACTGTTAAACTTGAACGGAAATCGATTTGTGCATCATCAAAAACTATGCACCAAACATTTTAGAAACTATATTAAATGATCACCTTATATTTTTGTAGTTACAAGTTATTATTATCATCATCATCATCATCACCCACCATCACCATCGGCACACATATTCTCTTCCTCATCAGCACCTTCGTTATCATTTCCATTATCATCATCAACACCCACATACATGCTATTATAATCAAAAACTTTCCCATGGTGTACCCACGGGATGTAACTTTGTAATATCCCATTTTTGAGTAGATGATCTTCAACCTCAAAAATGCACGTTCATGCATTTGCGCCACAGGCATCGAATATTATTAACCTGAAGGTGTATGCTCCAGTTGAAGTCGAGACATCACCTGTAACAGCATTCCAGCAGGAGCAGTCCAAAGAAGACTCCAGCTGAGGTAGCTGAACAGAGAGTCTAGCTGAAAGAATAATCCTCTGAGTTTTGAAATTCCAATAATCCAGCTGATAGAATGACTAGCAAAAAATATCCATGAAGAATGACTTGAACCAGTTGAGTAGCCCAATATGGATGAAGAGTCTAGCTGCAGCAGTCAAATGATGTTAGTATATTTTCAACATGCATAAACTATTGGCGAGGTTCCTTTGTATAGATAACATAAAAACAAAGAAAAAAAACCAATACAATACCCAAATAGATGTTCCAAAATTTTAAATAAAAAAATTCATTTAAACTAATAAGTACTACTGGAATGAGGGATAAATCCAAATCCAAATTCGAATCAACTCAAACAAAAATAAATAGATCCACAAATTTTAAAGTTAATTTGTCTTTGAGAGATATTATGATGTATACATGATATAGTGTATGTGATGTCCATGTTTCTATTGGAGGCATTTAAATGAAAATTATACACTTAATTTTATAGAAACTATATTAAATGATTACCTTATAGTTAAAAGTTATCATCATCATCATTATCATCACCATCACCATTGGTCACATATTCTCTTCTTCAGCAGTACAATAATCGTCTAGTGTGTCATCTTGTCCATCACTTTCTTCACCATTTGCGTCATCTACTCCCTCGTTATCCACATCACTTGTATTAATATGATTCGAATCAACGTCATCTCTATTCAATGACCCCAATTCATGTACTTTTACTTGGACAATCCCATCAACAATGCATGACTTATTCTGCTGATATGTTTCATCATTACTAATCACCCATTCGTCGTCATCTCTTGGCATAGCTTCCACCTCTGGAACATCAAACATAGGGATGTCAGTGGACTAAAGCGGGGTCGGGGGGGTGTAGTCTCCATCCCCGTACCCGCTTAAAAAAATTTCGTCCATCCCCGGTCCACTCCCGTTAATGGGTATAATTTTCATCCCCATCCTCGTCCGTGGGTAAATTTTTAATCTCTGTCCCCGTTCTCGCTTTCCCCGTACCCCGTCCAAGCCCAAACCCAAGCCTAAGCCCAAGCCCAAAAAAGAGACATGAGATTGAATTTAAACTAAGCAGAAATCAAATTATAATAAAACAAGGTTTTGTTGTAACCAATAACTGAGAGCAAAAAGTGTCGACAATGCCGCACTGTGAAGCCAAGTCCACTTCCAAATTTTTTTGTACATTTAAGTAAACTCTTTGCTTTAAATTTTATGGACTACAACAAAAGTTTTTTTTCCAAAAACCACAAAACAAATCCAATGATAACTGAAAAAAGTATCGACTCCATATGCAACAAAGAAAGAGATAAGGTTAATTTAACTCATTGAGATCAACAAATAGAAAGCTAGAAGAGTCTCACCTTAGTTAGTGTCAAGTAAATGCACTGCATTAACATTCTAACATCCACCAAAAGAATAAATAGAAGCAATAGAGTTGAATACCAACCACTAATCAGTCTGTCATATTGATGAAGATAATTATAATTTTAGTCCACATTTTCTTAGAAAGAGAGAACTGTACCCACAATGTGTTTAGATATTGTTCACTAACTACACCAAACAATTGTTCAGATATTGTTCCTTAACTTGGGCAATATAGGAAAAATTGCTGGGTTTAGCGAAATGAGACAAAGGTTTATAGAATATACTTCAAATTTTGTAATGCAACCTGAAAATTAGAAAAATACATATAAAAGCATGGACCATGCCAATCCAACCACGTACTGAAACTCCACTGCTAATTTCAATTGTACAATGCTAGATGAAAGTAAGGAACCTTTCTTCAACTTCAACAATGCACAACGCTTCCCTTCCGGTGGGAAAAGGTGAAGAAATCATATAAAAACCCAACTATATAGTAACAATGAGCTTTTCCCTTAAAAGCTAATCGAGGATAGGAAGCCCAAATCCCAACACTTGATATTACTAGCATGAAACACCAAACAAACATATTGCAATGTTCAATATCTAGTTTAAAACAGTAGGGTATCCCATCCCATGGAAACTCAACGGTCCCATCGTGATCCACACAGAGATTGAGAATATCTACATCACACATGAACTGAGTGGAGGTGGAAGCGGCAGACTGGCTTATTGGAAGGACTGAAGGAGTAAGTTAGGGACTTAGGGTTGAACATATATATATATATATAACGGGTACATCGAGGGCCGGGAGGGACGGGGCGGGGGTAAGGGTAAGTTCATCCCCGCCTTCATCCTCGTACGGCTTTATACGGGTATCCCCGTATACGTCCATCGTCCAATACGTATGGTCCATCCCCGGTTAAAACAGGGCTGGTTTGGACGAATACCCGTTTTTCTCCGATCCACTGTCATCCCTAATCAAACATGTTCCTATGTTGCACCTTTTGTACTACTTGCCAATATTTGCCTAATTTCACGTCATTTAGGTAGAACACTTGTTGCGCTTGGGTCGCTAGTATAAATGAATCATTGTCGTACCATTTACGGCTGACATTAACACTTGTGAACTGAGTATTCTTTTAAATCCCTGCTCTTTTATTGTCAAGATCAAACCAATCACATTTAAACAAAACAATTTGGTTACCCTTGATGTACTGTAACTCAATAACATCAGTAATGACTCCATAAAAATCAATTAGCTTATTGTCATGTTATCCTTCTACAGTTAAACCGCTATTTTGTCTCTTACGATGGCTGTCACGCTCATTGGTGTGGTACCTAACACCATTAACAATGCAACTTTTATACCTAGTTGCTCGTAAATCTGGACCACAGGCTAATGCATACAATTAATCAATAGCTTCTGCAGATTTCAAATTACGCAATCGTTTCATCTATAGGCAAAATACAATGAAACAAGTAAATAAATATACGATAATTAATATATATAAAATTATGTTTACGACACTTGTATGAAAGCCCTTACACGTCTTTCAAACCATTGAGGGAATTGTTCTTGCTGCCTCTAGTCTAAATTCATGTCACTTTCTCTCTCGAGCTCATCAATATGTTCTCTAAATGTCAAAATTACACTTGTTTAGCACATATTACACTTATATGCACAATAACTAAACATACAATAATAGAAACAAAATATTAACTTACTGAAGATATTGGGTCAATTCTTTGCAATTGTTTAGGACGTACCATCGAGCCTGTCTAAGATCCATCTCAGCCAAATTATCATATGATGGACATCCAAAAGGACGAACCTTCTGTGAGAACACATACAACCCTCTATCTCTTAGCTCCTGCCCTCTGTCATTATTGTATTCCTCACGATTGAATTTTGTTTCAATTCCAATAAGATACATTGAGCAAAATGTTAAACATTCATTAGCAATGTAAGTCTTGGCAATTGAACCTTCCAGACGAGCTTTATTGCGTACGTATCGCTTAAGTGTGCCCAAGTATCTATGGACATTTGATAAAAGACTAATTTAGACGACGAATAGATAATGAAAATAATTCAAACTTTATACGTACATTAACAAGTATATATCACCTTTCAATTGGATACATCCAACGGTATTGTATAGGTCCTACAAGCATGGCCTCATATGACAAATGAACCGCTAGGTGGACCATGACATCAAAAAATGCCGGAGGAAATATCCTTTCAAGCTTGCACAATATTAAGGCAATATCCTTTTCTAGATTCTCTAGGATTTTTAGTTTCAATGTCTTATTGTACAACTCTTTGAAGAAGAACCCCAACTCAACCAACGCAGTACAAACATACTTATTTAAGTATCCACGTATTCCAATCGGGAGTAATTGTTGTAAAAGAACATGACAATCGTGACTTTTCATTCCCGATATCTTTAAATACCTTACGTTCACACACCGCGAGATGTTCGATGCATACCCATTTACAAACTTTATCGATTTCAAGAATTCACAAAATCCCTGCATTTCTTTATGGGATAATGTGTAACGTGCAGGTGGCATTACATAAGAATCGCCATTACGCTATAGGTGTAGTTCCTTCCTTATATTCATATCCTCCAAATCTTGTCTCGCCTTATAAATGTCTTTTGTTTTTCCAGCAATATTTAACAAGGTTCCCAACACACTCTCACATATGTTTTTCTCTATGTGCATCACATCGAGATTGTGTCGGAGCTTAAGTGTTTTCCAATACGACAATTCAAAAAATATGCTCCATTTTCTCCAATTCAACTCTTCGGGGGTTTGCTTTCTTTTCTTATTATTTGGGTGTTTCCCATAGCTAACATCTTTGATGTGATTTAACTGTTTAAGCACATCATCCCCAGACAATTTCTTAGGTGCCAACCGATGGTCCTGCTTACCATCAAATTTTTTACTTTTCCTCCAACTATGTTTGGGTGGAAGGTATCGTCGATGGCCCATGAAAGAAATCTTATTTCTTAATGGTTGCAAAGATTTATCCTCGTTGCAAGTAGGACATGCAATGTATCCTTTGGTGCTCCATCCAGATAAGTTACCATATGCGGGAAAGTCATTGATTGTCCATAAGACTGTTGCATGCATTTGCAAACTTTTTTCAGTAGAAGCATCGTAAGTCTGTACCCCATCTTCCCATAAATTCTTTTAGTTCATCTATTAACGATCGCATATATACATCGATGTCATTACCAGGTGCTTGAGGTCCAAGAATAAGTAAAGACAACATGAAATATTGCTCTTTCATACATTTTCAAGGAGGCAACACTACAAGAAAAAAAGGTTTTTACGGCGGTAAAATGTTGTCATAAAAAGTTTATTTGCCGTCACAAATACTTTTTGTGGCGGCATTGTCTTGCCATAATAAGAGTGGTCTCAAAAGATTTTTACGGCAGCAACAGTTTGTCTCAAATAGTATTTACGACAGCAAGACCCTGTCTTAAATAAGTTGTCACAAAAAATCCGACACTTTTACTTTTATCACGGCGGCAAAAGTGCTGCCTCAAATATCACATTTGGCTGTCGTAAAAAATAGAAGATTTTGTTATGGCACCAATGTTATATACTCTGTGCATATACACACTTCCATCACATGAATTTAAAGGTGCACATCCGTACATTTTTTTTTTTGGGGAGGGAGGGAAAGGGGGCTTGAACCCTTGATCTCAAGAAAGCAAAATTTTCACAAGGTAAAAAGTACCATTGGACCAATGACCCATTGATATCCATACAACTACCCAATTCAATATATAGATAAATAAAAAAGTAAATATGACCAACATTTCTAAAAATATAGCAATATTTTCATATAAAAAAAAAAACAATCTCATGAGTTAAACAAAATGTAAAATGCACTTTCACAAAACATAACGATCCATGAGTACTAGAAATTAATGCAAAAAATTGAATATCCTTCCCGAGCTATCTACTCTTACAGTGACGTCTGAAAAAAATATAAAATTATTGTTACTATACTGAAATGATATTTATATACATATATACAATAAAGAACTAAAAGAAATTAGAATATACATAAACAGAGGGCCACGCAATATTTCTTTGAACGGCTTGTCCAATTATGTAAATGATATATAAACGAGTCATATCGTATACATTTCTTCTAATTGGTTTCACCAATACCTGATTCGTTTATAATCGTATCATGTCGAGGTCCACTCGTTTACTAAACAGGTGGTTTAAGGAAGACTCAAATCCACTAATTTTATGTCATGTTAACGGGTCGTGTCATATTTTGACACCCCTAGTTTTGATATAAAAATTTGACTTTGTAGAGTTTAATTTTTTTTTCTTTGAACTAGAAATTGTCTTTTGATGTAAAACTACGTAATTTTATAAAATATTACTTGTAACATGAAAAATAGTTGTGGCTAATACAAATTTTTTTTAGAGTTTTTCTTCTTTAAACTATAAACTGTTTTTAATCTAAAGAAACATTTTAATGTTTTATGAAATATTATATACGACGGGAAAAATTGCTGTCATAAATATAAAAAATTCTTTTGAGTTTATGAAATATAATTTGCGGCAGGAAAAACAGTTGTCTCAAATACAAAAATTTCTTTTGAGTTTATGACACTATTTACGACAGGAAAAATAGCTGCCACAAATATTAATACAAACACACTTTTTGTGACAACAAACACAACCATAACAAAAAATTGTCTCAAACACGCCTTTTATGACGGCGAACACAGCCGCCATAAAAAATTTGTCACAAAAAGCCCTTATTCTTGTAGTGCAAGTTATACGGCATAAGAACTACTGGTCACATGTTCTATGAATTACTCATGTTACCGAACAGATTGAAACCATCAATTGCTAATCCAAGCCTTACATTGCGAGGATCTTGTGCAAACCACTCGTGATCCTTGTCAAATTCCTTCCAGGCTTTAGAGTCAGCGGGGTGCCTTAATTCATTCTCATCATTAACACGTTTCTCTTTATGCCATCTCATGTCTATAGCAACTTTTCTCGATATAAACAATCTTTGTAGCCTTGGTTTCAGTGGAAAGTAACGCAGAACCTTGTGCATAATTCATTTTTCCTTGTCGTCATCAACTTTCCATCTAGATGCACCGCATACGGGACAATCTTTTCTATCTTTATGCGTCTTCCAAAATAGTGCACAATCATATTAACTTGCATGAATTGGCACATATCCAAGTCCCAAATTCCGTAAAATTGTTTTACCCTCATAATATGACTTTGGAAGTGTCTCACCATCTGGCAAAAACTCTTTCAATAACTCAAGCATCAAGCTCAGTGATTTGTTACTCCAATGATTGATTACCTTAAGATGAAGAAACTTCACGAGAAAAGACAATCTTGAAAACCTTTTGCAGCCTGGATAAAGTTCCAATTGTGCTTCCTTCAATAATCTATCAAATTTTTCGATTTTCCCTTCAATTACATTATCAACGCCATGGTTGTCAAATGTCTGACTTGGTTAAGTATCCATAAAAGTTCTCTTGTGTACATCTTCTAGAATTTCTTGTATTTCATCAACATCTTTTTCCTCCTCTATAGTTCTGTCATCATCAGCACCATCGTCAACATTGTTATCATCATCATCAACACCCACATACATGCTATAATCAAAAGCTTCTCCATGATGTACCCATCGGGTGTAACTTTGTAATATCCCATTTTCGATAGATGATCTTCAACCTCTTTTACACCTCTAAAATACATGTTCATGCATTTGCGACATGGGCATCGAATATTATTAGCCTGACCCATATGATCACGTGCATACTCAATAAACGATTTAACTCCATTTTTGTAAGCATCAGAAAATCTACAATTTTGCTACATCCAACTTATATCCATACTCAAATCCCCATAGCATAGTATCAAACAACAAAATAACAACAAAATGAATTAATTCACCAACAAAAAATGAATTATCTTTATATTATATGTAAATATTTACCGTCAGGCCAATTTGTTGAGTCATAATATATATCTAACCTCCTTCACTCAATGTTATTCCAAGTAAAATTCTTTTACAGGATATTTTTATATAAAATAAAATTGCTGAAGTCCAGTTAATTGAAATAATTTAATTTAAAATGTAATCCATAATAGCTAATTCCGAATATATGAATCCAATTGTTAGAAAAAAAATTATTCCAAACAATTTGAAAAAAATTCATTTCATCACAGAATAGACAAACTTAATTTTCAAGTAATCAATCAAAACAATTTTAATACATCACAGGCAAATTTTAAAATTTAAATATAAAAAATTAATTTCAAATGAAATTCATAGTAATTGACTTGATCCAAAATGTGTACACTCAAGTGCAGGCGGTCAAGTTGTAGTAATAATCCGGTTAAGTCCAGAGTCGAATCCACATAGAATTAATGTTAGTGTTTCGAAGTAAGCAGTGACAGAGACCACAGTGACTGGAATCCTTGAGATTTAAAGTTGTGATGTTTAGGGATTTTTTTGGACAGAATATAAGATTATTTCCAAGGGAATTTTCTAGACAAAATATAATAAGTTCTCAAATGTAACAGTCACCATTTAGCTCGAGGATCTGGACATGTAGTTAACCATCCAGTTTACTATACTTGTGCTTGGGAACTCAATTAATCACCGTGTCAACATGAAGTTAATCGGAAGATAAAGATGGATTATGAGAATTAAGAACATGGTTCTGATGTCTTTGTAGAAGTTTACAAGAATTGTTTGTACCGAGACTCAACTCGTCTACAAACAAGCAAGTGTTTCTACAAGGCATCCAACCATGACATTAATATTTCATTCTTTTAATGAAGCACAATAATGGTGAAGATTGAAATGTAGTCATGAAGATCGAGCCGGAGTACTTGCCTTGAGCCAATGAGTCTTTCTATGTCAAAAGTCATCTGTGTCATAGAAAGTATTCACGGTTATACAAAGTACCTTAGTTTTGCTAGATGCATTCAATCATTCAATAAACAAGTGAAATATAAAGCATTAAGCATAAACGAAATGCACAAATATAACTTCCGGATAATTTATACATGGTCATCACCTCTTACTAAAGAGTGAATGAAAAATTATTCACTCTTCATGGATTTTGTAAAGCTAGAAAAGTGAGTGATGCTCATCCCTCCAAGTAGAGGAGTTACAAGGTAAAACACACTACACAAGGAGCCGATCTTCGACGAAGAATGAGTGAATCACGTTCCACCCTTCACGGTTTTGGAAAAGCTCTAGAAAAGTGGAAGAGTTTCACTCCTCTAAGGGAAGAAGGAAGCTCAAACAATGGAAGCAAATGAAACTAATAATGAAAGTAAAAGAAAGCTAGTCATTTTTGGAGGGTTTTCACCTCAACTAAAAGATGATCTATCTTCCTCTATGCAAATAAATGTAAATCTAAGTCTAACTTTACAACTAGCTCTAGCTCCCTATGTAAAAATTGTGTCCTTGAAGCTCCCTCAATGGGAGTATATATAGGCAAGGAGGAGGGGGCAAATATATGCACAAATATAACTTCCGGATGATTTATACATGGTCATCACCTCTTACTAAAGAGTGAATAAAAAATTATTCACTCTTCATGGATTTTGTAAAGCTAGAAAAGTGAGTGATGCTCATCCCTCCAAGTAGAGGAGTTACAAGGTAAAACACACTACACAAGGAGCCGATCTTTGACGAAGAATGAGTGAATCACGTTCCACCCTTCACAGCTTTGGAAAAACTCTAGAAAAGTGGAAGAGTTTCACTCCTCTAAGGGAAGAAGGAAGCTCAAACAATGGAAGCAAATGAAACTAATGATGAAAGTAAAAGAAAGCTAGTCATTTTTGGAGGGTTTTCACCTCAACCAAAAGATGATCTATCTTCCTCTATACAAATAAATGTAAATCTAAGTCTAACTTTACAACTAGCTCTAGCTCCCTATGTAAAAATTGTGTCCTTGAAGCTCCCTCAATGGGAGTATATATAGGCAAGGAGGAGAGGGCAAGGGAGTGTGAAGGAATAGTGCATGGTTTTCAAAGTCCAAGTGAGTGTCCCAAGGTCCAGATAGAAAATCAATCACTTTACAGCCTGTCTGGGGACAACGTTCGAACGTTGTCTAGCGTTCAAACGTTGTCGCCTGTCTTTGCTTGATGAGCGTTCAAACGCCAAATGGAGTTTGAGCCTCCTTCTCACTCAAGTGGCCTTTTGTTCTTCTGTGAGAGCAACTTCCACATGCCATATGCAGTTGCACACTCTTTCAGGGGGTCCTCAACTGATTCAATTGAACATTTGAACGTTAGTTGACGTTTGAATGTGGTACTCAAGTACCTCTTTATTTTTCTTCTAAGCTGCAACACGCCATTTATCATCATCTCAGCAGTCTGGTCCTCCAATAATTCAAGAGGATGTTCGAACGTGGATTGGCGTTCGAACGTTCTTGCCTTGTTTCAAAACTTTTCTAATTTTCTTCCAGAATATGCGATTGTTGCATGAAAGTTTGATATGCATTGACTTTAGGCCATTGTACAATATTTGTCCTGAAATGTCATCACTTAAACTCCATCAAAGTATAATTAGTTTTAAAAATGCATAGTATGATGCTCATTTTAACTATTAATCGGTAACCATAACAAATTTAAAAAAAAATTGAGATCTTCTATATAAAATTTATACTGAACAAAAATCATTAAAACCCGTCACATACCGATTCACAAATATGTAGTGAGTAATGACTAATTATCATCTTCAATGAAAAATTAAAACTATCCCTAATTGTTTCCCAATTTTTTTAGTGGGGGCAAGTCTTAAATTATTTTAAAATTTCAATTAAACGCCAAAAAATTTCAAAATTTTAGAGGGGGCAGTTGCCTCCACTGCCCCAATGCTAGATTCGCCCCTACCCAGTGTGCTAAATGGACTAGTGTCAAGCTTTGTGAAAATAGCAGTTTAGAAAATTTAGCTCCGGTCCAACCCGAAGGTCCACAACTAACATGTTTTAAAGAACAGCAAATGAAGCAGTATAGATTCACATAATAATATGAGCATGTGTGAATTCAGTGTCCTGACAAAAAAATTGAGTTCAGGACTTAAAACAAAAATTCTTTTAATAGTCAAGAGATGTTGCATGAAAAACCAAAGCCCAATTCCTAAGATCGTAATTAATCTACAAGATTTGACGATAAAAGTTGAATTTGATGATCAATTCGAGCAAAGCCGTGACTTTTTGGTATTCTTATGATTCTTGAAAGTTTGAATTCTCATGTATGGAATAAAATAGATTAAAAGTACACTACATATACTGAAATTCAATGAGCAGTCAAACCCATTAATTAATTGAATGAAATTTCACCCAAGAACAACACGTAAGACAAAAGGATCAAAACAAAACTATTACATGTAAGACAAAAGAAAAGCATACCTTTTAACTTTACCAACTACAAAACTTTGAGATGGGTAGCCTGCGAGTAAGGAGTGAAGGAAATAAAAAAAGAAAAGGAAAGGGGCAGAGAAAGAGATTTCGGTGGATGTTATGGGATGGAGAGAAAGAGATGGAGGGGGCAGTCAAACCAGTGGTTGGCGATAGGGGTGGCAATCATGTCATGTTGTGTCCGAGTCGTGTCATGTCGGATTTGGGTTGAAAACACATCAACCCAAACACGACCTGCGAGTTAAACGGGTTAGGTCATTTGAACACGAACACGACTTGACTCGAAACACGACTAACCCGACACAACTTGTGACCCGAGATTTACACAGGTCGTGTTCGGATAAACACGACCCAACCCGCCTAACACGACCCAACCCGACATGAACTAACAAAAAAAAGAAAAATTTAGACCTGTTTTACATAAAACAAAGGCATTAAAAACATCACAAATATCTCAAAACAAATACATATCTCCACAACATTATAAATATTCAAAAAATTTTACAAATATATCAAAGCAATATTACAAGTATCTTTCAAATCCTCTTCATCTCCTAAATTTGGCCAACATCCTGTCAAAAAACATATTAAGCTTTTAACTCCAATAAATATGGATGGGTCAATTCGGGTCAAAACATGTCAATTCGGGTTCGTGTCAACCCGATTAAATACACGGGTCAATTTTGGGTCAATTCGTGTTAAACGGGTTGAATCCGAATACGACCCATTAATACTTCGTGTTGAAGGGTCGTGTCATACACTGGTTTGTACCAAAAAAATAGTCAACCCAAACTCATTTATTCGTGTCGTATTCATATTGAGTTATCGTGTCGTGTCAAAAATTGCCACCCCTAGCCGGCGATACCGAATAAAAGAGGGAGAGTTTTGTTGAAAGGGTTTTAGGGATTTTGATTTTAAAATAGGGGATATGATTAAATTAAAAAGATATTGAAAAACATAGTGGAAGAGATTTTAGGTGATAAGAAATATAGGATCAGATTAAATAAAATATTTTAAGGGTCAATATTATTTGTTGGATCAATAATTTTGAAACAATCTAGAACGTTCGAACAATTTTATAAGTTGAGAATTCAAATTCTGTTGTCCCTTATTATATAGATGTGTGATAAAATCTAAATTTTTTTAACATGACCAAAAAATATTTTTAATTCATGGGTTATATGGGTCAACTCGAAAGTGACACAATATTTGACACAATTAATTCATTGGTTGTTTGGTTAGTATTTAAATATTTGACACGATTAATTAAATTGGTTGAGTTATGTTGTCTAATACTTGACACGAACGTGATATAACATAACCCGAACACGACCCAACATAATTCGAGTCACACTCCCTTGGATTTGGTGATGGTTCATGAAATGTGAAACTTGGGGTAAAAGTGAAACTTAATGGGTCAATTTGATCTCCAACTCAAGCCAACCCAAAAAAATTCAATATTGAGCAAAGTTTGGATAAAAATTTATCAATCCAATTTAAATTCAAATAATACTCAATTTATGTCTCTGCTTTTTAGGATCCAATCCAAATTGAAATCAAATTTACGCCCTTGTAACTAGAGATTCAAACTTTAATTAAATTTGATTTCAACTCGAATTTCTATCCATGTTTATCTATCTCAAAATCAAATCTCAATTGAAGTCGCTTTTAATTCAAATTTCATCCTACTTGCATATAATCCAATTTCAAAATTTAATCATGAATGACATTGAAAATTTCTAATTAAGCTCCGTTTGACAGTTTTAAAAATTTTGATGTAACTCTAGTTGACTTTAACTTGCCTTACACCACTATACTAGTTAGGTTGTGGCATGAATATTGATATTTAAATTAAATAAATTTATAGTTTTACTACTTGGATGTATTTAGGGTGTTTCTGAGTTTTGTTAACAAGCTTAATTAAGGTATAATTTAGTCTAGAAATAACAAGAGCGTTATGTTTTTTATTTTTGCAGGTTAGGAGGTGATGTGATAAATGACATATTGATATGGTATAATTTGAAATTTTCCAAACGATATAAAATAAGTCACTTGACAACACCAATGTAGTGACATAAATTAAATTATTTTTAGTGACATAATTAATTTAGTTACTAAAAATATGAAAGTTTTAGTGGCGATTTGACAATCAACACTAAAAATATAAAAGTTTTAATAACAACACAAATGTTGTCATTAAAACTATGAAAGTTCTAGTGATGACATCAAAGTCACCACTAAAGCCATTTAGTGTTTTAGTGACGACATCAAATTCATCACCAAAACCATTAGTGTTTTAGTGACGACATCAAAGTCATTACCAAAAACCTTGAAACTTTCAGAGACGACTAATCTCATTACTAAAAGTAATTGTTTATCATTTTAAGTGACGACAATAAAATTCATCACTATTTATCCAATTTCTCACACTTTCAGTGACGAAATTACGATGACGAACAATTATTCATCACTAAAAGTTAACTTTTTGTGACAAATAGTATTGTCGTCACTCATCCTGGACCATTAGTGACAAATTCACATGGCATCATTAAAAGGGTATCATTAATGACGAAAATATCTTGGTCACTAAAAAATTTGTCACTAAAGCCCATAATTGTTGTAGTGACGGCAGCCTACTTAATCAATCGTTTACCCTCCACGATGATCCAAAATCTGTCGTCATTGGAAAAAATATACTGTTCTCGATCGGATTATGCTTTTCTCAAGGTTAAACAATCATTTACTCCAAAAGCTTAAGTTTTTAGATAGGGTATAACTTAAATATTTATACCTCAACACGCGTTCTCACGTGCAGGCTAATTTTTGGGCCTAGCACATGAAAATCTTTTAATAATTAGGGTGACGACGAGATTCGAACACATGACTTCCTGCTTTGATTCCATGTTAAACAACTATCTACCCCAAAAACTTAAACTTTTAAAGAGAATATAATTTAAGTATTTATACTTCAACACATAATCTTACTTGTATTGAAGAATTGAAATGAGCCAACTTATATACTACATTGGGATTTAGGTACTATCCATCAAAACAATGGTCCACTACCAACCTATCTTTTGATATGAAACTTAGGATACCATTAGTGACACATATGTTGGTGATTGAACGCATTTTGGAATTCAAATTGTATGTAAGATTTACATTGAAGTAATTAACTTATTAGTAGGGCTGAAACACCAATACAATTATTCATCTAGTTGATGTTAATGAGTCGGGTCATGTAAATTCATATAAATTCAATTATGTCAAAATATTTGTTTAACAGATACCTGAGTCATTTATAATAGGCTATGTCCTTTGGAAACATTCGATATAATTAGGACCAAACTGAAAAAAAAAATCGTAGTCTTGCGACAAGTTGACAAGTACAAATTAGAAAATGATCCAAACAATTTATAATCAAATATAATCGAAATTCTATTGTGTCGACTTTGTGTCCTGTACAATGCATGTTTAGTCATATTTATCTAAATTTGTATCATGTTATATGAATTCATGTCGATTCATTTACTTTATGAGTTTGACAAATTCAGTTGTTTGCCATCTACATTCATTATACTTAGATCTAAACTCGTTAATTTTATATTAATTTCACATCTTTTTTACAAATCGCATGTAAAATTAATACAAAAAAATGGTATGAAATGATGAAGTAATGCGCAGATTAGTGGATGCGGCGAACAAACAGCATGGGCCCCACAGTCACCAATTCACCAGTTGTAGCATTATTATTGGCTGCCATTTCAGCCTCCATATCTATTCGTGTACACTTCTTTTACGATTATTATTATCATCTCCCAAAAAAGGGCGAAAAAAAAGATAATCACACTTTGTACCCTAAACTATTTAAATTTTTTACATTGTACCTTTAATATACTAAAATTATTACAATATGACATTGACGTTAACTTTTATTGTTCATTCCATTAAAAATTATCCATTAGTGTTAACGAAATGAGTAACGAAAACTAACGGCACAATCACATTACAATATTTTTAAGAGTATTGTTATACTTATCAAATCATTTATTAAATTTTGTATATCAAATTAGCGTGGGTGATTAGATTAATAGGATCCACTAAGTTCTACTAAATATTTAATCTATAAGATTTTATCATATCATTTGATGTATAATATTTGGTAAACGAATTTCGAAAGCACAATTTTATCCAATTTTTAATATATTAACGGCATAATATAAAAAAATTAATAATTTAAGGTATAAAGTGATAATTCTTAAATCTTCAGAACAATTCGCCCAAAAAAAAAGGGGAAAAGCCTTCAATTCCTTTTCAACAGACGAAGTCGATTGATCATTGATTAAACCTAAAAAATAAAGAACACGCCGAGAATCGTTTCCATTGATTGGAATCAGAATCTTGTAGATATTTTCGCGATGGATTCGTTTGAATATAACAATTGGGATTTAATCGATTACAGTAGCTTCATCGACGACGTCGCACCCGCCGATCTCTACTGGACCAATCAAAGGTTAATCATATTCTTTGTTATTCTATGATTATATTGATATTATGCGATCAGATTTTCGAATTGTGTCCTAAAGATAATTAAAGGGTGATATAGATTCTTCGAATATCAATGCTGACACAAATTTCATGGTTAAATTTTTTTGGGTATGGGAAAAGGTTTTTTGAGCAAATTTTGTCGGAAGATGCATGTGGATCTTTGTCACTCTTTGTTATTCTCTAATTATATTGATTTTATGCGATCAGATTTTCGAATTTTTTCCTAAAGATAATTAAAGGGTGATAATAGATTCTTCGAATATCAATGCTGACACAATTTCAGGGTTAATTTTTTTTGGGTATTGGAAAAAGGATTTTTGAACAAATTTTATTGGAGGAAGCATGTGATCTGTGGTCTGTGTTTGGCAGCATGGAAAGAGGTTCTTGGAATTGGAATTGAGGAATAGAAAGCTCAATATTTGAATTGAAATAATTCTATATTCTGTTTGCAGGGCCCAAAATTCTGTTCTTCCAAATGGGGCGATACATTGTGAAGTTAAAATAGAATTCAGGAACTAGTGTTATTCAAATAATTGGGTTGTGAAAAGATTAGGGTTGTATTTTAGGGATTTGGGTCATCTAAGTTTTGAAAATTTGTCAGTTTTGGTGAAGTTCATTCGTCTTAGGTGGAATTAAGTGGGTTCCACTAGCCACTAGGTGTCAGTGAGACGTATACTTGTGAGGAATTCAAAGGTTGATGATAAAACTTGAGCAAAATTGACAAATTTAAATTTAAGAGGAGCCGGATCCATACTAGCATGCCGCCATTTATAAGCTACTTTGCTTTCAAAGGATGAGTCGGGATATTTCTTAAATTACAGCTACTTCTTTTTTAATATTTCAAACATAATCTTATGTCCATTCCAAATTTGAAATTCTCATTTTCATGACATTGGCATGATAATATTTTCAATATATATGTGTTGATATGTTTGGTTGTATGGTTGCAGTGCTAATGTGCAAATCGATGCATCACTAATTGCTGGTACATCACAAGAGAAAGAATGTGTCGGGAAAGATTGCCCACAAAAGAGGTACTTTACTGTTTAACTGTACATGTGTGTGATAGCATTTTGTTCCTCTTACTGAGATGGCTCTCATATTTCTGTTTTGTGGTTCTTGAGAAGGCTGAGCTTTATATGTAGATGCTTGCTGAAAAATGAAAAAGGCATGTGTATTCTACAATATTGTGGATATCACCATAAGCTCACTTGATTTTAGTGGGGAAAATTGTGTATTGCCTTGTCTAGTGGATTTACTAATAGTTCCAGATTTTGTTTCATCTTTGTCTATGTTGTCAGATTATGTTCATGGTAGTAGAAATGTTACCACCATATCATAGTTTCAGAGGGATCACTAAGTGATGTATTTGATCAAAATTGTTTAATGACCAAAAAAAAGAGATCATAATTGGTTGAATGTCTTGTTGGATTAGTAAACTACCTTGGAAGTACCACTATGTTGCATGCACGCTATGGTTCAAATAAGTGAAGTGGACAACACTCTTAGCATGTAGTATGACCCCCACATAAACATTTACAGACTTTCTAGTGAATTGCACAACATAGATATATGATGAGTCTTAATTTGGCCTTTTTTGAATTGCCCAACATAGTATATGATGAGTCTTAATGTGGCCTTTTTGGAGCTGTAACCTTCTATGATTATAGACTTAATCAACTATATACCTTAATACACTTCTCCATTGTCAGCGTTATTTAAGGCATAAGGCGAACTTCAATGCTAAGATCTCTAGATGTCTCAGCGAGAGGCAAGACAAGGGCTTCATCAAACCTTTTAAAAACCTAGTAAGTATTTTATTATTAACATTCTAATGACTAATATTCAAGTTCCAACTTTTCGAATACGACTAAAAGCGTAAACATCCAACTTCAAACAAACACCATTAACTTATCTGCTACAATTCAATGATCCAATCAAATAAGTAATTACCTAGATTTATGAATCAGTTAGGCTCAAGAATCTAATCAAATAAACAATTAATCAGTTATGCTTAGAAATCAATTGATTAAGGAATTACAATTGATGTTTATGAATTTATTGGACTTATAATCAATTAATTGGACTTATAATTGGTATCCATTAATTTGTCAGACTTAAGTTCAAGATTCTATTCCCATCCACAATTAAGTAATTAAATAGTTAATCAATTACCGGTCTATCTTCAATACTATACAGGTTATGAATCAAACAATAGTAGTTAATTACTTAATTATTTAGAGAGAGGTTTAATCTTGTAAGTTAGTTTATCAAAATCAACCATAAAATATAAAAAAGTAAAAAAAAAAAAAAAAAATTAAATAGTGAAGAGTTCACCTCAGTTGCATTTCATTTTAGATGAAGTGCTCGCTTTTCTTGCCTCGTCTCACTTGAGACCACCCAGTGTCACCTAGCGTAAGATCTAGGTGCACTTTTGAGAACACTGCCCAGAGTACAATTCATTGTCACCGGATTATATTTTTTACAAGTTCCAATCATGCAATTATTGGGATGCACCATTTTATAGCTCAAAAACTTTGTCAACTCACACTTGAACATTATTTTCCTACTATGAAATACAAATACTTTTGTTGGGATTGACGCACATGTATTGGATACAATACTCGTCGGATATGTATCGAATACACCTCTTATGTATTCGATAATAATAAAATATTTGGATATTTCCCGAATACTTTTATATTTGAACATGTATAATTTTTAAATTTTATCTTTAACATCTCATTTCGAATTCACATACCATACAATAGAATAACAAAAATTTATGCTAATTTTGGAGGCAGGTGAGTTTTTTCTTTAATAATTATCTACTATTACATGCGAAAAGAGTATAAAACGAATGTATTACATTATAATCTTATCAACAAGTACTTCTAAATAAACCAGCTAAGTGAATGTTAGTTTTGATTCCTTTAATTAGTCACTTCATTTTATGAATATACCATGATGATATGATATATATTTTTTTGAAACTAAAAAAAATTGCTAATTTTCCTTATTATGTCAAAGAATTACCAAAATATATAATTATTAAATCGATAGATAAAAGTAAAAATATGAAATATTATTTTATTGTAGACATATCTCTGCCGTATCTATATCTTACTTTTTTAGAATTTGTCGTATCCTTACCATATCTTACCTGTATCTTGTATCCTTATCCGTGCTTCATTGCTTTCCTAGTTAACTACGGTTTCTTCTCCCTCTGAATTTCTAAGATACTTCAATTGTTGGGGATGGTCCATGAGTGTTTTTTGTGCAGTGGCAGAGCCAGAAAGTTTTTATTGTAGTGTCATTAACAAAATATGCTCCACTGGTTACGCTATGAATCTTGTGATGTAATTATTTTTCTTTCAGAATTTTATTTGAAATGGAAAAACTGATCAAAAATTAAATAATATTGTCAAATGACATTGGTATTTACTATAAAATCAAGTTGAATTTCCATGTAATTGGATATGACTTTGTGTATTGGCAAAAGTATCGAGCAACGACACTTTCAATCATCAAAGAAAAAGTTTATGAAAATCTTTTATAGTATGAAGTCCTAATTTTGTGTGATAATCACCATAGGTTTTTGGGGTAGGAAATGAATCTTGAATTATATTTGATTTTCTTTTTGATAATTAATCCATAGTGGCAAAAACATCCACGACTTAAGTTATATGTTCAATACAGATTTATGTTTGTTGAATAAAAAAATAAAGAGGATGGTAGACATTTGTTCCTGTAATTTATTTTTAAATTTTTAGAAATCAGAGAAACAAAGCAAAGCTCGGAAAGAGAGGTGGGCAAGTGTTAATAAAAACCTTAGCACCATTAAATCTTCATGTTCGATGATTATATTGTTTTGCTTTCACCTAGCATCATGTTTTGAGTAAATTGATCCATATTACAAAGTTATAAGAAAGTACGAGAAAGATGACTTTTTCACATGAATTTTTGGACACGCATAAGGTATGAGGTGTAATTTTCTTCTATTGACTAGATTGACCCTAATGTGGTAAAGTAAGAGACTATATTAATTGGCAGTTAGTGGATTGACCTAGCAGGTATATAAACCGAACTTTGGTGTACCTAATCTTTCAATGAGGGAGATAGGCTCTTCTCACACCCTCCCTCTTATCTGTGACTCAGGCTCGCAAGTGGACTGGCAAACCGAATTGAAACAGACAAATAGATTGGAGAATTCAATTGGATAAGAGATTTTCTCATTGAATGGAAACGGATAGACAAACATATCGAGACCAAACAAATTGAATCAAAATAGGCAGACCAACAAAACAGGAAATATGGATGAGAAACTTGACCCACTAATCACTAAAGGCCTAGTTCTTCTAATATGTTATGTCATCCAACCCAAAATCAGTGGTAATGAGTAAAATGACCCCTCAAGGGTGTGCTTGAAATTTTTAAAGCTTGTCTTGTTAAGAAGTGGTAAAAGGGTCTTGATATCCCTGCAAATCTACCAAAATCTGTAAACTAAGACCCCTGCGTTTCTAATTTCACACTAGTTGGTCTGGTTTCACGTTCTTTTGACTTTTCGCCAGCAATTATCATTGTTTTTTTAGCCTTAGAGTGATGAAATTAATTTGTCGATACATAGAGAACTAGAACTTATCACTACTTATCTTCATCCAAATGTAATTTTGTTTCTAAGTATTTGTATTCCAAATAACTTTCATGACTTACAGATGTATCGATTTTGAAGGTCAATTGAGTGGGCAAGTTCTTTGTTTCTTAGCTTATTTGTGAAATAATACATTTTTTTCGAGGTTGATAGATCCACATACAATTAGCTTCATACCAAACCAACTTCCATGGATAATAAATAGTTTGATGCTGAAAATAAACCTGTGATTAGGTGAATGCAAAATTGTATAGTAACAAACCAAATTGTATTTAGGGACATTTAACCTCAAAGGAAAGAACCAGAATCAGATTGATAACTCCATGATCATATACTGTCCTTTTTGTATTTTTGGTTTTAATGTTTCTTTGAGCATTGTATTTAGGTTAGTAGCCTTATATGGATGGTGGGGCCATTCTGTATACTCTGCGTGCATCAGGGGCTGTTGCTGGCAATCCCCTTTTTCGTGGATTTTATGCTACTAACGAAAACTTAAAGAAATGCTTTTGAGTCAAGCTCTTTATTTTCCTCTTGTTCTGACAATGCTGATGTAATGGTGTCCATTTTTCCCTTTATACTCATGATTGTTTTCCATTGGTGGTTCTTAACAGGGGCCGCAATGACCAATGCAGCAGACTAGGGACCAAAGCTTGCCGTGAGAGACTCCGGAGGGAAAGATTAAATGACAGGCAGGCAACTTACTGATCAGATCTTTAGCTCATCCCATTCTAGTGAACATGGACATACATATATTGTGGTATATACCTTTGATGTAAAAGAAAGTGGGGTGCACCTCTATTTTCCATTTAATCGGAGACTCTTTATGGAAGGGTTTAAGAAATCTTGCACTCCAGGCTGCGTATATTCCATTGGTAACCAGATTAAATGAAGGGGAAAAAGTACACGATGCTTGCAGTGTTCTGAGTACTTTAAATCTGTGATATGCATGAAACAAATTCAGCATGCAGTTCTCTCTTTTAAGAGAGGCGGGCTAAGATCATTTGATAAGCGGTTATATATGATGATTTCTGATATTTTGATGGAGAAATTATGTCCATCCCTCATGCAGGTTCTCAGAGTTGTGCTCTATTTTGGAACCTGGGAGACCTGCTAAAATTGACAAACTGGCCATACTTGGTGATGCCATTCGAGTTTTGAACCAGTTAAGAACTGAATCTCAGGATTACAAAGAGACAAACGAAATGCTATTGGAAGAGATAAAAACTTTAAAGGTCAGTCATGTTTCTACGTCATTTTAATGAGAATATCTTGTTAGTATTTTTTCGCTGCCATATGATACGATGCCCTCTGCATCTAGATGCTGGACAACCAAAACAAGATATAATTAATCTAAAGTTAAGGCTGATGAGTGAAAGGATGGTAGACATATGAAACGAAGATTTATACATTTAGGAAAACCAGCTACATATAACTGGTATGTGGGCCTAGTCGTAACAATGTCTTTTTTATCTGAATGTGATACATGTAATGGATTAAGGATATACTAATTCTAATAACGACACAAGTTTAGAAAAAACTAAATATGATAAATGAATTCTACCATCAGTGTATGAATCATAAGTGTGTTTTCCAAGAGTTTGCCTTGTGGGTTTGTTCAAATGTCCTTCTATTGGAATTGGTGCTGCCATGAGCCGCAAATAATAGGTTATACAACATTATGGAGTATAGAGCTATTCTTTACCTACCATTAAGTATATCCAATTGTTGAAAGGTTACTGCCATAAGCAGCCAATGGTTGGTCATAGTGTACGATAGGGAATATTGTTTTCTTTTACTGAGAATATAACTTCTCCTCAGGAACCCATCTTGTCCTTCCCCCACCCACATTCCTTGCCCCCCCACCCCCCAGGAAAAAAAAAAAAAGAAAAGGAAAGAGAACATCTTCATGGAAAAAGAAAGAACTCACTGTGAAATGTTCGGTACATTATGCCTTAAAGTCTCTAGTATAATATGTTTCAGGTATGCATTTAAACAAAAGAAACACCCAATTTTTTCAATGTTCTGACTTGCAAACACACTGTTCCGTACTTAGGTGCAAGGATCAAAATATTGTTTTGAAACGGTCGAAACATCTGAAACGTTTTTGTTTCCAAGGAGACCGAAACGAATCAATGATGAAATCGAAATTCTAATACTTCGAGATATTCTATAATGGTTCAAAATGTTTGTTATATTTTAATGTATTTGCACAATTATTTCGGACTGTTTCAAGATATTTTGGTATATTTTGACCAATTTTTTGAAAAAATAATTCTTAGTTTTTTTTTTCAAAACGGGTCGAAACATTTCCGAAACACGTTGAAACGTTTCCGTTTCCAAGGTGACTGAAACAATGCACTGAAACGAAATTTTGATCCTTGCTTATGTGTTAAGTTTTGTTTTTGTAGATCATAACCAAATCATTTTGCTGTTCTCCTTCTAAAACAGGCGGAGAAGAATGAACTTCGTGCAGAGAAACTCATACTGAAGGCAGACAAAAAAAGAATGGAGCAGCAGTTGAAGGCCATGACTATTCCACCAGCTGGGTTTATGCCAGCCCACCAAGCAACGCATCATGCTGGTACAAACAAGATTTCAGTTTTTCCCGGCTATAGTTTCGGTCCAATGTGGCAGTATCTACCTCCAAGTGCCCGTGATACATCTCAAGATCATGAGCTCAGACCGCCTGCTGCTTAGTAATTTTTGCAAGAGTACGTACTTGCACCATTTTCAGATGCATTATCCTACAATTTATGACTGTGACCCTCGTTCAATTGTAAATAAAAATGCTATCCAATTCACCTTTATCCTGGAGCAGTTTCTCTTGTTTTTTATGATTCAAGTAGTGCCCTATGTACAGCAATAGGCAAGTAATCAAGTTGGATGCAATTTATTTGCTTCAGTAATTTTATTTGTTTTCAAGTTGTCTTCCATTTCTAGGATTTTAGTTGCATTTTATGAATTTTCTATATCGGGAACTTTTTAATGGTTGTGTCACAGGCTTTGGTATTCATGGATTGAACTGATGAGGCTAATTCTCTTTTGATATAAACTTCAATCTTGGAAATTGCAAAAGCAAATGAATTGTAAAGAATTCCAGAGTTATCTACATGGATTGTGAACCCCTCACACTGGCAGTACATAGAGCAATAATATTGTGCAACTAAGATTCTATTAAATGTCTTAAGGTTTATGGAGCAAATTCACTTATTTTTTGTTCGGAAACCTCTTTGAAAAGTTCATAGTTCATGAAGAATAAAGTGTTTGTTGGAGGGTTCAGCTGCCCCATCGCCCCCCCACAAATTCTGCTTTAATCGTATGCCAATGCTCAACAATGAGTCCATGTTAATTAGTGATTTGACAGGTTTTGCGCTGGTTGTCAACCACCTAACTCAACCCTTTTCTTTAATTAGGGCTGGGACTGGTGTATAAAAGATAGAAAAAAGCACAACACATGAGACGTTATATGTCCACAGCGAAATTAACATTAAAAATCTGTTTTATCTTCTTCAAAATGATAGTAATTTGATTGTGATCATTCTTGATCAGTGCACGTTAATGTAAATGAAGGAGAAGGAATGATGTGAGCCATACAAATATACAATAAATCAACCAAGATTCATTTCATACAGAGTATCAAGCATTATATGCAATACAAGATAGATCATACACTTAGTATAGGGAACCTCGTTGAAGTTTCTTGGTTTTTTTGGAAGCAGAACTTGATGCAGCTTCAGTCCTAGAACACACGGACACACACACACAAAGAACAACCCAACTTGATGCAGCTTTAGATGTAAAAACTAATATCTCCACCGAAGTACTTTGAAGCTTCAAGCCCAGGATATCTTGATTCAGTCTGCTTTCACTTGTGTTGCTTCATTATTTTCTTATGCCCATCTTCAGTTTAATAACCTTTTTATTTGCTAAAAAAGGAATGACATAAATTTTAAGGTTCTCCATGTGAATCCTTTGCAGTTGAATTGAATATTTGTGTTTTAGGGTCTGGATGCTGTTCATAAGTCATACAAGGTTGCTTCTCCGCACTTATTTGTAGCTCTTGATCATGTTCTTTGCCCCATAATAGCAAGTACAGGCCAGCAATGACAATAACTCCCCCTATTATACTAAACAAAGGCAAAGATGTTAGAATATTCACTCTGCTGCATCTCTTTCTCTCTCACAGTATATGCATGTAAAGGTATCGGTAAGCATGAAATCAAGACCGATCGTGCATTATTTTGCCTGCAACATGCCTGTAAGTACAAATGACTGGTTTAAATCTTAATTTACCTGCCCACATAAAGCTTTTCGCCAAGGACAAAGTATGCTAGAACTGCCACTAGTAACGTCGAAAGGGGATTAAACATGGTCACAAAAACTGGTCCCTTTTCTTCTGTGCACCATAACTGAACGAAGATTATCAATCCTGAGACCACTACTCCCTGCAATGCATGAGTATGTTGTTAATTTAATGAAGAGTTTGTGTTAAATTGCTGAACTTCCACTCAGTACTCACACCATATATTGTAGACCACAAGTCAATGTTGAAACCAATTGTCCAAGCTGCTCTCTTACGTTGTATGAACACTGTGAAGACAGCTGATTGTGCTGCTCCCACAAAGCTCATCCATGTAGTCAGTGACAATTGTGCTGGATATCTTTTCAATGTATATGCCTGTGATTTTTAGGAGATACATGAAATTAATGGTATGTCAACATTTTACATGTTAATTCCAAAAACTGTCTTCCATTGAGGCAACTGCCATAGTTACTCTTGTCTACTCATTTGGAGAGGATGCATATAGAATATGAATTGCAATTTCTATATTGTTCTTTGGCTAGGTAACGTTGTGTCCTGATTCTATTGGTTTTTTCATGATGTAGTAGTTTGTTTTACATTTTCAGAAGAAACCCACCCATATGAAAAGAACTTTAAGAAAAGATCAGGAGTTAGACTTAAAACCTGCATTATGTACCATATAGACCATGTTATGCAGCTTGTCACTGTAAGTACTGAACCCTTTAACCAGTTCTCGTGGATGGCTGTGTTTCCTCTAAGGTGGATTAGAGGATGCCCTATGTTTTTTATATTGGGCCCTTTGTATAGTGTCATGGTCATGACACCAGCCAAGGAAACCAAGGTTCCAAGAATTTTGGCTATTCCACGAGGGCTTCGAATATCTAGAACCTCCAACCTGCATGAACTTGTTTTTTTCAGATAAATAATTGAAATAAAAATGTATATATGTCTATGTGTGTGTGTGTGTCTATATATATAATTAGGTACATGTAAAGCTCTCATGGATTACCTGAGTATAACCGCTAATACAAAAGTTAGGGAAGCTATGGTGTTCACCATTGATGCAAGGAATGCTGGAGAGGTGAATCTTAAGCTTGCAAAATACATGTTTAGAGTCAAACCCACCCTGTGATCATTGCAAGAAACTTTGTTATTTTCCCATAGATGATCTAGAAACATAGATTCTTTGTGCTCTTACCCAAGAAGAGAGAGAACAAAGATCTCCATGAGTAGAGCCAGTGTCAGCTTTGGCCTTATTTTTCTGCAGAAAAAGAAAATGATCATTATCTGTTTGGCTGACCTGAATGAAAATGTTTGAACTCATACATCAACTCCTCCTTTGTAAATGTTGTGGCAATTGCTAAGTAAGCTAGAACTGCAATGTTTATTCTCTGTTGCTTTAGTGGATGGTAATTAAAGTAGACAATGCATATTAGGAAGATTTAACATGATTTACAACATATACCATGCGAACATAAATTTCCATAAATGCATGCCTACTCAATTCCTATACTTGTTTCAAATCTGAACTATGTAAATACAGTAGATATCGAATTTAAAGAAACATGGTACGGCAATTTTTTTTTTTATAGTTGATGCATTCGTAGATGTTGATTTACCTTTCAAGGAAATAGGCAAAAGGTAACATTACTAGACCAGCTACAATATGTCTGAAAGTGATGTAGACATGGGGATTCATTCCATGGTTGAAGGAAGCCTCTGTAATGAAGTACATAAAAGTATAGCCCATCTGAGCAAGAACCATAAGGATGTGTGGTTTGAACCTCTTGTAAGTTCCTTTAATTGAACATCCCTCTGTCGCCATTAGCACCCTACGAGTAGATAGTGATACAGAGGATTGTGGAAGAGTTGGATTTTGATTCTTACTTCATGTTGTTGGTATCGTGTTCTTGTTAAATTGCTTGATAGCCTGACTGTTTCCCGACTGAATGTCAGAATAGAAATTGAAGAATGGAAAAAGATATATTCTCATGCAATTTTTGTTATACGATCTCTTAAATTTTCGTATACAAGTTGATTAGGAATTTAGAAAGATGGAATGACAAAAAATAGTCAGATCTAAAGTTTGAATCCTAGCAGAAGCAGCTCTTGCAAGTCACACTCTGGCTTATAAACTATTACTTTTTTTAGCAAGAAGAGTATATCTTTCAGATTATTCTTAGTCCTGGATGACATTAACAAGTCCATGAGGAATCATTCATCTATCCATGAGTTTATACCCTAGAAAACAACAAATTTCCACTGTTGTAGAAATCTCACAAGCCATGAAAAAGATCACCCACAACATTTAGGCAATCAATCAGATGATTTGAATGAGTCTTTTCTAAATTTCTGTTTACTGAGACTGAATAATTGAAAATTCCATGTTTGTTTTGCTTTTCGGTTACTGCTCTCGAGTCTTGACTGTATGAGTTGTGGTGTTGTTTTCTTTGGGTATGTTTGAATGGTAGAGTTTGAGTGGATTGGATATCTTAAAAAATTATCATTTTTTATCTAATCAAAACCCACTCAGCTGTCATCCAGATAGAATATAAATTGGTATATCCAGTCATTTCCTCTATTTGAATAGATTATATATTTTGTGGAGCCTATGGATAAGAGTGATGTAATTTGCTTTCATCGACTATTATACCCTATCCTATCCAATCTAATCCATCAACATGTTTAGTTTATAAATTAGCCTCCAATTCATTTCAAATAAAAAAAAAAATACACTTTCATATCTATTTTTTTAACAATTCATTCAAATATAAAATAAATATTTTTAAAATATATTGTAACCATAAAAAACCGAGGGCGTATTACAATGAGCAAGAGAAAAGAACAACTTCTTATTTGAAGCAGTGATAAACGATATGGAGATCTGCCGACTTAGGGGTGAGCATGTCCATAAATTGTATTACATGTCATGTCTAGCAAAAAATATCACAGCCCCACTTTGAGTTTCATTTAATTCATGTAAGTGGGTTAAAGTTGACTTTTCAAATCGAGTCGGAATAAAATCCGAAGGAGATTTTCCATGCATTTTGTACATACCAAACATAGGATATACGGGCCTCACATCACATATTTTTTTATTTTATTCTACCATAGTTATTCACTTTTAACCCACGATCCAAACATACTCTTAATATATTCCACAAATATGGCAACATGTGCTTGGGCTTTCAGAGATTCAAATACATTCCAGTGAACTAAAATGGGGAGGGAGAAGAAAAGGGGGGGGGGGGGGGGGGTGGGGTGGGAGATAAGTGGTTGAAAGTATTATTTTGATTGTGTATTGTTATATTTTTTGAACACCAATCTTGCTACACAATTGATCCAAATACCCAAGCATCTGTTTCATTGGAAGTTGTAGAGAGGTTGATTTCTGAACTTAAACATGTTGCATATTGATTGTGCCCCCCACTATTCTGCTTTGGGCTTGGATGAAGTGTACAAGGAGAGCGTATGAACAGCTAATTCCAAAGAAAAGATCTGATAGTACCTTGTGGGGCCATGAGAGGAGCAACAATCAAAACAACTGTTTTGTTTCCGCTTGCATTGGTTTGCAACTATACCTTGAAGACTACCGAATGGTTGGTTCAACGAGTAAGAACTCAAATTTACTTGTTTATTATTTAAGTTCGGGTTTTTATAACTATGATGACTCGGTGATTTTAAATTTACTTTTTAGCGCCTCAGCCAAGGGTGGAGGGAGGCTAGGGCCAGGGCGGGCATGTGCCCCCCTCAAAAAATTTTTTTTTTTTTAGTTAAGTATATATATTATAAATTTGTATAATATATTATTTGTGCCCACCCAAAATCAAAGATAAAAATATTAGGCCCACATTATTTACCCAAAAAAATTAAAAAATTAAGCCCATTTAAAACAAAAAAAATTGAGCCCACTATTATCTACCCAAACTTATTAAAAAATCAAATATTTGACCTATCACAATCAACCCAAACCTATTAAAAAAACAAAACTTTTAGCCCAACATTAAAAACAAAATTTTTGGCCCAATATTAAAAAAAAAACTTTTGGCCCAATTGACTAAGGGGAGAAAAGGGTATAAAATCTTTAGTTGCAACTAAATAAAGAATAATTTTACTACAGACTTGTGATTGTGCGCATTGATAGAAAATTAGTGAAAAATTAATTTACATTTAATTCATATACAAAATTTTAGTAATTTTTAAAAATTTTATATTTTATTGAAATATATAATTAGGTTAAAAATGTACTAAATTTTTTTTTTTTTGTCTTTTTGTTAGGATTTTGTTTCGGCTAAATAAAAATTGAATTTACTATTTCACAATAATTTTGTTTTGATTATTATTTTTTTGTTATTCTTGAACTGATTTTTTTTGTAAAAATTTCGACTAAATATTTGTTTATACCAGTTATATTTTGTCCCCTCATAGACATTCATGGCTTTGCCCCTGACAATATATATATATTTTTTTGGCATTTTTTAAGTTAAATGGACTTCATGTATCAAATATAATATAATAAATATAAATATATTATAGTGTGATTGATTAGAAGGAAAAATATTATAGTGCTTAATTAAAGTGTCCACCCTGACCAGAATTCCTGGCTCCGCCCCTGGACTCAGTTTCGGCCTTGACGTAAGTGTGATAAAATTTCTCGCAGATAATTTTTTGGTGCTGAAGGATAATACTTCCTCACAAATACGCGGAGTGATATATCTTCTTATCCATTTTAGGTACCACAAAAATAAAAAATACCGTGAAGAAAAATTATATTTTTATATCATACTTCTATTTTTCATAAAAACAAAAATACATGTAAAATTGTCTTATTTTATTAGTTCACCTTTGTTTTATTATTATTATTAGGGCAAATGACAGTTTGCATACCGAAAGATTAAAAAAAAATTAATTTACACACTCAAAGATCAATTGTTTCAAATTGCGCCATCAATTAAATTAATTGGTAGCAATGTGATTTTAATCATAACATTCGTTGCGATTTTCATCAAATTGACAATCACATGAGACGTACGTGAAACGAAGAAGAGTCATAATCTAACAAAATTCATAACATGCATTTCACGAGGTTGTCAATTTGACAAAAATCGCAATCTCAACCACAACGTTCATGCCAATTTTTATTGGATTGACAAGCACGCGAGACACACGTGAAAATGGGAAGCGCCATAATCCGACCAAAATCATCACTTACATCTAACGTGGTTGACAGATGAAAATTATAAAGAACATTTCGGTTGGGATCACATTGCTACTAATTAATATAATTGAGTGTAATTTAAAACAATTGATCTTTGAGGGTACAAATTAATTTTTTTTAATCTTTCGGGGTGCAAACTACTATTTGCCCTTATTACTATTAATGACTAGAAATAAACGGTAGCAAGATCAATGGCTAAAATTCATTTTTTAGTATGACATTGAAAAATATATGGAATCCATTTAATGGCACACAACTTCCCATGGCCACTCACTGTTCTTTCTCTCTCTCTCACAAGCTGAGAGAGAGAGAGAGAGTTCCCGTACACATGTGCATGCTCAATGATCCAAAATAACCACTTGATCAACATGAACATATATTTGATCGACACTTATAATTAGTTGCAGTGTAGCTACTGCCCCCAGGTAGAACGAAGCCTTAAGCCAGCAGCCAAATGCTCTGTATCACCCAGAGAGACAGATAGCATGCTGAAAAATTATCATCGCGTACTTAAATTGAAAATCATTGACACCCAATGAGCTAATCAATTCAATGGTACCCAAAGTTCATTGAAACAATTTTGCTTAGACTCGAGAGCAAATTCAGCCACTAAACATTCAATTTTCCCAGCAAGAAGAACGGTTTCTCCACTCATTTTTACAAGAAGTACTTCAGAAAACTTTCATTGTGGAAATGAAAACATTTTTGAAGTATGTTATCACTTGGTTCGTTTTACAGACAAGCTTTACCGGTTAAAACAAATCAAAGATAAAAAAAATACAACAGTGTGTCTATATGATGTCCCAGACAACAAAAGGTCTAACCTGCAGCCCAAATCCAAAACATGATTAGAGACGATATTGCTATCGTTATCCAACTCAGGAAGGCCAACGCAACTGCCATTTGGTACTTTTGGCATTCCTCCCCAAGACTGCAACCTCCCAAGTCACTAAAGTACAACACTGTTATGCCGGCTGAGGAAGCAGCACCTGCAAGGGACAATGTTGCTGTGACCTGCCAAACAAATCATTTCCAAAATGAAACTGATAAATGGCGACAATTGGAAGACAAACTTTCATTGGTCTACCTTGATAAGTTCTGTAGGGGCTTACCCAGTCTCCGACAACAAAGAGGCTGACCAAAACAGGATTGTGGAGGACCTTCTTCTTTGCCAAGGCATAGGCATCCAAGAATGCAAGCCCGAAGCTCCAGATGACTAGCAAACCCATTGAAGCAATCAGGTAGCTACAAAGGCAATACGAGATGAGGCATTAAAACTTATATTTCAATGGTAAACGAAAAATAGAATTTTGACTTAGCAAACATTTGATAAGTACTGAAGAAGTAATAATGAAGTTCACAGACAATTTTATGGTCAAACTACTGTTGTCTAAAATTCTTGACAAATCAAACAGAACAGGAATGCTTAAAAGAAAATATGACCAAAATCCCAAGAAAGAGCAACTAGATCTTCATCATGCATTTGGAGATTTAAGGTATAGCACTTTAGCTATATGTGTATAGCTGAAATGAGGTTGTAAAAATGAGAAGGGGCACCAGCTTGGAACTTAGAGCTGATTCAGTTTGTGGCAAGATGTGAGAAGTCAACAGAGAAGCTCGTTCCTATGTGCTAAGGCTAGTGTTTGAAGTCAGAATAAAGCGATAGAACTTTGATGTTCTATAAGCAATTATAGCAAGATGGTAAAGGCATTCATGGAGATGTATGCGGACATGGATTCATTAAAAGCCACACAAATCACCTGAAAGCTATAATTTAGCTCTAGATGGCAAAATGGTTAAAAAAATATAATAAAAAAGAGAATATGCAGTAATTACAAATTGTTGGGCTGGGAAATTGTTGAGTTTTCTCTCTTAGAAAGCTAGCAGTTACAAGGTTTCCGCTTCTTGAAAAGTCAGGGCAGACAAAATTGAATAGTTTCAGCAGAAGACCAAACTTTGGATGACATATCCATAGATTAATTTTTTATTAAAGGCACTAGGCATTTGACCGATAAGAACATGAAATTAAAGTCAGGCTAAATTCACTGAATTGTCACCTCACTCCTATTTTCATTACCTAAATCTTTTTGCTAGAATCATCCAACCCGTATGTCATATCAGTATGTGGAAGGATAACAATGCCCATCATGCCTGTGTTCTGTTCATTCAGTGGGATCAAAAAAGAATTTGAAATTTGCTACATTTCCTCCCAACTCAGTTATTCTGATTCAACAAGGGTACAAAATTAGTGTCTTGTTCCCAAGGTATTAATTTTGATTCTGTTTTGAACTCCTTTTTATGGATGAACTTACCACTTGCATACAAGAGGATGCCCTGATTAAATGAAGAGGAATAAATGCCAAGGTATAGAATTGTGTATTGATGCTTCAGCATGAAAAGATTTCTGACTATGACACAGAAAACCAAATCATTTGGATAGTCATACTAGCAAACTTAGTAAACTTCACGTAGTTAAGATCGATGGCCTAGGAAATAGAAATACATTCCATCATCAGTATCTTCAACATCTACAACCAATCATCCACGGGCAGGAGTCTAAGAAAGATGGTACTACACAGAGAGAGAGAGAGAGAGAGAGAGAGAGAGAGGAGGTCTCATTTTCACATATTAGGCCAGTGGCATGTATCTTTCATATCGAAGGGGAAGTACTATTAGGAAGGTACAAATTGTCCATTTTTATTTCCTATTGTGCGAGCCACTGGAATTTGGATGTTGACATAATAGTGTGGCAAGACAAAAATTAACAAACTAAAAGTGACCACATTCATGAGTAGCACCAATTAGTGACAAAAAGAGAATGGTTGAGATGGTTCAGCCATCTGCAATAAAAAACAGCAGCTACACTAGCAAAGAAAAGTGATATGGTTCATGTTAAAGTTGTTGCAAGGTGACAAACAACTCTTGATAGCTTGTGGTATTCAGAAAAGACACACTGGCATGTAATTTTACACTTGCGGGTTCCATTTAGGTTAAATGATGAAATCACGAGTGTGGAATATGGGATAGCCGTTTTAATTGAGTAAGTTTGGCTTTCATGACTTGAGGTCTCAAGCAGGTATTTTGTCTCTCGCCATTGCATATAAAAAACTACTTGTGGTACGTGGTAACATAGCCTGATAGCCATAGTTTTGTTTATGCAAGGAAACAAAAATATATTTCTTCATAGCAAACATTGCGTTAGAGAAGCACATATGGTTTTTCACAAATAACATATCCAGCTCATCAGAGTATCAGATGCAAATGCATTATAGACACCAGCTAGATATGGCATGAAATCATGTCAGAGTTGTCCATATGATTGCTCATAACAACCTAATTCTCTCAATGATTTCCAAAAAAAAACACCAGAAGCAAAAAGAACCATGAAATGAGAACAATACCAACTATTTCTGCAGCATAACATATGAGGAATGGTCTACTTTAATACTACTTATTTATAGATCAATAAACCAAGCTCAGATTTCTATAACAAATAGAAGCACACAACCAGCCCAACTTTTCTGCCCCTTTGGATGCTTTTGGTTATCGGAGCACCCTTTCCATACACCTGAATTAACATGGTGAAAGTAGCTACTTCAAAAGATAAAATGTCAATTGTCATAATGTTCCTCCTTTTTCCAAAGTTATAGGAACTTATTATGTTCATTATATTACTGTCTTAGAAGTATACTCTTTCTGCAAAGTAGACTCCCTAAAAACGACACAACATAGATAAAATTAAGGAATGAAACCAAGGTGCAAACAAGCGTCATTTGCCAAAGAACTTGCACAATCACAACCCTGTTTTACTCCAAAAACAATCATCAAGTATGTAAATAAGTCCCTATCAAGCTCAACAATATGAACAAAGATAATTAAGGCCAGCTTGGATAAATTGATCATCATAAATGTCAAGGGATATAGGTACTTATGGTGTGGTTTTCTGTTAAGACAAGTTTTATTTAATTTTTTATTATATGGGGCAATTGATTTCACAGTTTCAAAGTACAAAAATGGAAAATCCCAAAATTAGGATTGATGAAACCATTTCTGGTGCATAACACAATACCAGATTTTAACAAACTTTACCAAATGGGTCTTAAAGTTCACATGCATAACCATTATTCAGATGTGAAAAAAGAAATAACAAGAATAAAAAGGATGAGTTGGGAAAGAAAAATTACCAAAAAGCTGTGAAATTGAAGAAGGTTTTAGTAGTGGCCATAGAAGCAATTGAACCGGCTGCAAACAAACACTGTGACATCCTAAGAATAAACCCAGTCACCGTCCCAGGAGTCCCAGCAAAATCTTTCATTTTTCTCTTTCCAGAACAAAGAAAATTTCAAATTCTTAATGGGTCACTGAAAGCAACCATCAATCACCATAATCCAAGCATATCACTACCCATCAAGAAAACCATAATCCAAGACCGTTTCATTCACCCTTTAGAAGATAAAAGCCAAGATATGCAAACTAATAAAATCCTTAGATGTCAAAACCATGAAAGCACAAATTTTTCGAAACCCAAAGGGAGAAAAGGAAAAAAAATACAAAATTACTGCTACCCAGAAGTTCAAATTCACGAATTTATAAGAATTTGTTTCTGGGTGGCAAAAATAGTAGAGAGACAGAGAAAAGAAGAAGAAGAGAGAGAAGCAGGCGTAAGAGGAAGGAATGATAGGAACAGCTAAACATAAAAGGGTTGTCCGATTCAGTGATTATCAATACCAAACTGCTTTACTAAATCTCTCAACAAACATCAACAGTCAACAAGCGTGGGCAGACCGCGACATAGTGCAATTATCCATTTTGGGCACAACAGATTTGTTAATTCTTTTATTCCAATTAATAAGGGCGATTTTGAAATAAAAAATAGACCCTAAAAATTAAAAAAAGGTATCCTAATCCTCACGATTTCTAAAATCGACGGATTTTTCTCTTATCGTAAATTTTATTATCGTCGGTATTGGCACGTAGAATGAGTAATGAATATGAGTGTAATTGAAATTATTTGAGAGTTATACATTTATGTATTGATAAGACTGTTTCCGGAGGCTCTGAAGAAGTCGGAATAAGAGAGCATTCATCTTATTTGATTGGTTTATTAATTCGTGTCTAATAAATGATATTATATCGGATTGGTATCGTGTATATTTTTTTAATTGATTTCACTCATATTCGATTTGTTTATTAATCGTGTCGTATCGTGTCGGGTCTACTCGTTTACAAAACCGGTAATTTAAGAAAAATCTAAAACTTTTAATTTTGTATCGTATTTGTATCGTATCATATTTCGGCATCTCTAAGTTAAACAATTATATTTCAATTTATTTTTTTGATATCATATCTCTAATTTGATGAGTGTTAAATTTTTTTTATTTAATTGTTTTTTAGTCAATGGTTACGAGTCAACTATTTCAAAATAAACGGTTAGAAATAAATTTTAGTCAATACGGAACTGATACCTTAGTCTCATCTGTCAATTATTTCTGGGACATTTCCTGAGCTTGGGGCACTACCTGAAAATGGATGTAACAGAACTGTACGGTACGAAAAATAAAAGTCAGCACAATATCTCTAAAATTTGTGGGGGTATTTTTATAAATTTTGTGGGTTATTTTATAATAAAAAATTTATTATTGTTATGAGTGATTTTACCACTGTAATGAGTATTTTTATCATATTTATGATAACTATTTTTACTATTTTTTTTCATGCAAAAATAATTACTATTTTTGTGAGTATTTTATCACATTTGTGGGTGTTTTTATCACTATTATGATAGTTATTTTTTTTTATTTTTTTGAATATCACAATGGTAATAAAAATACCTGCAAATTAATAAAAACAAAAACAAACGTGAAATGGAGGTATGATATTAAAAAAAAAATAAAAAAAAAAGAGTACCATGGTCAACTCCCAAGAATTTAGCTAATTTTTTCGTTTACTAATATGGCTATTACAAATGTGCTTGTCACTTTATACTTTGGAATATACTTCATCAACCGAACATCATTATTTACTTTTTAAAAGTAGCTATCTAACAAATCAGAATCACAAAAAATCTGTAGGGTATGAATTTATATCCTCTGAATTTTGGTCTTTTTTTTTTTTTTTGGTCTAGATTAGTCTCGACTACTCTCTTGAGCTCTGAGACCTGTTATCGTAACTCGAACTAATTTAAAGATATGTCCTCTAAGGAACAAAGGTAGTTGGTCCCTTAAGGGTGAGAAAAATATCGAACTTGAGACATCTTACTTTTAAGAGGATGTATTTAACTACTATACCACCCTTAAGGATTAAATTTTTGTCAAAGTGAATATAGTAGATGGAATCTCAATTCAAATCGGTTTATCATCATCTTTGAATTCCTTTGGAGTTTGGCTAATGGTAACCAACAAATTAATTCATTAAACTTGACCAATATCAAGAAAATAAGAGAATTCAAATTCTTTTTATTTTGGGTTAATAATATTTTGGTCCCTAAAGTATGTCCGGTTTATCAGTTTAGTCCTCATTGTATTAATTTTGTTAATTTGATCCCTAAAGTTTTAAATTGTGTCACTTTGGTTTCTAATCAGCTAATTCGTTAAGTTTTTTAATGGAAGTGACTATGTGTCATTCTTTCAGACGGTATCACGTGACCAATACGTGATCATTATGATAAAAATTTAATGATACGTCTATGTAAAAACCATTTAAACACAAATTGAATATTTTAGGAACCAAATTGATAAAATTGATAATTTAGAAATCAAATTGACAAAATATGCTTATTTTAAAGACCAAAAATACTATTAACCCTTTATTTTATGTTCATCGAGACTAAGTGCATTGTCGTGGGAACTAATTTGAAGTTTAGAGGAATATTGTTAACTTTACTGGGGATTTCGCATCTTCTGGTAATTGTCAGTGGGTTCAGTTCTATGTTTGCTTTAATGAAACTATTTTTGTATCCAAAACCCTTTTAATGCATTTAAGCTTCAATTCCTATTTTGAAAGATCATCCACCATTAATAAGTGTGGAACCCACTTATATACAATGAGTCTCACTTGAAAGTATAATAGATGTTATGCCAATAATAGATGATATCTCACTCGATCTTTTATTGTTGCTGGCGATTTCTTACACAATTTTGAGATAACAACACTCTGGTTGACACTTGGAAGATGCTATCTGGTTGGGGAATGGCGAAAACCTATCACTCACAAAAGAAAGGTTAGAATGGAAGTTGGAGGTGTCCCAATGATTCCCCTCCGATGCTAAAGTTAGTTTTTGATGAGGGAAGAAGACGCAGTGTGTCACACCCCCACCCCGGATCACATAGGGTGGGCGGCGGACCGGCCACCAAGGCCTTAACCAACAAACCCTGTGCATATTAAATGCAAAATACAGCGGAAGACAAATAATAATGTGATCCACCACCGATCTAATGAATACCAGAGGAATAAACTAAACATCACCAACATCATTATTAAACTCATGTAAAATAATAATTAACAATAAGGTTCACTACTCTAAGTAAAAACAACATTATTCCCAAAAACAATTGAATGTTTGTCTCAAAAACTATAAAAGACATTTATTCCTGAAAACCTACAATAAAATAAATCTTCAAGTCATCTAATCCCTTGTATATCAGCAGACTTACTCCTCACCCTGATCCTCTCCTGAAAAATGTTATATGTTTGGGTGAGCACAATGGCCCGTGAATAGCAACCACCTCTAATGAGGTGTGAAAATAAATCCCACAGTTTATATACAAAAATAAACTTTGATACATACATAAGTACAACAAATTGTACCCCAATCCTTCCCACATAATCAGGTAAACAAAATTATCTCATGATCACAAATAACTTTATAAATGAAAAGACATTTATAACCCAAAACACTCACACACAAATTCAATATCAAATACATTTGTCAAATCATGTTTGTTACCACTAGCCTGGTAACTGGCCCCTATGTGCACATCCCTATACCGACCACGCCGGTATACAATCTCGTTACCATTTTGACCTGGTAACCCAGTCCCCGTCTCATAAACATGATTTTCACACACACCAAAACTGTAGTTGTAGTCCCAACGCACACAAAATTTCTCTTTCATCACCCAAGCAATGATATAAAATCATCCCACCAGTTTTCCAAAATTCACATATATAACAGTTCACAATTTCAAAACATTTAACTGCAACCCCAAACATCAACACATATATCATATCCATGAAAAAATCCACACACACGCACACACACATTTAATATAGAAAATTCTCCCAAAAGAAGCAGTAAACTACTCACATTGATTTCCAAAATCCAATTCAAAGCCCTCTTTCTCAACCTCAATGCAATCACCACCTAATCCAAAATAACATATAACAATCAATCTCTATTCCTAACTTCGTCGTTTCGCGATTCTATATTTAGCTTACGTACTTCCTACCCATTGATTTATACTTAATATATACTTTACATATTAATATCATTTCTAATATGAGGTAATAGAGTATAGAAGTATTATGGGTTGTTTAGAAAAATTTTCTAAAGTTTTGGGGTCAAATCATAATTTTGAAACTTTTGGGGTCAAAGTGTAATTTCTTTGAAAAACGAATTTTCTGTTTTCGGGACTGCCATAAATTTTTTAAAATTCTATTTTTCTAACTTACCAAGTAAAACAGTGGTTAAAATTAAGTTTAGAAGAACATAGGGGTAAAAGTAAAACTCTTTGAAACTAAAGGAGAGCTTTCTGTAATTTCTGGATTTGTCTTCTTCAACTTACCAACTCCTCCACGTTCTGCAACTTAAAAGAAAAGTCCAAACCCTTTCCTTTTCTTTTCTTTTCTTTTTTTTTTTCTTTCTTTTTCTTCCCAACACATTAATTAAACTCAATCAAACCTCAAATAACTATACACTCAAATTCAACTTAATATCTTCAAAAATTATTTGTGTGTAATATATATATATATTATGCTATGAAATCTAACACCATGTGATATAATAAAATACAAAACTCATAAAATAAGTAATGCATCTACATACCTTCAATGGATCCAACTTTCCCTTTTTCTTTTTTCTTTTTCGTTCTTCTTCCTTCCTTCACTCTCTCTTTCTCTCTTTTTGCCGTCTCCTGTTTCTTTCTTTGTTTCTTCTTTTTTTTTTTTTTTTTTTTGTTTTGCCCTATTTTGACTGCCTACATATATATATACACAAAATAAAAAAAACCCTACAGTAACCCTACAATTCCTCATTCATTAATTACACTAACATCCCTTTTCAAAAATAATATCACAAATTGACCTAAACTAAGTTATATATATATTTCAAAAATTTGGGGTTTTACATCCTCTCCCCCTTAAAAGAATTTCGTCCTCGAAATTTATATACCTTGTGAGAACAAATGATGATATTCAATTTCCATCCTTTTATCCGCTTCACAAGCAACTTCCTCGCCTGAGTGATTCTTCTACAATACCTTGACTAATGGAATCATTTTGTTACCCAAAATTATTGACTCCTCAACATAATTAAGAGTTTCCTTAAGCCTAATAGACTGCTCTCACCAATATACAAGGAGAATCAGATATATATACTTTCTGCGCATAACAACACAAGGTATGTCGTGAAAATGAAACATCTTTACCAAATAACTTCGTCAATTAATTCACAATAACCTAAAATAAATTCATGTCCAATCTATATCCTGAAAGTCATTATAGAAAATTTATAATAGTATACTCCAATTTCTACTCAAAAAATTGAAATTAGTTATAGTAAACCTGAATGATATTGATATTTAGTCTTTATCTATTAATGTACTACAAATTGACTACAACTTCCACAATTTTTCTTTTCATTCACTCATCCAATAATAGTTTCTCAATATCAATATAATTTCGTACTCCCTAGATGCACATAGAATTATAGGTTGTATCTATAATATCTCTCTTCAACATATTCTCTTTTGAAGACCTGATGCAAACTCACGTCGTGCATTCACTGTGAGACCTGATGCTTGATGCCACACTTTGCATCCAAACTACAATATCTCAGTATCTATAATATCTCAGCATCCAAACTCACGTCGTGCATTCACTGTGAGACCTGATGCTTGATGCCACACTTTGTAGGAATAAATACTAGGCGCAATGTACTACGCCGAGAATTTATTATCCTCCATCTCTACCTCCCGAGCATTTAATATTTCTTAGTTGCTTGTCATAAGTTCATCGGGGGCATTTATTGTGCTTTCAAGGGCCCCTCTCATGATTGATTGCAATGTATCATCCTACATAGCCTGAATAATTGGGATGGTGGTCCACGCCTACTGACAACCAAACAAAAATATTCAGAAGATATTCCTTTATTTACTTCCAGGTGGGCACTCCCATAGTCCCACCAATGCAAGATTATTTATTGATAATTATCTTCCGTCAAGCCGATTGACATGGTCGGCGTACAAGGTCAATCATTCCTAAACTCCTCGGTCTCGTTCGTGTCGACGTCATATTCTTCTCGGCGTCAATGTTCTTCAGTTCAGACAACATAGGGTCTTCGTCTGCGTTTATGATAACGCCGATGAAGTTCTAATACTCTTTGGGTTTCATGATAGCGCTGAGGGAACCCTTTCTCTTGAGATCATCCTCTGAGGCTGAGCAGACATTACTTGTGCGGTTGTTGGCTGAGTGCGCCACGTGTCCGCCTCTGATTGGTTTGATAGGCCACATCCCGTCAACTGCCCCCAGCCTTTGATATTCGTACGAAAGATGACATGCGTCGTGCAAATGTGACAGACTTTCTTCTGGCTTTTTTTTGGGAATCGTCATTTAATGGCGTCTCTTCATGTTCTATGCACAATCATATCCTCTTCCCTTTATAAGGAGACCTTCTCTCACTAGTTTCTCTTTACTCGAACTTCCAAAACCTGCTACCCTTAGCCTTTTCGCGTTTTTCGTGCATAGCCATACCCTATATTCAAGTTTGCTTACCCAAAAAAATTACATAATGCCATCATTCAATTGAATTAAATCAGTGGCGGAGGACCAAAAAACATATTTGGTTATGGATATTGTCTAATGTAGATTTCGCAATAAGATGAATGATAACTCTCTCACAAAATTTATGGGCATTGATTTGCACACCGAATGTTAGAATCAATTATACATGATATTTTCAAGAGAATGTCAAGCTCCATTTTGATAGGTGATTGTGTTATAGCCCACGAATACTAGGGAGTTGATTTGAGAGGTTGGAATGTTCAATATCACGATGGCACCCTGACTTTAGGGATGTTAAACAATCTAGCAACTTAAGTTCGACTCGTTCATATGACAAAATGAATGAATTTGATTAGATTTCCAAGCTCTTCGGTAAACAAGTAGAATCCAATAAATATGTGATTCAAGTCAAAAATGTGAACAACTTCAAATTTATTCCTAAATAGCTCTAGATTATATACGCTTCGCTCACTCTCTTCTCATAATAGTTTGATTTGCTGTTGGATTACCCAAAGGTTTAGGATCATGTGTTGGAAATTGCATTGACTATTATACAATTGATTATTAAGTTCTAGAATTTTATTTTATTTTTACTAAGAAATTAAGCACAATTTCGATCGGAGTTCGTCTTGAAAGCTCGTGAACTTTTGCCGACCCAAGCTTGAGCAACAATCTAACTCGAACTTGAACTTGACCAATCAAATAAATTGAGCCTAACCATTTGCAAACTTGACTTAATTGACAACCTCCACCCGCTTAAAAGGTTGGCAATCATCAATGTAAGATTGCAGAAGTCCTTGTCAAGCATTGCTTGGGACACAACTACAAAGTTGATGATCTTAGCATCCTTGGTATAAAGATAGGGGGCCGGATCCACCGCTCACCTCCCAAAGAATAGAAAAATCTCTATTATTATCGATATAATAAAGCGCAATACAATTCAAATTTCAAAAGATAAAAAAAAAATGACTTTAGCTTTTCGAGGTCTAGATTTGTCTAAATTTTATTTTAAAGTTAATCCGACAACTAATATTAACACTCCAAATGTAATAGAAAAAATATGTCCCTAAGGGTGTGTTTGTGATGATTTTCTAAAAGTACCTCTAAGACTTGTAATTTCTCATAAATATTTTTTTTTATTTAAAAAAAGTAGTGTTTGGAACCGCCCCACCACCACCACTACCACCATAATCGCCACCCCATCACCACCTCTGCCACAACAACCACCACCACCACCGCCCCACCACCACCATCGCCGCCACTACCACTGCCACCACCCCCACCGCCCCACCCCCACCATCCCCGCTACCACCACCCCCACTACCAGCATCACTACTGCCACCACCCTACAACCATCACCCCCACCATCCCACTACTACCCCCAAGACCATCACCACTACCACCACCACCGCCACCCGCCCCTACCCCACCACCACCACCACCCCCACCACCACCGCCACCCCACCACCATCACCACCCACCACCGATTGCTACCACCGTTATCCACTGCCACCACCCACCATCATTGTCAACTCATTCTTATATTTATTGTCACACTAATGTTATTGAGACATAATTTAGGGACTTAATACATTATGATCATTGGATTGATAGTGTTAGGACCCAATGATACTTTAATGTTAGAACTCACTAACATTCTAATGACCATAATCATTAAGTCCTCAAATTATATCTTCAAATTATGTCTCCATAACATTGCTCTTATTACCACTACCACTATCATCTCACTACCACCATCGCCCACTGTCAGCACCCACCACCACAGGTCATTGCCCACTATCGCCGATAACCACTATCACCCACCCCCACCACACCTATCACTACCAACCCCCACTACCCGTCATTGCCCACCACTGTCGCCACCCATTGTTACCCACCCCCAATATACCTACAACCATTGTCATTTACCACCACCCATCACACTGTCGCCTAGAAACATACATCATCGTCCACCACTACCATCGTCACTGCCACACCACCACAACCCACCACCACTGTCACCCAATCACTACCAACCACCATCATCGTCACCCACCACCACCCACACCCACACCCACCACCACTATCGCCGTCACCCATTACTACTTCTACCACCATCGTCACCCCAAACCCATTACCATCATCACCGTTGTCACCCATGACTGTCACCATCACCCACCACAACCATCACCGTCTCCCACCACCACCATTGTCGTCCACCACCACTACCACCGCTCACCCCATTACAACCGACACTTAATTCCTTTCTCTTTCTTCTATGTTTGTGATTTGATTTTGGATGTAAATACAAATATATTTATTATTGACCATTTTTTTATTACTCCGTACCTTCAAGCACAAATAATAACTAATATTGTTATAAGGTCTGAATGCTATCACAATGTAAAAGGATATAATACTAGAGACCATTTTCCAAATAAAAAATAAAAGCATCTATAGTACAGCACCAAGGCCTTTTAACTTTTATGGTCAGGAGAGAGCATAACATAAGTTTGTAGTACACCATAATATAGGAGTCCACCATCTTCCGCCCCCAACCCAAATATTCACTACTGTGATATCACATCAATACTGTCACGTGATATTATCATTCAATAATAAATCACAAAATAATAAACCACACTTATGTACATGTATTGGTTAATGGGTGAGTTATTAGATGTGAGCTTTAGCGGCCTATTTGGTGATTTTATTATTGAGTAGTGATGTCATATGGTAGTCCTGACATCATATCACCATTGGATTGAATACTTATCCCCCAAGGAAAAGAACACGACCCACCCTACATAACAAACAAACACAAAGAAAAAGGAAAACCACAAAACCTTATTCAGATATCACATATGTGATTTATGGAGAGTTTGGCCTTGGAGTAGATAGTTACTTAGCTTCATAGCTTGAAATAGTCAAGACCAGACTTGTCTATTGCCCTTGTCAAAAACTGAGCAATATATTCCCTTACTGAGAACTCTCTGTAAAGAGGGGGACTTTCTTCTGATACTAGCTCTTTAATTGGGCTGTAAAGCTTTGGGGGCACACCAACACCGGAGAAAAAGCATGCCACGGAAATTCTTGGTCCAACGCGATTGGCAAGCACTCTGTGATTAACACTTACAAACTTGTCGTTCGATATTATCTGAGACAGAATAAGATTCCCTTCAATACATTGGAAATTAGTAGTAACAATAACGATAAAAAGCACCACTTCTTTGGACAAACCTGAAGAAGGTCCCCAATATTAACTACCAAACCTCCGGGAATGGGAGGAACATCAGCCCATTGGTTTTCATGGAGGACTTGGAGGCCTCCATGGTGATCTTGTAGAAGAACAGTCAGGAAGCAAGGATCAGTGTGCTTGCTGGTTCCAAGCGTTAGTTCTGGCTCTGGACATGCAGGATAATAATGGCAGACAAAGGTGCGCCCTCTAGCGCATTCAAGGGCTGCTCTTAGGTGGTCTTGTTTGAGTCCGAGAGCTTCTGATAGTAACTCGAATAGATTTTCTCCAAGCTTTGTAACATGACTTATGTATTCAATTGTTGCATCTCTGCAAATCAAACAAATAAATAGCCAAACTTGTGCAGCATGGTGTTCTTGAGACTTCGAGAGAGGATTATTCACATATATTTTACTCGATGGAAAAAATATATATATATATATTTTACTCGATGGACATTGGAACGACATCTTTTCAAAATTTGTCGATTTAGAAATGAATGCAAAGCAGAATGACAAATCCAGCTGAAACTACAGCAATACTGAGAGTAGCAAAAAAATAAATCAAATGCTTATATATGTTCTTGATAGTACTTTTCAACTTGTTGCTAGGACATACAAAAAAGTATTGAAATGCTAATGCTCATGATTGTACTTTTCACCTTGTTGCTAGGACATGGGGTTAGCCACTAGTAAACACATTGAAACCATTTGTTTTTATTGCTTCTTAGAAGATGAACTGGACACGTTTTTGTCTGCAATTTCAGGTCAAATTGGGGAAACTGAAGTTCAACATGATGTGATTTATAAGGGCATGGCTGCAGCTTCATTTTTGCTATGTGAAGTTTACAGTTGGGTAAATAATTAGAAAGACGGTGCAGAGAACCACGTCTGAAGTGCGGAGACTCATGACTTCCTTGTAGTATACAGCCTCGAGATGTTCGCTTCAGTCTACAAACTTTCTGAACAGACTCACAGTCACAGTTACAGCAAAGGCACCATTGCAACAAAAAAGCAACACAAATTTGAGGAAAAGATTGAATACAACGATTATGACCCAATTTGGTCTCATTAACGGAGGGTGTGGGGTGTCATGGACAGGGTACAGATCTAATAATACACAGTATTCGGATCATATTCAGACCCCTTAATCTCCGATATTAGGCTTATGTTTTACTGCTGCCCCAGTGGCCTTTTACATCAACAGTACTGCGAAAAAAATGTCATTCGCGCGGGAAGGGTGTTAATCCTGAGCTTGCTAACCTAACTATCAATAGACCTTTTAAAGCATGCATAGTTCCATTCTTATTGCAGGCCAATTAACAATATGATTCAAACTGCTTTTGATTCAAAAATTGCCACATCAAAACATATGGGACACTAGCAGTAAGCCACAAATAAAATGATTTTATATTGCAAACCAATGATAATTGACAAGCACTCAGTATTGAAGCAACTGAAGGTGACTGAGGATATACCTGCAGGATGCAGGAAGGTTATCAGGGTCGAGATCAGAAAACAGCATCGAAATGGTCATTGTGTCCCTCCAATTAGCAGCTCGTGATCGATAGAGATCAATATTGCTCTCAAATCTCACACTTTTCGCTGGATCACGGGAATACATCTCTTTCTTCACCTCAGTTTCTTGTTCATGAAATTTGCATATCCCCTCAATCATTTCATCCAACACACCTACAGGGATTCCATGATTAACCACTTGGAAAAAGCCCCACTTCTCTGATGCAAGTCGCACTTCATCAACGATCTTTCCACGATCATCGCCATTTCCCATGCCACTGAGATCAACGATTGGAACTTGTAGATGGTTCTGGCAGCCACGGTTCAACTCTTCCTGTAGCTCATCGGGTGGTCGGATGAACATTTTAGGAACAGTCGCCATCCCTGCATCAACTAGTCCTTTGACACCAGCTTTTGAATCATCGAAAGCCTTCAGTTCTGTAACTCGATCATAATCATCTGAAGTCTGAATTGGAGATTCTTTGGTGATTAAGGCATCCATGTTTTTGGTTGAATGCAAGAGGAGATGATGAAGGTTCATGAATTGAAAGTCCACTATGACTGTAAATAACTATTGGAGTTTAAACAACTCATCGTAGACCACAATATTTTAAGATTTTCACAATAACTCTCTTGGAATAGAATATTAATTACAGGAGAGTGGTTATCTTAGGTAGTGTTTACACGGAGCTCTGCCTTGGCATTTTTTAATTCACTAAAAAACTCCATAGAGATGTTTGAATGAAGCCTGGGTCAAATTGTGCAACATTTTAGATGATGTAGGAATCTAGCACAAAGAAGTGTGACTTCAGAAACTGAGAAAAAGCATCCTGTAATATTCGACATGATGGATTTGTGCCATGATTTAAGGTTGCGGTATTGACCATCGTTTCGGAGGGTATTGAAAGTTTGAAACTTATCAATTGTGGAGTTGTGAAACAGTATTGGGCGATACATGCGAAATGCTAGATAGAATAGCGTTGTAGAACAATATCAGTCGATTCGGTGACAATTATTCAAACGACTCAGGTTAACTCAAAGAAGTTTGGGATGACTCGACGAATCTTGTGAGACTCGTAGTTTGTACGAAATGTGAAGAAAAGGTGTCCGAGTTATATTCATGTTGACCAATACTCTGAACCATTATTGGTGTCTCAAATTCTGCACAAAGCAAAAGGGAACAATTCAACATCCCTGGGACAATAAAATAAATAAAAATAAAGACATCATTGACTGATTAAAACTTGGGAAATCACTAATAAGATTAAAAAACTGATTCGTTTGTGAAAAAAAAGAAGGAAAAAACTGATTCCTCTTAGTAATGTTAGGTACATTATAGAAAAACTTGTATTATCATCATATAACTTACCAACCCAGTACATGGAACCTCACTTATTATCTGTTGACAGCCACGAATAGACTAGTTTGTGTCAATAACTTGCTTTGATTGTTGCACCACAATCGTCAATCAAAAAGTTTTGGTCAAACTCCAACAATTTATCCTTATATTTCAATGTTTCGGTTCTCAACTTGAATCAGGTGGTGCTTTGTCCCTTCAAGTCTATTGAATTGTGGTAGCCATATAATCAAGTCTATTGATAACGTGACATCACCGTTATATTGAATATTTACTCCGATCAAAGAAGTTTTTAGTAACAAACCACTGAAAAAGCCTTGCTCACTGTCACCAAGTGTCCATTGGTAACGAGTTACTAACCATGGGGGGCTTGTTCTTATTTGTTGTAGTTATAGTTGTGAAGTGAAGAGCAAAACCCTTACATTCTCTCTTACCCTTGACTCTTGAGGACGGATTAAGTATAGTTGTGATATTATTTACATAAAATGATTGTCCACATATAAAACCCACAAGCATACGATTATTAGTCCGATACTTTTACCACCGTAATCTATAATGTCGAGCAGCAGTCACCTTATTTCTGGAACCATGAGCACAGAGTTCCTTCCACTGTTTGCCTACCTCTTATGGGCATGTTTTGAGGTTCATACAAACTCAAAGCAATCCAGGATCTTCTCAATTTTGTATCATCTAGTTGGTGGGAAGTTAGATGATAAGTCGACACACGTGTTTAATACCAATATCTCAAAGGGACAAGTAAAATAGATGGTTGGGATGAAAAGACATCAATTGTCTATTAACTGATGAGACTAATCTTTGAACAAAAAGTTTCGTAAGAGGTGAGTAATTAGGGTATTTACAACACATATTAAGGCAGACTAGGCTAGCCTACGAGCTACTCATGACCTAAAACTCATAATTCGCCTTATACTAAGCACGCTCTTTTACTCCGCACGTCAATTCGCGGATTAGGTACAAATTCGTCATGAATTCGCGAATGCATTTTATTGAATTCGTAACTTCAACACAATTAATTCGTCACCTTAAATTTTACACACTGCCACACAAAAGCCAAAGCCCCCACTTGATTGCCTCAGGAACCTAAGGCACATGCATTAACTGTTTGGTGAGGAGCCCCCTTGAGCCCTTTTATGGGCAGCCTCAAAGTCCCACTGTCTCTTGTCTCTCCGATGTAGGATACGGTGTATAGCATGAAAATGCTTTCAAAGGTTTTTTGTTCTACAATGTTGTTTCCATATGTGATTTAAAAGACAAATCAATAATAATACAATATAAATAATTTATTTATTTGTTTGTGTATAAAATTTATTTTTTAAATTGTATTTTTATTAACTCACTTTATTATATAGATGTATCACAATGTTATATATATAAATTTGACGCTCTTAGTAACACTCCCGCTCTCAACTTTTTTAAAAATTGTGTTCTCACGCTCTTGCTCACGCTTTATGTGATCTAGCTCATGACTGTCTCTATACAAAAATCAACGTCATACATGACAATTGTGATTATCTACAAGCACTTCACCTATATATTTTGTATGGAAGGTCACGCATTGTGCGCCAAGCATCTCAAGTATAAATTGAACAGATGTTTGCTCGGATACAACTTGGACCCGCACCTCAAGGAAAAGACAATATTTCGAGGTATGGGCGACACCTGAGGTGAAGGATCGCGGCTGGGTCACCACAGGACGTCACAACTTCAGGAGGGTCCCCCTGGGCACGCATACCCCGGAGTCCTTTCCGAGGTGTGTTCCAGGGTGCTTGCTCAAGAAACTTCACATAATTTCAGTCCTTTAATCATTGATGTACATATGTCAACATCTGATATCTTGATCTGGATCATCGACCCCTTCTATATCAAGAGCCTATCCGGATCCCAGTCAAGCACAATCCAGTTACCAGTAAACCATACACTAGGAAACTAAGAGTTCTGCTCGAGCAAACTAACCAAGCCTGCCCGATACCAAGACTGACAATCATGCTCGTCTGTTCACGCTGCACAATTTTTCTTTGAGAAAAGTCATACTTCCTCATCTCAAGGCGGGGGCTTCTCCTCTCGATCTCTTTGGCCAAGCGGGGCTTCTACACAGAACTTGCAAACGATGACAATTGTTTTCGAACAAATTCAGTGGCCATTTTCAATTGTTCAAAGTTACTGATGGAATGAGTGGCCATTGGCCAGTGGAAATGGTAAAAGTGGAAGAATCACATTCCTGATCATATTAGGTGACGATTCAATTACTGCTCTCGTTTGCCAATCTCCCCCCTTCACAAGGCATGGATTTGCTTCACATTCTGTAGAAAACAATTTGAAATTACATCATTTTTCGTATGACTTTCAGAAACCCATCAACATATCGCATAACCCATAATGACAAAAACAGTTGTATAGATATGTTACAAGAACAAGAGCATCTTCCAGTAATACACCCATTGACCTTGCTGTGTAAAACAAACTTCTAAATAACATAATGAAGCTTACAACAAGATCATATCACTAGGGTTCTAACCCGGTTATTTCCTAAAATCTGTATAAAGACATTCTAGAAAATATGTTTCAATCTGAACTCACCCATATATTTTCTTGGCTATCCCTACAACTTGAAATGTGTTAGAGCAGAGTTGCCATCAAGTCCTTTATAATCGTAGTAGGCAATGAAGTCTTTCACCGTGGTCTCCCTGTATACAGGGGGATTATCTTCGGATAACAAGTCCTTGATTGGGCCGTACATCTTTTTTGATGGGTAAAGATGCGGTGTGAAAAAGCATGCCACGGATACTCTTGGTCCAACGTGGTTAGCCAATGCACGGTGCTCCACGCTTATGAATGTGTCATTAGATATAAGCTGAAAGCAAACAGAAAAACATAGACTACCACATGGTTTTGTTTATGAAAATTATGATCCAATGGAAAGTTCTCCAGAAGATGTGCCTTCGACATCACTGGACATTATCAAGTATCTTGAGATGTTAAAAAAAGCAGGATATAAAAAAATTTTAGCTTAGAAGAAAAGATACCAAATATGTTACAAATGGATCCTTATACCCGACAACTATGCACTGACCTGTTTTTAGGCTTACAACATCATTTGATGATATTCTCAATGCTGGGATTTCTTCTGATTTTAATGGACGTGAAAAAGAAAAAACAACAATGCTCCATTGATGAATCATGGTGAATGTAATGGATGCTGAAAAACTGATTGTGTGGAGAGTTGGGCATCCATTAGTAGCAAAAAATTTCACGGTCAGTGAATCCTTCCTTTTGAGTACTTATTTTCAATTTTCCTATGTCATAGACAACCTTGAGGCTGGCTGGACATAAATCTAAAAAGATGTTATCAATGTGGAATTTTTTTGTGAAACAATCCAATATAAATTATAGTGCAGCAGAATGGTAGCTTATAGAGTAAATGCCTACAAGGCATGTATATGGAAAATGAGGAAGCATCATAAAAAAACACCAACTTCGTAAATAAATGCAGTAAAAATGAATATGTTTTGAAACTCGTTTAGTGAGGAAGATAGATAGGGGCACAGATAATCTAATGTAGACATGAATAGGAAAGATAGATTAAATAGAAACTATAACGTACCAGAATGAATTTAACAAGAACAAACCTGTAGGAGATCACCGATGTTAACAACCAAAGCTCCAGACACAGGAGGAACATTGACCCATTGCTTTTGATGAACTACTTGAAGTCCACCTATTTCATCTTGAAGTAGGATTGTCAGAAAATCAGGATCGGAGTGTTTGCTAGTGCCCATAGTCAGATCAGGCTCCGGACATGACGGGTAATAGTTACTCAGAATCGCATGCCCTTTCGCACAATCCATGCCAATGAGGTGGTCAGGATTGAGCCCAAGTGCCTCCGACAAGAATTCAAACAAGGCAGTTCCCAATCTCTTTATTTGCTTTGAGTACTCCATAGTTATTTCTCTGCATTTTCATACAAAATTTATCAAAGCCTGGAGAAGTTAAGTTCCAACAAATCTCTAACTTTCAAATGAGAAACTAATTAACTCAAGACAAAAAAGAGGACAACTTTTTCCCATATAGTCCAATTATGAATTGAGTAGACCACATAGATGGACCTTAAACTATGTCATTTGTGTCAATTAAGCCCTTGAACTAATTTATGTGTCAATTTAGCCCCTCTACTATGCAATGTGATTCAATGTGACCCTTCCATCTAAATTTACAGTTAACTTTAATGGACTGTATCACGAGTATTGTCTTAACTACCCTAATCCCTGACACACGTGAAGTAAGTTAACAACGAATTTGGATGGAAGGGTCATATTGAGTCAGATTGCACAGTTGAGGGCTAAATTGACACAAAAATTAGTTCAGGGCTTAATTGACACAAATGAGGGTCATCGATGTAGTTTACTCTTATGAATTTAACTGTTCGTTCACCTACATGGAGTACTACTGCGTGGTTTTGAATTTTGTACATATAAAGATTGTTTTACAAAATTCTCAAACACAATCAATAATAAAAATTAACAGATCTCCCAAGCGCCCGGAAGGAAAATTTGCAATTCCACCAAAAAACAAGTGAGCTTTTTTGACAAAGTTTGCAAAAACACTTGGGAACGTAAGGGAATAACAAGAACAATTGAAGAAAGGTAAGCAACAACAGTTGTCAATTCTGAAACTGTCAACATGGTAGACATCCCATTAGATATATACAGAAAGATTGCAAATGCAATTGCGATTTGCTAAATACCAAAGTCATATTTCTACGAACAAACACATAAATGCCTGAGCCTTACTGGAGATTAATTCTGATGAAGTGAATGCATCCCTAATGTTAAAAGAGTAATTATATCCATTTCTGTTAAATCATTGATTATCATATCATTTTTTAGTACTTCATTTAAAGTTAATTTTGGCCCCTCTCTACGCCAATTCTTACCATTAATAGTTATCAAGTTTCTTTTTCTCGGCAGTGTTTCTAGTAGGCCATCTATAAATATGTCTAAACCAGCTCGATTCTCCTTTATCTCCTATAGGTGCTACCTGTACTTTTTCACAAATACAATCATTTCTATCCTTCATAATTTCACCACTCATCCATCTTAACATTCACATTTTTGTCACACTCAATTTTTGAATGTGTTGGTTCTTACTTACCAAACACTCAATAACGTAATACCTAGTTGGCCTAGCAGTTCTATATGACTTTCCTTTTAGCTTAAGGAAACAAAACAAAAATTTTCCCATACACCATGCAGAATCCCAACTGCAATCCCTTCCTGAGTCCAAAATGTGCATTCGTTCTAATAAAAAGTATATCAGAATCAGAAATCACTCCAATAAATTACTTCAAAATGTGCATTGTAGTTCGTAAACTACAAGTCCACATCCCATAAATCACTTCAATTTAGCTACTGCATCAATCTCAATTTTCCTCGAACTTCAATTCCAACATACAGAAATTTAGCCTTTTCAAGCAATCAAGGCAGAAAGGCATGGTATTTGCAGGACATGTCAAAGACAATTACTCTATGGAGAGAGAGAGAGAGAGAGTTTGCAAATAATACCTGCAGACCTCAGGAAGCTCTGGAGGATCAAGAGGCTCAGGACCCATGACACAGAACAGAGTATCCCTCCAATTAGCAGACCTTTACTGATACAAATCGAAATTACTCCCAAACTTCACTCTCTTCTCAAGCTCACGCGTATAATACACCTCCTTCACCTCTCTGGGCAACTCGTGGAACCCCCTAGTATGCCATGATTCACCACCTGGAAGAACCCAAGAATCTCCGAGGCTCGCCGGACTTCTGCAACCACATCGTTTCGACGGCCGGCGATGTCTATAACCGGAATTGCGAAGGGGGTGTTGGAGATTGGATGGTCGCCGACAAGTTCATCGGAGGGGCGGACAAACATTCGCGGAATTCTTGAAATTCCGGCGTCGACCAGGCCTTTAACTCCGGCTTTTGATGCGTCGAAAGCTTTGAGTTCTTGTAATCGGTTCTAATTTGGCGGGGTTTCAGTTGAGATTTCCATCTGAAATTTGTTTATTGAAAAAAGAGGCCCCGTGTTGTTTCTTTCGAGGCTTTCAAGTTTCAACCAACCATTACTGATTTTTACCAACCGGGTGGTCCAGAGATTAAAATGTCTGTTTACGACTAAAAAGTGTTTGGTTCGGTGTTTTTTTACGTCTTTTACGAGGATCAATCACCTAATTGGAGCTGACCAATCTCAAAACTCGATACAATAGTCAGTGTAAACTGAGACATTATAAAAAAATATTCAAGTGAGCAAAGTAGACAAAATCTTTCAACTACAACCACTTCGAGTGAAGCTCAATTTATCCACTTATTAATTTATTATTAGATAACTAGTTATTTCATGTGCTTGAAGACACGGAATAATAAAAAAAATTTGGTTAACATATTTGTATTTACACCTAATATCAAATCACAAACATAGAAGATAAATAAAGAAATTTAAATACCGATTGTAGTGGGGGTGAGCGGTGATAGTGGTGGTGGGCGACAGTGGTGAAGGTGAGAGACAGTGATGGTTGTGGTGGGTAAGACGACGACTGTGGTTGTGGTAGCAGCCGTGTGATGGCAATGGTGATGGTGGTAATGGGTTTTGAGTGACGATGATAGTAGTGCTGGAGGGTGTGGGTGGTGGTGGATGACGGTGATGATGGTTAGCAGTGGTGGTTGTGGGACGATGACGGTGGTGGTGGGTTGTGATGATGGTGGTGGTGACCGACAACGGATACTTTTAGGCGACAGTGTGATGGGTAATGATGAATGGCGGCAGTGGTAAGTGTGATGGGGGTAGGTGACAGTGAGTGGCTGCAGTGGTGGACGATGACAGATGATAGTAGTTGATGGTGGTAGGTGTGGTGGGTAGGTGACAGTGACTAGTGGCGACGATGGAGGACGATGGGTGGTGGCAGGTGCCGACGGTGGGCGACAGTGGTAGTGGGATGATGGTGATAATGATAATAAATATAAGAATAAGATGACGATGGTAGTGGATGATGGCCATAGACTACGATGGTAACAATCGGCGGTGGGTGGCGATGGTGGTGGTGGCGACGGTGGGGCAGTGAGGGTGGGGTGGGGGTGGAGGTGGTAGGTTGTCGATGGTGGTGGTAGTTGTGATGGTCATGGGCAGTAGCGGTGGTGGGGGTGATGGTGGGACAGTAGCGGTGGTGGTAAGGTGCGACAACGATGGTGATGATGGTAGGATGCGACATCGGTGGTGGTGGGGCGGTGGAAGTGGTGATGGTGGTAAAACGGTGGTGGTAGTGGTAGTGATGATGGTGAGGTGGTGGTGATAGTGGTGGTCGGTGGTAGTAATGGTTATGGTGGTGGTGGGGCAATATAAGTGGTGATGGTGGTGGTAAGGTGGTGGCAGTGGTAGCGGTGGTGGTGGTGGGGTGGTGGGTATGGTAGCGTAGCGATAGTGATGGTGGCGGCGACGATAGTGATGGTGGTGGGGGTAGTGGTAGTGGCAGTGGTGATGGTGGTGGAACGGTGGGGGTGGGGGTAGAGGTAGTGGTGAGGCGGTTTCAAACACTATTTTTTTTTTAATGTACTATGAGAAATAATAACTATAGGGTTAATTGCGGCTGAGGTCCCCAAAGTATTCATTTTGTCTCATTTTGGTCCCCAACCTTCTAATTTCATCAAGTTGGTCCCCAAAGTATTACAAATGCACTTACCTATTCCCCGCCGTTGACGCCGTCCATAATTCTGTCTGTTCATAGTCATGTGTCATCCGCATGACTCAAGTGAGGGGCTTATATGACATTTAGCCTTCTCCCATTACTGGAGGGAAACATTCCTGCCATCAGTCATGACCCATTTAGTCTCCTCCCTATGACCCATTGTCTGTTACAGAGCATAGGAATTGAGAGGGAGAAAATGAGGGGAAGGGAAGGAAAGGGATCAGCGGCTGGAATGGTAGCAACAACATGCTTCTGTAGACAAATAGGCAAAATGAGGACCTCATGGACCGATACCAACCCAGGAAGAAGGTTCATTGGATGTGAAAGATATGGGGTATAAAAGATGTTATGGATTTTGTTACTGAGTTTTCGATTTTGAATGCATTTAACAAAATCTTGCATTTGTAGGAGGCTGGAGGGTGTGGATTTTTTGCTTGGTATGACCCGCCAATGTGCGATAGAGCGAGGCAAGTGATACCCGGATTGCTGCGATCAAAGCAAAGACAGGAGAACCGACAACGAAAGGCAAAAGCTAGGGAAAAATTATTATGGGTTGCCCTGTTCTGTTCTTGGACATTTTTTATTTTCACTTGGGTGTGGCATTTCCTGTAAGTAGGAGTGCCATGTTTGTCTATGGAGGATGCTCTGTTTTTTTGTAGGAGGGTGCCCTGTTTTTGTTGTGTAGGAGGACCTCTGTTTTATGTAAATGTAATTATTATATTTGATGTAATTGGAAGTGTAACAAACTATTTGCATCAAAACAACCTGTTTGCATCAAAACTTTTAAGTGTCAGGTATTTTCCAATAGCCGTGAACTTATGAGTTTGAATGTGTCCAACTAATATAAAATGTTAGGTATTTTCCAATCTATTGCTCCCTTGTCATTCTCGATTAATCATGACTACTACCATTGTATTACCAATACAGAAAAGCCACAGCATTTCCATAAATCCCTGTATTTTCCAACCTGTTAGCATCAAACAAAGATGTACATAATGCTGATTTTCATTAAGGTAACAACCTGTTAGTTGTGACAAAAATATGTTTATAATTACAAGTTGGTCTCTCAGTACAAACCCAAAATGAGAGCAAGAAAGAGTACATTTACATCACAACCTCAAAAGAGAGCAACACATTTACATTGCTACCATTCCAGCTGGATTTATACTCTCATCACAGACCCAAAAGAGAGCAACACATTTACATTGCATATAATCTTGGCTCCCAAAAAAAAAAACAGACAGATAGAAGTTGCAGATCAGTTATTGGTGCTTGTTGATTTGCTCCTCTTGAATGGTATTTTGTCCCTTCGAGTACGAACCAATGGTTGAACCTTGAAGTTATGGGTGCTTGTTGATGGTGAACCAATGGTTGAACCTTGAAGCTATATAGAGAGAGAAAAAGGTAAGATATATGAGCCAAAAAGTTCAATGAAATTGTTTAATACTTCAATGGATTGCCTGAAATTACTTAGCAGTAATTACCTATTCAAAGCAAGAGATTCCTTTCACAGGAGCTTGGCTCCCTCCACCTTGGCTCACAGCAGCTTCACTCACTCCAGCCTGGATAACAGGAGCTTGGCTCCCTCCACCTTAGCTCACAGCAGATTCACTCACTCCAGCTTGGATAACAGCAGTTTGGCTCCCTCCACCTTGGCTCACATCAGATTGGCTCACAGCAACTTGGCTTCCCCCAGCTTGGCTCCCCCCAGCTTGGTTTCCTTCAGCTTGGTTTCCTTCTGGTAGTGTAATAGTACAAGTCCTCCCGTTATGCCCATTTTTACCACATCTCCTACAATTAACAGATACATTTCCTCAACTTATGTGGTTGTTTTTTATTAATCAACTCATCTGGTTCCTTCCTCCGTAATTTTTTTGGCCTACCAGGTTGTCTCCTGATCAATGGAGGCAATGGTGGGGTCAATCCACTTTTAGGCCACATCTTATGTCCATTAACGAGGTTTATAATTGGTTCATAAGCCTGCATGAATGCCCCCTTCTTGTAGTGCCCAATTACATAATCTTTTGGTTGTTGTCCCCTATTTTGTATGCAAGCAATGGCATGTGGGCATGAGATCCCTGTAAAGTCCCATTTCCTACATGAGCAACACTGCTCATTCAAATCAACTGTGTATTGGTCTCCATTCATACACCTTACCTCAAACTTCAACTCACCATGCCACTCAGCAATACAATCAAAGCTACCACTTTTCCATTTCTCTAATCTCTTTTGAATCTTAGGGCATATATCACCATTATAATTCCCAACCCATTCTCTCCTCTTCAACATTCTTTGAGTTAAGTAGCATCTAATCCATTCTAGCATTTCTATGATGGGTTTATCCCTTGCCTCTATAATTGCCCCATTTAAAGCTCTCACATAGATTGTTTAACAAAATATCACACTTAGGTTGTTCTCTGAAGTGTGACCTACTCCAATACCTTGGTGGCTCATTGGCCAACCAATCAAATGCCTTCTCATCTTCTTCTTTCACCATTTGTATCTCATAGTCAAATTCTGAAATATAAGTTGCCCTAGCACATTTCCAAAATTTCTTCCTAATACTCAATCCCTTAAACTGTCTAATCAAATTGTTTAGCATGTGCCTAGCACAATGCCTATGCTCAGATGCTGGTACTCTATCAGTCAATGCTGGAAGCAAACTCTGCACAACATATATAATAATTATACTTGTAGCAAACATGTTAATATAAACTGATAAAGAAATAAACATGCAAACATACCTTCTGCCTGTCACTGATGAAGGTCCACTGCTCATGGTTTTGATCAGTTATGCCTAAGTCAGTGCATAGTACTGTTAAGAACCATGCCCATGATTCCTTCATCTCAATCTCAACAATACAGTAGGCAATGGGAAACATAGAATCATTGGCATCAATCCCAACAGCAGTCAACAATTGTCCACTATATGCCCCTTTCAGGTGGCAACCATCTAATCCAATCACTTTCATGCACTCATCCCCTCTTACATGCTGCAAGACATACATAAAACCTCTGAAATATAAGTTCACCATTTTCCTCATCACCAGGTGCATCCAAAATAATTGTGGAACCAGGGTTAGTCCTCCTTAGTTCCTCACAGTAATCCCACAATCTACCATATTGTTCAATTTCATCACCATGTATCAACAACATTTCCCTTTTCTTTGCCCTGTACAATTGATTCCTTGATACATCAACATGAAAATCTCTCCTAACCCTCTTTTTAAAAGCTTTTATAGGCCAACAAGGGTTGGCTCTTAGTTCATCCATATACTTCAATGCTATCATCTTTGAGGTGACATTTCTGTTATTATAAGTTTTTTCCACATGTATGCTTACCAATATATGTCTTTATTTGGTATGTTTTCTCACCATGCACTCTACAAGCATAAACCAGCCAACTGCAACCCCCTTCACATTGTGCCCTCACCCTCCTCTTATCATTTTTTACTAATTTCACATTTCTCTGATGTTTGATAGCATGTTGTCTAATGGCAGCCTTGATCTCCTCAGATGTACTAAATAACATACCCAGTTTAAAATGTGGGTCTTCCTCATCATTTTCTGCCCTAAAAACTTCCAATTTTTTATGTTTTCTTGCATGATTCTCTCCATCAGATGAACTGAAACAGCTTAAAATCTCCTCAGAATCATCATCTGTATCACTGAGTTCTAACTGTTGCCTTTTGTCTGTTGTTGTTTCTTTCTGACTATTACTATTCAAACCAGTCCATTCAGCTTCATTATCAACATAACTATCATACAACATGTCATCATAGTCACTTTCATAATCACTGTCCACCAACGTATCATACTCACTAGATTCACTAGATTCAATAGATTCACCATCTGATACATCAGACTCTGATGCTACCCTTTTCCCTTTATCAACTGAGACATCACCATCAACCTGATGATTCTCCAATGTCATTCTTGTATAATAAGATCCTGTTCAGGGACCACATTAACTATAAAATATTGCAACTAACACATTAACTATTACTGAACATTTTCCAATGCATAAACAAATGGTTTTCAAGGACCACATCAACTATAAAATATTGCAACTTACACAAACTATTAACAAAGAGTTTCTAATGCATAAACAAATGGTTTCGAACAAACATTTATACCCGAAAGATGATCACATAAACAAATGGTTTCGAACAAACATTTATACCCGAAAGATGATCACATAAACAAATGGTTTCGAACAAACATTTATACTCGAAAGATGATCACATAAACAAATGGTTTTCAAGGACCACATAAACAAATGGTTTACAAAATCAGTCTTTCCCATGAACCTTAGACTCAAATCTATAAGAATGAGTACATACCGATATGCACAATGTCTTCATCTGCATATTGATTCCCAGTCTTCCGTCGTTTGGAACGTACCATCTTTGTGCTTTGCCCTAATAGTGTTCTGCTTTGCCCTAATGGTGATCGTGATTTTCCCTAACTGAAGAATCTTGCCTGGTTTGCAGAACAAGTGAAGACCGAAGACATTGAAGAGTCTCCTGATCAGTTTCCCTTCAGTAATGGGAGAAGACTAAATGTCATATAAGCCCCTCACTTGAGTCATGCGGATGGCACATGATTATGAACAGACGGAATTATGGACGGAGTCAACGGCGGGGACTAGGTAAGTGCATTTGTAATACTTTGGGGACCAACTTGATGAAATTAGAAGGTTGGGGACCAAAATGAGACAAAATGAATACTTTGGGGACCACAGCAGCAATTAACTCATAACTATAAGTACTTTAAAAAGTCACTTCAAACACACATTTAGGTGTCTATTTTTCTTATTAAATTTAAGGTGTTAATATTAGCCGTTAGATTAATTTTAAAGTAAAATTTAAAGTGATCTCAACCGCAAATAAAAAAAATCATTTTGTTTATCTTTTGAGATTTGAATTGTATTGCACTTTATTATATAGATTACACTATCGATAATATTGACATGGTGTAAGATAAATGTGTATTCTATAACGAGGGTGCGATCAGTTGTGGAGTCTCCTACTATAATGTCGTACTCATTTGTTGAAAAAAAAATTTTTAGAGAAGTCTAAATTAAAAAAATTTGCACGTTTTTGTAAGGATGACTTGAATCATAGCCGAAGTCTAGCTCCACCACACGGACAAAAACAACTCCATAATCTACTATATGAAAAACTATAAAGAATCTTAATTGTTACCCAATTTATTTGTTGTTAATAAAAAAATGTTGGGGGATGGGTGTAATAATAACCGAATCTTATATCCTGATATTCTCAGAACACACAAACTTATTATGATTATTAGTCCGATATTTTTACCATTGCAGTTAATAATGTCAAGCAAGAATCACCTTACTTATTATGATTTTTCGAAACCCAAAGGGAGAAAAGGAAAAAAAATACAAAATTACTGCTACGCAGAAGTTCAAATTCACGAATTTATAAGAATTTGTTTCTGGGTGGCAAAAATAGTAGAGAGAGAGAGAGAAAAAAAAAAAGAAGAAGAAAAAGAAGCAGGCGTAAGAGGAAGGAATGATAGGAACAGCTAATCACAAAAGTGTTGTTCGATTCAGTGATTATCTATACCAAACTGCTTTACTAAATCTCTCAACAAACATCAATGGTCAACAAGCGTGGGCAGACCGCGACATAGAGCAATTATCCTACGCTCCTTGAAGGCGCTTGCTTGGGGACTGTCCAATTATGTTTATACTAGTCCTGATGAGACGGGTTTGATTCACAAAATACTATTACTTCTTACAAATAACATCCTAGTCTATTCCTATTTTGGGCAGAACAGATTTATTAATTCTTTAATTCCAGTTAATAAGAGCGATTTTGAAATAAAAAATAGATCCTAAAAGTTAAAAAAGGGTATCCTAACTCTTACAATTTCTAAAGTCCACGGATTTTCCTCTTACCATAAACTTCATTGTTGTCGGTGTTGACATGTAGAATGGGTAATGAATATAAGTACAATTGAAATTTCTTGAGAGTTATACATATGTGTATTGATAAGACCGTTCCGGAGGCTATGGGGAAGTCGGAATAGGAGAGCACTCATTTTATTTGATTGGTTTATTAATTCATGTCTAATAAATGATATTATATCGGGTTGGTATCGTGTATATTTTTTAATTGATTTCACTCATATTTGATTTGTTTATTAATCGTGTCGTGTCGGGTCCATTCGTTTATAAAACCGGTGATTTAAGAAAAATCTAAAACTTTTAATTTTGTATCGTATTTATATCGTATCATATTTCGGCATCTCTAAGTTAAACAATGATAATTCAATTTATTTTTTTGATACCATATCTCCAATTTGATGAGTGTTAATTTGTTTTTATTTAAAGCAACTGCAAAGGGAGTTGCCATCAGGGGTGACATCTCCATAACCGCTAAAATGTCACCCCAAATTCAAAAATTCGGACTCCAATGGGGGTGGCATCAGTGGTGACAAAATGGCATCAAGGGTTTTGGGGTGGCATATTTGGCAACTTTGGATAGAGAAAGGGGGAGGTTGCAAAATCACTGTTCAATCTCAACGGCTCTATTCAACAAAAACTTTCTACAAATACAGAGATTTTGAAAAGAAAACTTACCTGATTTTTGCTCTGATTTTTCTTCAATCGTTGGAAGGAGACGCAAAGACGCAGAGGCGTTTTGGGAATCGCAGAGGGAAGGGGTAGGAGGCTGAGAATCGTTTGTCTTTGTCGTTGCCTGAAAATCGCTTGTCGTTGTTGTTGTAAGTAACCGTTGTCGTTGCCGTTGTAAGTTACAGAGGGCGAAAGGAAGGGGAAGGGGAAGCAGACGTTCTGGGAAGGGGAAGGGGTAGGAAGCATTTTATTTAGGGAAGGGGAAGGCGTTGTAATTTATAATTACATCTGTCACCCCTGCTCTTGTTTTAATTTATAATTTGTAATTTAATTTATAATTTATAATTTGTTTATAATTTATGGCAAATTTATTTGTTTTAATTAAGGGTAATTTTATTTATCTTAATAAAACTATACCCGTTAAAATATAACCATTAAGTTTAATTATATTTTTTTGTATTGATTATTTTATCTTACCTTTAAATTGATTATAATTAAAAAATGGCACCATATTTTAGCACATGTCATTGGATCAGATTTATAATTCATGAATGTCAAAACATTGTTCAAGGTTGCAAATGAGTGATTTGACACACCAAAATGACACTCCCCTTGGAGTTGCTCTTTGTTGTTTTTTAATCAATGGTTATAGTCAACTATTTCAAAATCAACGGTTAGAAATAAATTTTAGTACAATACCGAACTAATACCTTAGTCTCATCTGTCAATTATTGCTGGGACATTTCCGGAATGTTTGGGGCACTACCTGAAAATGGATGTAACAGAACTCCACGGTACGAAAAATAAAAGTCAGTACTTTATCTCTAAAATTTATGGGGGTATTTTTATAATTTTTATGGATTATTTTATAATAAAAAAAATTATTATTTTTATGGGTAATTTTACCATTGTTATGGATATTTTTATTATGATAACTATTTTTACTATTTTTTTTCATACAAAAATAATTACTATTTTTGTGAGTATTTTTATCATATTTGTGATCATTTTTATCACTGTTATGATACCTATTTTTTTATTTTTTTAAATACCACAATGATAATAAAAATACCCGCAAATATAATAAAAACAAACACAAACGTGAAATGGAGGTATGGTATAAAAATTAAAAAAAAAAAAAGAGTACCATAGTCAACTCCCAAGAATTTAGCTAATTTTTTCGTTTACTAATATGGCTATTACAAATGTGTTTGTCACTTTATACTTTTTGGAATATACTTCATCAACTGAACATAATTATTTACTTTTTAAAAGTAGCTATCTAACATATCAGAATCACAAAAAATCTGTAGGGTATGAATTTATATCCTCTGAATTTTTGTCATTTTTGTTTCCTTGTCTAGATTTGCGTCGATTACTCTCTTGAGCTATGAGACGTGTTATCGTAACTCGACCTAATTTAAAAATATGTCTTCTAAGAAACAAGGGTACTTGGTCCTTCGAGGGTGTGAGAAATATCGAACTTGAGACATCTTATTTGTAAGATGACGTATTTGACCATTGTACCACCTTTAAGGATTAAATTTTGGTCAAAGTGAAGATAATAGATGGAATCTCAATTAAAATCGGTTTCACATCATCTTTGAATTCCTTTTGGAGTTTGGCTAATGGTAACCAACAAATTAATTCATTAAACTTGACCAATATCAAAAAAATTTGAAAATAAGAAAATTCAAATTCTTTTTATTTTAGGGTTAATAGTTTTTTTGATCCCTAAAGTATGTCCGTTTTATCAGTTTGACCTTCATTGTATTAATTTTGTTAATTTGATCCCTACTTTGGTTTCTAATCAGCCAATTCGTTAAGTTTTTTAATGGAAGTGACTCTGTGTCATTCTTTCAGACGGTATCACGTGACCAATACGTGATCATTATGATAAAAATTTAATGATACGTCTATGTAAGGATCATTTAAATATAAATTGAATATTTTAGGGATCAAATTGATAGAATTGATATTTTAGAAATCAAACTGACAAAATATGCTTATTTTAAGGACCAAAAATACTATTAACCCTTTATTTTATGTTCATCGAGATTAAGTGCATTGTCGTGGGAAGTGATTTCAAGTTTAGAGAAATATTGTTAACTTTACTGGGGATTTCGCATCTTCTGGTAATTGTCAGTGGGTTCAGCTCTATGTCTGCTCTCTAATGAAACTATTTTTGTATCCAAAACCCTTTTAATGCATTTAAGCTTCAATTCCTATTTTGAAGGATCATCCACCATTAATAAGTGTGGAACTCACTTATATACAATGAGTCTCACTTAAAAGTATAATAGATGTTATGCCAATAATAGATGATATCTCACTTGATCTTTTATTGTTGCTGGCGAATTCTTACATAATTTTGAGATAGCAGAACTCTGGTTGACACTTTTTTTTTTTTAATCTGGTTGACACTTGAAAGATGCTATCTGGTTGGGGAATGGCGAAAACCTATCACTCACAAAGAAAGGTTAGAAGGGAAGTTGGAGGTGTCCCGATGATTCCCCTCCTATGCTAAAGTTAGTTTTTGATGAGGGAAGAAGACGCAGTGTATATGCTGAGTTTTTAGAGCGTACCTCTCTTTTTTGTCTAAGACCACTATTTATACCTTCTTAGTGGGCGAGTGTGACTATCGAGAACATCCACCTAGTCCCTTTTGGCAGGAGGACCCCTCATTGGCTCACACCTGGGATAGCAAGAATGTTCCTTTGATCTAATCAAGTGGCTAGGCGTCAAACAAAATGTTTGCTTTACCTCGATCCTTGATCCTCGATCTTTCGCATGCATGTCCATCTGATGCATGCTAATGATATTAATCCCTCGGCATCCAAACTCACGTCGTGCATTCACTGTGAGACCTGATGCTTGATGCCATGCTTTGCAGGAATAAATACTAGGCACAATGTACCACGTCGAGAATTTATTACCCTCCATCTCTACCTCCCGAGCATTTAGTATTTCTCAGTTGCTTGTCATATGTTCATCAGGGGCATTTATTGTGCTCTCATGATTGAGGGCAGTGGACCACGCCTACTGACAACCAAACACAAATATTCAGAAGACATTCTTTTATTTACTTCCAGGTGGGCACTCCCATAGTCCCACAAATGCAGGATTATTTATTGATAATTATCTTCCGTCAAGCCGATTGACATGGTCGGCGTACAAGGTCAATCATTCCTAAACTCCCCAGTCTCATTCATGCCGACATCATAGTCTTCTCGGCGTCAATGTTCTTCAGTTCAGACAACATAGGTTCTTCGTCTGCGTTTATGATAACGCCGATGAAGTTCTAAAACTCGTTGGGTTTCATGACAGCTCTGAGGGAACCTTGTCTCTTGAGATCATCTTCTGAATCTGAGCAGACATTACTTATGCGATTATTGGCTGAGTGTGCCACGTGTTCACCTCTGATTGGTCTGATAGGCCAAATCCCGTCCCCAGCCTTTGATATTCGTACGGAAGAGGACATGCGTCGTGCAAATGTGAAAGACTTTCTTCTGGCGATTTTTTGGGAATCGTCATGCCGTATTCCCGCCATTGATTTTGAATCCAGCATTTAATGGCGTCTCTTCATGTTCTATGCACAATCATATCATCTTCCCTTTATAAGGAGAAACCTTCTCTCACCAGTTTCCCTTTACTCGAACTTCCAAAACCTGCTACCCTAAGCCTTTTCGTGTTTTTCGTGCATAGCCATACCCTATACTCAAGTTTGCTTACCCAAACAAATTACATAATGCCAGCATTCAATTGAATTAAATCGGTGGCGGAGGACCAAAAAACATTTTTGGTTATGGATATTGTCTAATGTAGATTTTGCAATAAGATGAATGATAACTCTCTCACGAAATTTATATGCATTGATTAGCACACGGAACATTAGAATCAATTCTACATGATATTTTGGAGAGAATGTCGAGCTCCATTTTGATAGGTGATCGAGTTATAGCACACAAATACTAGGGAGTTGATTTGAGAGGTTGGAATGTTCAATATCACAATGGCACCCTGACCTTAGGGATGTCAAACAATCTAGCAACTTAAGTTTGACTCGTTCATATGACAAAATGAATGAATTTGATTAGATTTCCAAGCTCTTCGGTAAACAAGTAGAATCCAATAAATATGTGATTCAGCTCAAAAATGTGAACAACTTCAAATTTATTCCAAACTCACGCCATGCATTCACTGTGAGACCTGATGCTTGATGCCACGCTTTGCAGGAATAAATACTAGGTGCAATGTACCATGCCGAGAATTTATTACCCTCCATCTCTGTCTCTCGAGCATTTAATATTTCTCAGTTGCTTTTCATATGTTCATCGGGGGCATTTATTGTGCTTTCAAGGGCCCCTCTCATGATTAACTACAGTGTACCATCCTACATAGCTTGAATAATTGGGATGGTGGACCACGCCTACTGACAACCAAACGCAAATATTCAGAAGACATTCCTTTATTTACTTCCAGGTGGGCACTCCCATAGTCCCACCAATGCAGAATTATTTATTGATAATTATCTTCCGTCAAGCCAATTGAAATGGTCGGCGTACAAGGTCAATCATTCCTAAACTCCTCGGTCTCATTCGTGCCGACGTCATAGTCTTCTCGGCGTCAATGTTCTTCAGTTTAGACAACATAGGTTCTTCGTCTGCGTTTATGATAATGCCGATGAAGTTCTAATACTCGTTGGGTTTCATGACAGCGCTGAGGGAACCCTTTCTCTTGAGATCATCCTCTGAGGCTGAGCAGACATTACTTATGCGGTTGTTGGCTGAGTGCGCCACGTGTCCGCCTCTGATTGGTCTGATAGGCCACATCCCGTCAACTGCCCCCAACCTTTGATATTCGTACGAAAGAGGACATGCCTCGTGCAAATGTGAAAGACTTTCTTTGGGAATCGTCATGCCGTATTCCCGCCATTGATTTTGAATCCAACATTTAATGGTGTCTCTTCATGTTCTATGCACAATCATATCCTCTTCCCTTTATAAGGAGACCTTCTCTCACCAATTTCCCTTTACTCGAACTTCCAAAACCTACTACCCTAAGCCTTTTCGCGTTTTTCGTGCATAGCCATACCCTATACTCAAGTTTGCTTACCCCAAACAAATTACATAATGCCATCATTCAATTGAATTAAATCGGTGGCGGAGCATTTTTGGTTATGGATATTGTCTAATGTAGATTTCGCAACAAGATGAATGATAACTCTCTCACAGAATTTATGTGCATTGATTTGCACACGGAACGTTAGAATCAATTCTACATGATATTTTGGAGAGAATGTCGAGCTCCATTTTGATAGGTGATTGAGTTATAGCACACGAATACTAGGGAGTTGATTTGAGAGGTTGGAATGTTCAATATCACGATGGCACCCTGACTTTAGGGATGTTAAACAATCTAGCAACTTAAGTTCGACTTGTTCATATGACAAAATGAATGAATTTGATTAGATTTCCAAGCTCTTCGGTAAACAAGGAGAATCCAATAAATATGTGATTCAGGTCAAAAATGTGAACAACTTCAAATTTACTCCTAAATAGCTCTAGATTATATACGTTTTGCTCACTCTCTTCTCATAATAGTATTTGATTTGTTGTTGGATTACCCAAAGGTTTAGGATCATGTGTTGGAAATTGCATGGACTATTATACAATTGATTATTAAGTTCTAGAATTTTATTTTATTTTTACTTAGAAATTAAGCACAATTTCGATTTGAGTTCGTCTTGAAAGCTCGTGAACTTTCGCCGACCCAAGCTTGAGCAACAATCTAACTCGAACTTGAACTTGACCAATCAAATAAATTGAGCCTAACCATTTGCAAACTTGACTTGATTGACAACCTCCACCCGCCTCAAAGGTTGGCAATCATCAATGTAAGATTGCAGAAGTCCTTGTCAAGCATTGCTTGGGACACAACTACAACGTTGATGATCTTAGCATCCTTGGTATAAAGATAGGGGGCCGGATCCACCGCTCACCTCCCAAAGAATAGAAAAATCTCTATTATTATCGATATAATAAAGTGCAATACAATTCAAATTTCAAAAAATAAAAAAAAAATGATTTTAGCTTATTGAGGTCTAGATTTGTCTAAATTTTACTTTAAAGTTAATCCGACGACTAATATTAACACTCCAAATGTAATAAGAAAAATAAGTCATAAGGGTGTGTTTGTGATGATTTTTGAAAAGTATATATAAGACTTATAATTTTTCATAAGTATTTTTTTTATAAAAAAAAGTAGTGTTTGGAACCACTCCACGACCACCACTACCACCATAACCACCACCGCCACCCCACAATCACCATCGCCGCCACTACCACTGCCACCACCTGCAGACCATTAGATTGATAGTGTTGGGACCCAATGATACTTTAATGTTGGAACTCACTGACAATCTAATGACCACAATCATTAAGTTCTCAAATTATATCTTCAAATTATGTCCCAATAGCATTGCTCTTATTACAACTACCACCATCATCCCACTACCACCATCGCCCACCATTAGCACCCACCACCACTCGTCGTTGCCCACCATCATCGCCAGCCACTGTCACTCACCCCCCCCCCCCCCCAACACCTACCACTACTAACCACCACTTCCCGTCATTGCCCACCACTGTCGCCACTCATTGTCACCCACACCCAACATACCTACCACCACTGTCATTTGCCACCACCCATCACATTGTCTTCCAGAAACATACATCATCGTCTACCACTACCATCGTCACCGCCCCACCACCACCGTCGCCCAACCACTGCTAACCACCATCACCGTCACCCACCACCACCATTATCGCCGTCACTCATAGTTTCTATTACCACCATCGTCACCCCAAATCCACTACCATCATTACCGTTGCCACCCATGACTGTCACCATCACCACAGTCATCTCCACCCACCACAACCATCAACGTCTCCCACCACCACCATTGTCGCCCACTACTACTGCCACCGCTCACCCCATTACAACTGACACTTAATTTATTTTTCTCTCTTATATGTTTGTGATTTGATTTTGAGTGTAAATACAAATATATTTACTATTTATCATTTTTTTATTACTTCGTACCTTCAGGCACAAACAATAACTAATAATTTTATAAGGTATGAATGCTATCACAATGTAAAAAGATATAATACAAGAGACCATTTTCCAAATAAAAAGTACTATAAAAGCATCTATAGTACAACACCAAGACCTTTTAACTTTTGTGGTCAGGAGAGAGCATAACATAAGTTTGTAGTAAACCATAATATAGGAGTCCACCATATTCCACCCCCAACCCTAATATTCACTACTATGATATCACGTCAGCACTGTCACGTGATATTATCATTCAATAATAAATCACAAAATAGTAAACCACACTTATGTACATGTATTGGTTAATGGGTGGGTTATTAGATGTGAACTTTAGCGGCTTATTTTGTGATTTTATTATTGAGTGGTGATGTCACATGGTAGTCCTAACATCATATCACCGTTGGATTGAATACTTATCCCCCAAGGAAAAGAACACGACCCACCCTGCATAACAAACAAACACAAAGAAAAAGGTAAACCACAAAACCTTATTTAGATACCACATATGTGATTTATGGAGAGTTTGGCCTTGAAGTAGATAGTTACTTAGCTTCATAGCTTGAAACAGTCAAGACCAGACTTGTCTATTGCCCTTGTGAAAAACTGAGCAATACATTCCCTTACTGAAAACTCTCTGTAAAGAGGGGGACTTTCTTCTGATACTAGCTCTTTAATTGGGCTGTATAGCTTTGGGGGCACAACAACACCGGAGAAAAAGCATGCCACGGAAATTCTTGGTCCAACGCGATTGGCAAGCACTCTGTGATTAACACTTACAAACTTGTCGTTTGATATTATCTGAGAGAGAACGAGATTCCCTTCAATACATTGGAAATTAGTAGTAACAATAACGATAAAAAGCACCACTTCTTTGGACAAACCTGAAGAAGGTCCCCAATATTAACTACCAAACCTCCGGGAATGGGAGGAACATCAGCCCATTGGTTTTCATGGAGGACTTGGAGGCCTCCATGGTGATCTTGTAGAAGAACAGTCAGGAAGCAATGATCAGTGTGCTTGCTGGTTCCAAGCGTTAGTTCTGGTTCTGGACATGCGGGATAATAATGGCAGACAAAGGTGCGCCCTCTAGCGCATTCAAGGGCTGCCCTTAGGTGGTCTTGTTTGAGTCCGAGAGCTTCTGATAGTAACTCGAATAGATTTTCTCCAAGCTTTGTAACATGATTTATGTACTCCATTGGTGCATCTCTGCAAATCAAACAAATAAATAGCCAAACTTGCGCAGCATGGTGTTCTTGAGATTTCGAGAGAGGATTATTCACATATATTTTACTCGATGGACATTGGAACGACATCTTTTCAAAATTTGTCGATTTAGAAATGAATGCAAAGCAGAATGACAAATCCAGCTGAAACTACAGCAATATTGAGAGTAGCAAAAAAATATAATCAAATGCTTATATATGTTCTTGATAGTACTTTTCAACTTGTTGGTAGGACATACAAAAATGTATTGAAATGCTAATGCTCAGGATTGTACTTTTCACCTTGTTGCTAGGACATGGGGTTAGCCACTAGTAAACACATTGAAACCATTAGAAGATGAACTGGACACGTTTTTGTCTGCAATTTCAGGTCAAATTGGGGAAAATGAAGTTCAACATGATGTGATTTATAAGGGTATGGCTGCAGCTTCATTTTTGCTATGTGCAGTTTACAGTAGAGTAAATAATTAGAAAGACGGTGCAGAGAACCACGTCTGAAGTGCGGAGACTCATGACTTCCTTGTAGTATGCAGCCTCGAGATGTCGCTTCAGTCTACAAACTTTCTGAACAGACTCACAGTCACAGTTACAGCAAAGGCACCATTGCAACAAAAAAGCAACAGAAATTTGAGGAAAAGATTGAATACAACGATTATGACCCAATTTGGTCTCATTAACGGAGGGTGTGGGGTGTCATGGACAGGGTACAGATCTAATAATACACAGTATTCGGATCATATTCAGACCCCTTAATCTCCAATATTAGGCTTACGTTTTACTGCTGCCCCAGTGGCCTTTTACATCAACAGTACTACGAAAAAAATGCCATCATTCAAGCGGGGGGTGTTAATCCTGAGCCTGCTAACCTACCTATTAACAGACCTTTTAAAGCATGCATAGTTCCATTCTTATTGCAGGCCAATTAACAATATGATTTAAACTGCTTTTGATTCGAAAATTGCCACATCAAAACATATGGGACACTAGCAATGAGCCACAAATAAAATGTATATAATAAAGTAGCTTACAATTCAAATTTCAAAAGATAAACAAAATGACTTTCGCTATTCGCGGTTGAGATCGCTTTAAATTTTACTTTAAAGTTAATTTAACGGCTACTATTAACACCCTAAATTTAATAAGAAAAATATGACTCTAAGGGTGTGTTTGGAGTGATTTTTTAAGAATACTTTTATAAATTATTTCTCATAAGTACTTTAACAAAAATAATAGTGTTTGAAACCGCTCCACCACTACCTCTACCATCACCACCCCCACCACCACCACAGCCGCCACCACCGCCGCCGCCGCCGCCACCACCATCGCCGCCATCACGGTCATTGCCACCCACCACAACCATCACCGTCTCCTACCACCACCACTGCCGCCCACCACCTCTCACCCCCACTACAAACCGATGCTTAAATTCATTTATCTCTTCTCTATATTTGTGATTTGATTTTGGATATAAATACAAATATGTTTATTGTTTACAATTTTTTATTACACTGTGATTTCAGGCACAGGCAAAAAGCACAGGCAATAACTAGTGATTTTATATTGCAAACCAATGATAATTGACAAGCACTCAGTATTGAAGCAACTGAAGATGACTGAGGATATACCTGCAGGATGCAGGAAGGTTATCAGGGTCGAGATCAGAAAACAGCGTCGAAATGGTCATTGTGTCCCTCCAATTAGCAGCTCGTGATCGATAGAGATCAATATTGCTCTCAAATCTCACACTTTTCGCTGGATCATGGGAATACATATCTTTCTTCACCTCAGTTTCTTGTTCATGAAATTTGCATATCCCCTCAATCATTTCATCCAACACACCTACAGGGATTCCATGATTAACCACTTGGAAAAAGCCCCACTTCTCTGATGCAAGTCGCACTTCATCAACGATCTTTCCACGATCATCGCCATTTCCCATGCCACTGAGATCAACGATTGGAACTTGTAGATGGTTCTGGCAGCCACGGCTCAACTCTTCCTGTAGCTCATCGGGTGGTCGGATGAACATTTTAGGAACAGTCACCATCCCTGCATCAACTAGTCCTTTGACACCCGCTTTTGAATCGTCGAAAGCCTTCAGTTCTGTAACTCGATCATAATCATCTGAAGTCTGAATTGGAGATTCTTTGGTGATTGAGGCATCCATGTTTTTGGTTGAATGCAAGAGGAGATGATGAAGGTTCATGAATTGAAAGTCCACTATGACTGTAAATAACTATTGGAGTTTAAACAACTCATCGTAGACCACAATATTTTAAGATTTTCACAATTACTCTCTTGTAATAGAATATTAACACACGATAGTGGTTATCTTAGGTAGTGTTTACATGAAGCTCTGCCCTTGGCATTTTTTAATTCACTAAAAAACTCCATAGAGATGTAGAAATCTAGCACAAAGAAGTGCAACTTCAGACTCTTAGAGTTAGGTTACGAGGGATTTATCCTTCATGAATATTTTAGTTCCAGTGCAGATGATTTGCTGGTGATTGGATTGGAGATAATAATAAATCATACACTAATGACGTAGTATTTACACTCGCCTGACTCTTATGCTTTCCTTGTAGTATTCAGTGTAGACTCACGATTTGTAAATTCAGTGTAGACTCGACTCCACTGCGAGAAAAGCCCAATTTGAGAGCATCTTATGGGTTCTTGATTTGGTCTCATAGACTTGACGTCGAATCCGTTATCCTTTATCACCCCTCGTCTTCCTCCTTTTTATATAGTGTTTATTGAGTCGAATTTTATGAGTTTGAGTTCGAATCTGACGAACTTATTTTTTAACGTTAGTCTAAAAAATTGCTCAAGCTCGGCTCGTTTAAAACTCGAGCCGAGTTCGAACCGAATCCTATTAGCCCAATTATTTTATATATAAATGAATCGAGTTTTGTGAACTTGAGCCGAACTTTTTAGACTCGTTTTCCTAAATGAACTTAAAAAATTATTCAAGCTCAGATCGTTTAAAACACAATTTCGAGCTCGAGCTAAGTTTTATTTGAGTCGAGCCCAAATAATTCGTCTCAAATGATCGACCCCGTGAGCCCTTTCTCTTATACATACTTTGGGTGATAAGGCATGTTTATCCATGTTGCCATAAATATACAGGTTGTCAAACGATGGAACATCACAAAGACTTCAAAAGCTGCATTATTGTCTTTAGGGTAATACTATGGTATCGAGAGAAAAAATTCGGTATCGTACCGAAAGTTAATATTTTTAACATTAGGTTACGCTTTTTAAATGTAAAGTTATAATTATTTGAACTTACATTCATAAATGTTACCTCAAATAGTTGTAACTTTACATTTAAAAAGCGTAATTTGCCCTAAAAAATTAGTAATTTTATTTTCAGAAGTTGTAACTTTCATGTCTTCTTCAGTTGTAACTTTTATTTCAAAAAAATATAATTTGATCTCAAAAAATTATAAATATTGGCACGGTACCATAGTCTTCCTCTTCTTTTATGTTCAAACAAAGTTGGGTCTACTTAACCAACTGGGGAATCTCAGTTGGCCAGAGCCTCTGGCTTCCCAGTGGCAGGTCAAAGATTCGAAGTCCTCTGGCCATAAAAGCGTGGCTGCTTGGTAGGACAAGACTTCAGTTGCTTGGACGAACCGTATCCAAGTCTCTGGTGTAGGTCTTGAATCCCCGGCGAAGCGCAAGTCCTGACTTAAATAGTGTATGAGTTGAGGGACCGGTTCATACACCCGGGTTTTGTCCTTGGTTCTACTCAAAGTCACGAGTCTGAGCGACATAAGTGCGTCTCTACTCGTTGATGACAGATCTTGAGATTTTCCCGTATAACAAAAGTTGAGTCTACTTGTGTGTAGTGGTTCTCATTATTAATTGAATCTAGGTAAGTGGTTGTTTGTTATATAAAAAAACAAGAGTGGGACAGGAGAGGGTCTAACTTAAGTTGTTAGAGAGAGTCTAATTGAAGTATTTATACTTCAATCGCCGCTTCACGTTCAGGCTATATTTTGGGCCTAGCATGTGAATTTTTTTTAGTCATTAGGGTGGCAGCGATATTCGAATATAAGATCTACTACTCTAATACCATGTTAAACAATCATCTACCTCAAATACTTACTTGAATGAACATGAGGACTTTTCCAACCTTAACAACAATCACACAATTCCATCACAGGGAGAAGCACAAACCTTTTGGAAAACCTCTCTAAAGCTATTTTAGTAGCTTTTCTTTGTGCAAGATCACCATACAAATCAATGAATTTTTGCCTCGACTCATTGGCAAAGATATTATTACAATTTACTGAGTTCTTACTTCTTATATCTATCATCTTTTATGATTAAAAGAATTATAAGATGGACTGCTATTTTGAGGTACATTATTAGGAAGCCCTCTTGAGTTATCAATGTGTCTCTGGACATTGATGTTGTTGGATGAAGTAGATCTTCCTTGTCTGTTCTTCCTTCTTGGGTTAGACGAACGAGGGATAAAAACCCCAGTTCCTTTGCTCTCTCTTCTGCTTATTTGATCATACAAAAATGGTGGTTGTCTTGTTGGATGCAGTGCTTGAGAGAAGGCCTAAACATTCATCAAAGGGCAAAATTCATCATATTTTGTTAAATTGTTTTTGCTCTCAACCAGTTCCAATTGCATAATATCGAACAAATTGAAACAACATAGATTAAAAAGGGTGGGGGGGGGGGGGGGGGGGGGGGGAGAGAGAGATAACAGTTTTCCTTAAAGTGAAAAAGCAAGAAGGAACTGCAAGAGCGTAATGTACAAGGCTCCTGCCACTGCGGATCTGAGGAGGTTCTGATGTATGTAGTCTTACTTATAAGGGAAGAAGTTATTTCCACGACACAAAACTGCTTATGTCCCAGTGGAATAATCTTAGCGTTGTGCCTAGGCCGACTGATAATAAATCCATTCTTATGTATAAAAAACTGTAAGAGAGAAGGTGATGGAGAACCTGTAGAGTAATAGGAGGAAAATGAGCAACTTGGTCTTCTTCGTCATCCATGATTAGTACAGAAAGTTGCTTGCTTTAGTCTGCAAAAAACACATCATCTTCTACTTCACTAGCTACTTCCATTTATCTATCTATCTATCTTCTGTCCTCAAACTGGTATGAAGAGCTAGTTGCTGACTGGTACAACAAAGAAAAAAAGAGAACTTCAGTTCATTCTCTTTCTAAATCTAGCTATTCTTCTCCGAGAGAATAAGATATAGAGCAATGCTATGTATCCCAAATCTCCAACCCAAATTTTCATCCCAAATCAAGGGAGACCATTGGATAAGAAGGTCTCATTTAAAAAAGTTGATGGGATCCACTCATCTAATGGTCTCCCTTCATTTGGGATGAAAATTTGGATTAGAGATTTGGGATACATAGTATTTTCCTAAGATATATAAAAGGGTTTAAAAAAGGGAATGACTGGGATGGGTTGAATTTATGGGTTGGACATGTGGGGTGGTAGGGTCATGAGGGTCAGCTGGCCACTCTGTCCAAAGTCCCTCAGGGACCCCCACAAAGATCATGATTCATGAAGTGTGTTAATGATATTATCCAGATGGAAAAAGATATGAGGAACAGATAAAGCAACAACCCACAAACCCAAAATCTCATCCAAGATAGACTTGATCTTTAGCATATACTTGGTGGTATGTGTTCTCTCTCTCTCTCTCTCTCTCTCTCTCTCTCAATAGAATAAGTTGTGGTTCACAGTTCACCGTACACTTACACATAGGTTCCACACACATGCATACACATTTGCCAAATTTAGGTTGGTCAGAAGTTGATCCTAACAAGGGTTTCGTTGAATTTTTTAGTTCTAACGTGAATAACTTGTTTTTGATTGGACTGAAAAAAAGGATTAATCGAAATACACATAAATTAATTCAAACATCCTGACTATTAAACTAAAAACACAAAAAAATCTCTCATACTCAATGCTAAGATTAGGTCTACTCGGGGTCCAATTGGCCGAAGTGAAAAATTATTTTTTCAGTATTGTATCGTTTTTATCTTACAAATGAGAATAAGACACGTGTAAAGTCATTTTATATTGAACCAATGGAGGATATTTGATTATAATTTAGGTATCCTGTAATATTCCACATGAAGGATTTGTGCCATGGTTTAGGGTTTGCGGTATTGATCATCGCCTTGGAGGGCATTGAAACTTATCGATATTGGGCCATACATGCGAAATGCTAGACAGAAGAATATATTGAAACATGGCAAGAAATTCAAATCATATTGCATGTTGTAGAACAATATCAGTTGATTTAGTGACAATTATTCGAACAACTCAGATTAACTCAAAGAAGTTTCAGACAACTCAGTGAATCATGTGAGACTCGTGGTTTGCACGGAATGTGAAGGAAAGATGTCCAAGTTATATCCATGTGGACCAATACTCTGAACCATGATTGGCGTCTCAAATTCTGCACAAAGCAAAAGGGAACAATTCAACATCCCTGGGACAATAAAAAAAGAGGAATACATCATTGACCGAGTTTTTTTTTCCAATAGTGAGAGGTATCCGGACCAACTTACACGCACCTTGAATAATCTCTTTCTTGGTCCGGCTAAAGGCAGGTCATCCATGCCAGAACTAGAATATTTATGATAGATAAATCTCTCACAGCCTAGCCCTAAAGAGTTGTTAAAATTCGAACTCAGGACACCTAAATTTACAAATCATTCATGTTATCACTTGAAGTGCATTATAAAAAAAACTTGCACCATCTTGGTATCACTTACCAACCCAGTACATGGAACCCCACTTATTATCCATTGACGGCCATGAATAGACTAGTTTGTCCTCAAATTTCAATGTTTTGGTTCTCAACTTGAATCAGGTGGTACTTTGTCCCTTCAAGTCTATTGAATCGTGGTAGTCATACAACCAAGTCTATTAGTCTATTAATATCGTGACATCGCCGTTATATTAAATATTTATTCTGATCAAAGAAATCTTCGAAAGCAAGCTCACTGTCACCAAGTGTCCATTGGTAACGAGTTACTAACCATGTGGGGCTTGTTCGTATTAAGTATAGTTTTGATATTATTTACATAAAATGATTGCCCACATATAAAACTCACAAGCATACGATTATTAGTCTGATACTTTTACCACCGTAATCTATAATGTCGAGCTGCACTCACCTGACTTCTGGAACCATGAGCATAGAGTTCCTTCCACTGTTTGCCTACCTTTCATGGGCATGTCTTGAGGTTCATACAAACTCAAAGCAATCCAGGATCTTCTCAATTTTGTATCTAGTTTGTGGGAAGTTAAATGATAAGTCAACATGCGTGTCTAATACCAATATCTCAAAGGATTGAGTAAAATAGATGGTTGTGATGAAAAGACTCGAATTGTCTATTAACTGATGAGACTAATCTTTGGGCAAAAGGTTTCTTTAGTAGGTAGAGTCAACGAAGATTTTCACACCAGTTGAATTGTCTATCTCAGATAGGTAAGGGTGAGTAATTAGGGTATTTATAGCACATGACTAACCTACGAGCTACACCTGACTATCTCTGTATAGAAGTCAACGTCATACGTGACAGTTGTGCTTACCTACAAGCACCTCACCTATATTTGTACCGAGGGTTGCGCATTATGCGCCAGACGTCCCAAACATTAATTAAACACACATGATGTTTGTTTAGATACAACCTGTACTCGGTCCTCAAGGAAAGAACATAATATTTGAGATCGGGGCGACACCTGAGATGAGAGATTGCGGTTGGGTCACCACAGGATGTTGCAACCGTGGGAGGGTCATGGTCGCGATGCCCCCTGTGCACAAATACCCCGAGCCTTCTCCTCCCCCGGAGCCCTTTTCAAGTTGTGTTTCAAGGTTCTTTCAGTCCTTTAGCCATCAATCCACATATGCCAACATCCGATATGTTGATTTGGATCGTTGACCCTTCTATCTCAACACTCCTCTGAATTCCAATCAAGCACAACTCAGTTAGCAATGAGCCTAGGAGACTAAGAGTCCTGCTCGAGCAAACTAACAAACTAACCCTTCGAAGCCTGCCTAACACTGATACTGACAATCATGCTCGTCCGCTCACGCTGCTTAGTTTTCCTTTCAAGAGAGCCATGCTTCCTCGTCTCAAGGCGGGGGCTTCTCCTCTCAATCTCTTGGGCCAGGCGGGAGACTTCTACATAGAGCTCGCAAATGATGACAATTGTTTCAACAAATTCAGTGGCCAATTTCGATTGTCCAAGTTTTCTATTATGGTTCACTAGCATTTCTCACAAAATTGTTACCCTTTACCATTTTCAAGACACTGATGGAATGAGTGGCCATTGGCAGGTGGAAATGGAAGAACTGGAAGAATCAAATTCCTGATCACAAGGCATGGATTTGCTTCACATTCTGTAGAAAACAATTTGAAATTACATCATTTTTCGTATGACATTCAAAAATCCATTAACATATCGCATAACCCATAATGACAAAAATAGTTGTATAGATATGTTACAAGAACAAGAGCATCTTCCAGTTATACGCCCATTGACCTTTCTGTGTAAAACGAACTTCTAATACCATAATGAAACTTACAACAAGATCATATCACTAGGGTTCTAACCCGGTTATTTCCTAAAATCTGTATAAAGACATTCTAGAAAATATGTTTCAATCTGAACTCACCCATATATTTTCTTGGCTATCCCTACAACTTGAAATGTGTTAGAGCAGAGTTACCATCAAGTCCTTTATAATCGTAGTAGGCAATGAAGTCTTTCACCGTGGTCTCCCTGTATACAGGGGGATTATCTTCGGATAACAAGTCCTTGATTGGGCCATACATCTTTTTTGATGGGTAAAGATGCGGTGTGAAAAAGCATGCCACAGATACTCTTGGTCCAACATGGTTAGCCAATGCACGGTGCTCCACGCTTATGAATGTGTCATTAGATATAAGCTGAAAGCAAACAGAAAAACATAGACTACCACATGGTTTTGTTTACGAAAATTATGATCCAATGGAAAGTTCTCCAGAAGATGTGCCTTCGACATCACTGGACATTATCAAGTATCTTGAGATGGTATAAAAAGCAGGATATACAAAATTTTTAGCTTAGAAGAAAAGATACCAAATATGTTACAAATGGATCCTTATACCCGACAACTATGCACTGACCTGTTTTTAGGCTTACAACATCATTTGATGATATTCTCAATGCTGGGATTTCTTCTGATTTTAATGGACGTGAAAAAGAAAAAACAACGATGCTCCATTGATGAATCATGGTGAATGTAATGGATGCTGAAAATATAAAATATAATGCAGCAGAATGGTAGCTTATAGAGTAAATGCCTACAAGGCATGTATATGGAAAATGAGGAAGCATCATAAAAAAACACCAACTTCGTAAATAAATGCAGTAAAAATGAATATGTTTTGAAACTCGTTTAGTGAGGAAGATAGATAGGGGCACAGATAATCTAATGTAGACATGAATAGGAAAGATAGATTAAATAGAAACTATAACGTACCAGAATGAATTTAACAAGAACAAACCTGTAGGAGATCACCGATGTTAACAACCAAAGCTCCAGACACAGGAGGAACATTGACCCATTTCTTTTGATGAACTACTTGAAGTCCACCTATTTCATCTTGAAGTAGGATTGTCAGAAAATCAGGATCGGAGTGTTTGCTAGTGCCCATAGTCAGATCAGGCTCCGGACATGACGGGTAATAGTTACTCAGAATTGCATGCCCTTTCGCACAATCCATGCCAATGAGGTGGTCAGGATTGAGCCCAAGTGCCTCCGACAAGAATTCAAACAAGGCAGTTCCCAATCTCTTTATTTGCTTTGAGTACTCCATAGTTATATCTCTGCATTTTCATACAAAATTTATCAAAGCCTGGAGAAGTTAAGTTCCAACAAATCTCTAACTTTCAAATGAGAAACTAATTAACTCAAGACAAAAAAGAGGACAACTTTTTCCCATATAGTCTAATTATGAATTGAGTAGACCACATAGATGGACCTTAAACTATGTCATTTGTGTCAATTAAGCCCCTGAACTAATTTATGTGTCAATTTAGCCCCTCTACTATGCAATGTGATTCAATGTGACCATTCCATCTAAATTTACAGTTAACTTTAACGGACTGTATCACGAGTATTGTCTTAACTACCCTAATCCCTGACACACGTGAAGTAAGTTAACAACGAATTTGGATGGAAGGGTCATATTGAGTCAGATTGCATAGTTGAGGGCTAAATTGACACAAAAATTAGTTCAGGGCTTAATTGACACAAATGAGGGTCATCGATGTAGTTTACTCTTATGAATTTAACTGTTCGTTCACCTACATGGAGTACTACTGCGTGGTTTTGAAATTTGTACATATAAAGATTGTTTTACAAAATTCTCAAACACAATCAATAATAAAAATTAACAGCTCTCCCAAGCGTCCAGAAGGAAAATTTGCAATTCCACCAAAAAACATTTGAGCTTTTTTGACAAAGTTTGCAAAAACACTTGGGAACGTAAGGGTATAACAAGAACAATTGAAGAAAGGTAAGCAACAACAGTTGTCAATTCTGAAACTGTCAACATGGTAGACATCCCATTAGATATATACAGAAAGATTGCAAATGCAATTGCGATTTGCTAAATACCAAAGTCATATTTCTACGAACAAACACATAATTGCCTGAAGTGAATACATCCCTAATGTTAAAAGAGTAATTATATCCATTTCTGTTAAATCATTGATTATCATATCATTTTTTAGTACTTCATTTAAAGTTAATTTTGGCCCCTCTCTACGCCTATTCTTACCATTAATAGTTATCAAGTTTCTTTTTCTCGGCAGTGTTTCTAGTAGGCCGTCCATAAATATGTCTAAACCATCTCGATTCTCCTTTATCTCCAATAGGTGCTACCTCTACTTTTTCACAAATACAATCATTTCTATCCTTCATAATTTCACCACTCATCCATCTTAACATTCACATTTTCGTCACACTCAATTTTTGAATGTGTTGGTTCTTACTTACCAAACACTCAATAACGTAATACCTAGTTGGCCTAGCAGTTCTATACGACTTTCCTTTTAGCTTAAGGAAACAAAACAAAATTTTTCCCATACACCATGCAGAATCCCAACTGCAATCCCTTCTTGAGTCCAAAATGTGCATTCGTTCTAATAAAAAGTATATCAGAATCACAAATCACTCCAATAAATCACTTCAAAATGTGCATTGTAGTTTGTAAACTACAAGTCCACATCCCATAAATCACTTCAATTTAGCTTCTGCATCAATCTCAATTTTCCTCGAACTTCAATTCCAACATGCAGAAATTTAGCCTTTTCAAGCAATTAAGGCAGAAAGGCATGGTATTTTCAGGACATGTCAAAGACAATTACTCTATGGAGAGAGAGAGAGAGAGAGTTTGCAAATAATACCTGCAGACCTCAGGAAGCTCTAGAGGATCAAGAGGCTCAGGACCCATGACACAGAACAGAGTATCCCTCCAATTAGCAGACCTTGACTGATACAAATCGAAATTACTCCCAAACTTCACTCTCTTCTCAAGCTCACGCGTATAATACACCTCCTTCACCTCTCTGGGCAACTCGTGGAACCCCCGAGACTTCCTCAACATCTCCTCCAATACCCGCGTGGGTATGCCATGATTCACCACCTGGAAGAACCCAAGAGTCTCCGAGGCTCGCCGGACTTCTGCGACCACGTCGTTTCTACTGCCGGCGATGTCTATGACCGGAATTGCGAAGTGAGTGCTGGAGATTGGGTGGTCGCCGGCAAGTTCGTCGGAGGGGCGCACAAACATTAGTGGAATTCTTGAAATTCCGGCGTCGACCAGGCCTTTAACTCCGGCTTTTGATGCGTCGAAAGCTTTGAGTTCTTGTAATCGGTCGTAATTTGGCGGGGTTTCAGTTGAGATTTCCATCTGAAATTTGTTTATTGAAAAAAGAGGCCCGTGTTGTTTCTTTTGAGGCTTTCAAATTTCAACCAACCATCAAGGGTTTGTTTGTTTAGCGGGAGAATGATAGAAAATGCAAGAAAAAGAAATTTTTTAAAATTTTCATGTGTTTGGTTAGCATGAAAATAAAAATTATAGAAAAAATAATTTTCTTTCATCCTTGAATTTTCTCACAAATAACTAACTTTTTTTTTCTTGTAAAAAACACAAGGAAATGCAAGAAAGTTGTGATCTATAACTAACTTTCCATTTTACCCTTATTTTTTTAAAAATATTTTATTGGTTATTAATTTTAAAAAAAATTGGTATAAATTTAATTAATCACATAATTTGGTCTAAAGACCTTTGTGCTTGTGACTGTTTTAGAATTAGGTTTCGAGTCACTTTTTAAAAAAAATTTAACTTTCAATTGTAATTACATATTTTTTTCTTTTTTAGACCGATTTAATATAATTAAGGGTAATTTAGACAATTACAAAAAAATTCTTATGACTTTACTTTCTTTCAAACAATATAATGAAATTGTTTTAAAACTTTCCCGTAAATTTTTCATTCTAACCAAATACATTCATGAAAATATATTTTATATCATTTTATTTTCTTTCACTTCACTTTCTATCATTTTCATTTTTCATCATTTTTTTCTTCCTAACCAAACGGACCCTTACTGATTTTTACCAACCGGGTGGTCCAGTGGTTAATCTGTCTTTTTACAACAAAAAACTGTTAAGTTCGGTATTTTTTACGTTTTTATAAGGATCAATCACTTAATTTGAGCTGACCAATCTCAAAACTCGAGGCAATAGTCAGCGTAAACTGACATACCGTAAAACAATATTCAAGTGAACAAAGTGGACAAAATCTTTCAAGTACAACCACTTCACTTCAAGTGAAGCTCAATTTAACCATTTACTTATTTATTATTAGATAATTATACCATCGATAATATTGACATGGTGTAAGATAAATGTCTATTCTATAAGGAGGATGCAATCAGTTGCGGAGTCTCCTACTATAGCGTTGTACTCATTTGTTGAGAAAGTGTTTTCCTAGGGAAGTCTAATTAGGGGTGACAATTTTTGACACGACACGATAACCCGACACGAACACGACACGAATAAATGGGTTTGGGTTAACCAATTTTTTGACACGACCCGTCAACACGAAGTGTTAATGGGTCGTGTTCGGGTTCAACCCGTTTAACCCGAATTGACCCGAATTGACCCGTGAATTTAATCGGGTTGACACGAACCCGCTGACCTGTTTTGACCCGAATTAACCCAGCACTATATAAAGAACTTTATTTTTTCTAAACCCTAATTTCATTTTCCAAACCCTCATTCCCTCTGTCCAGCAGCCCGCCTCCCTCCTTCCCTCTGTCGGTCTCTCTTGGCTTGGCGTCGGTGACTAGTAGTAGTAGACCAGGTTAGCTCTCTCTCTCTCTCTCTTTCTCTCACTCTTATCCCACTGTCATTTTTGCTCTGTAGCCTCTGTTGGATCATTTTTGCTCTGTGCTTAATGGTCTGCGACTCCAAGGCCACGATTTCCTCAACCTCGAAGGTCTCAAAGTCAGAGCTCTTCAACACGATGGTCTTTGAAGAAGACATGGTTTGGTGTTGATACTTGTATATAATTATCTTCATATGCATATTTTTTTTTTTCGGTACAGCGGAAAAGAAAAATAAAAGAGCTACCTAAATCCTCTAAAATAAGAGGTACAAGCAGAATCATTTCTACTGTGTATAAGGGTCCTTTTACTGTGTTTTTTTGAAGTTGTTGGTTTTGGAAGCTAATTTCTGTTGATAGTGGGGTTTGTAGAAGTCAATTTTTTCTGGGTTCATTGTATTTAATGCATTTAAATGCAGATTTAAAGACCCGCTTGCTTTGTTTCGTGCATCTCAATGGTCTGAGGCTCCGAGCCTGAGCTCTGGTTGCAGAATGTACTCCAGATGGAAGTTTATGCTTATATGCAAATCTGAAGTTTCAGACTGTTCAAAGGTTCAATATTTGCTAGAAAGAAATTTGGTTTGCTCTAAAGTTTGAATCTCTGAAAGTGACCGATTTCACTGAGTTATACAGTAGGGGTCTGGTAAGAAAATACTAATCTTTTATAGGTTAAATCTCTGAAAGTGACTGAATTTGTGTGGTTTGTTTCAGTCATTTATTGCTGTAGCTTAGTTTGTATAACTGAAAGTGTTATTTTTTGGAGCATTCTTCTGCATTTCTGGTTTTCATTGAACACAAAGGATGTTTCAGTTGAGTATGTGATTCTTGGGGCTTTAGATAACATATGTTGAGCAGTATGTTTTGTTATTCTTTGGTGTGTAACACATTTGGGTTTCTTTGACATCTGGATTCAGTAGCTCATAGAACCCATCTGTTTTATGTATTTGTTGAAGCCATTTTTCTTGGGGGTTTGTGTTTTGCTCTTGAATGGTGTAAAAACCGAGTTGGGTTTCTTTTGAATAGTGATATTGTGAGCTGGAAAAACCATTTGATTCTTGAAAGTAGGCTTATATTTTACTTGGGGACAGCCAATTTTCTGGGTGTTAGTATGAAGCTCTTTAGGCTTCTTGTGGTATCCCTATTTTTTGTCTGTTCCATGGGGCAGCTTCCATTGCAGGACATTTTGGCACTGCTTGAGTTCAAGAAAGGAATTAAGCATGACCCGACCAGTTATGTGCTTGATTCATGGAATGAGGAGTCTATAGACTTCAATGGGTGTCCTTCTTCATGGAATGGGATAATGTGCAACGGTGGTAATGTTGCTGGGGTTGTTCTGGATAACCTGGGTTTATCTGCCGATGTGGATTTGGGTGTATTTTTGAACCTCACCATACTTGTTTTATTATCTCATTCAAAGTTAATTTCGACCTTTTCCTTTCTTTTATATCTCATATCCCATTAATGTGCTTAATTAATGTTTACTGCAACAATTTAAGGGGTGCTGCAATCATGATTTGCATTGCTTAATGTTGTATTTGGGATATTTGTAACATGTCTAAATTTTTCTTTTTTTTGTTGGGTCTTGTCGGGTTGGGTCGTGTCGTGTCGGTTGGGTCGTGTTAGGCGGGTTGGGTCGTGTTTACCCGAACACGACCTGTGTAAATCTCGGGTCACAGGTCGTGTCGGGTTAGTCGTGTTTCAAGTCAGGTCGTGTTTGTGTCCACATGACCTAACCCGTTTAGTTCGCAGGTCGTGTTTGGGTTGATGCATTTTCAACCCGAATCCGCCATGACACGACCCGGACACGACACGACACGACACGATTGCCACCCCTAAGTCTAAATTAAAAAAATTTGTACGTTTTTGTAAAGGGTGACTTGAATCATAGCCGAAGTCTAGCTCCACCACACTGCCAAAAACAACTCAATAATCTACTATATGAAAAACTATAAAGAATCTTAATCGTTACCCGATTTATTTATCGTTAATAAAAATTGTTGTAAGACGTGTGTAATAATAACCGAATATCTGAAATTAGTTATAAAGTATAACATCTTGATATTCTCAGAACACACAAACTTATCATGATTGTTAGTCCAATACTTTCACCATTACAATTCATAATGTCAAGCAACAATCACCTTACTTTTGAAACGATGAGCTCGTAGTTCCGTCCACTACTACCCTCCACATTATAACTCATGCTGTGCTTTACCATTTTTACGATCCTAGTCATAGCACTTGATAGAAACTCCAGCTTGTAACTCTCTTTTAGACTCTAGACAAACGATTATTAGGATCTAATCTGGTACTCTCATCATAGTAAAATCAAGCGTAACCTTATAGACCATAAGGGTATTAGTGAACAACACTCACGTTACATATGAGGGACGGTTTTTTTATTTTTTTGATATGATCATCTTACACTACTCTATAATCTCAATATATGACTTCGCAACTACTTGATCCACAGGACAGACCCTCCGTACTTCATACCACACCAGCATATGATGCGTGAGTGAGAACACAAACCATCATAATGACAATTCTCAAAGTCATTATTTCTAATAAGGGTAAATTATACCAACAATCCCTCAAGGTTTACTACTTATAGCATTTTGGTCCTTAAAGTTTTAATTTAGTTAATTTAGTCCTCCAAGTTTAAACATTGAGCTGATATGGTCGGCAATAAGGACTGTTAAAAAAAGAGACAGAAAATGGCATATGCCCGTCACATGCAGATCTTGAGGGATATTTTTAGATATTTCACAATTGTCTGCCTCTGCTCGTCTCCAGGCTTTTGAGCACCTCTTCTAATCCCCGCTCCCCTATTCCGCCTCTGCTCGTCTCTCTCCCTCAAACCAACACATACCTTTGTATCTCTCTCTCTCTCTCTCTCTCTCTCTCTCTCTCTCAAACACTCTATCTGAGGCATTATTTGATTCTGGGTCTCCATTGGTGAATAGGTATTGCACCACCTCCAGTGTCAATTCATTGCAACACCCAAGATGAAGAAGTAGGTTTAATTGTAAATCTCCCTCCCTCTCTAATTCTCTATATCTCATTCTGTTGAATTATTTACTTCTTTCTCTGCAATTTGTGAGAGTAGTACACAATTGGTGTGTGAATCGTTGTCGTGGATGTAGTAGTGGTAAGATTTGGGTGTGAGGTGGTGGAGGTAGTGGTGGGTTTACAGGTAATGGATGAGGAGAAAGGAGGTGGTTGTGTTTCTGAGTAGGGTGGTTGACTTACGGTTGTGGTGGAGGTCGAGGAGAACAAATTTTGGATGGTGGAGGCATCATGGAGATGGTGGCAGCCAATGTTTGGGGGTGTGGTGAGTAATAGAGGACGATTGTGGGTAGAGTTTGTGGTTGGGCCCAAAGAGAGAGAAAAGGGCGCTGGTTTTTTATTTTCCAATTTTGCCCTTCATTCTGCTATGAAATACCAAAAATATCCCTCAAGAGTTGCATGTGAGACTCCTTTCGCATTTTTATTTTCTCATTTTTGCATAAAGGAGACTCCTTTCGGGGCACTGAACAGAAGATGTCCTGTCACCTTATCATCTGGATCGGTAGCTCCATCGCCCAGGTGTTGAAGAACACAGACAACTGCAATGGATGATAAATAGTGCAAGAAAGTGGTGGTGATGGTAACCACAGTTTCAGTGGCCCATTCTATGTATCCCACAATTCTATTCTGTGATATGATCAACAGTATTTCTCATGAAAGTGTTATCCTTTTCCATTTTCAAGGCTACCATGAAAGTAGTGGCCATTGTCAGGAGGAAGTGGTGAAAGTGCAAGTATTTCTCACACTGCTTCGATTACCGCTCTAAATTCCCTTGGTGGCTCCAATACAAGAGAGAGATTCGCTTCGCGTTCTGTAGAAAACAAGTTGAAATTATACCATTTTTAAAGGTAATTCAGAAACACCTTATCGATGTGCAGGAAAAAGATTGTTATAACTGATGATGAGAAAAACAGTTGAATACATATGTAATGAGAACAGGGACATCTTCCAGCAATACCCAATTCTCTTTCTATGTAGGAGAAACTTCTAATAGCATACCGAAGCTTACAACATGATCAGATCACTTAGGTTCCAACCCTGTTATTTTATATAATCTGACTAAGCATTTTATTGAAAAGATGTTTCAATCTAATCTCACTCTGTATTTTGTTGGTTATCCATGCAACTTGAAATGTGTTAGAGCAGAGTTGCCATCAAGTCCTTTAGAATCGAAGTGGGCAATGAAGTCTTCCAATGTGGTCTCTCTGTATACTGGAGGATGATCTTCGGATAACAAGTCCTTGATTGGGCCGTACATCTTTTTTGATGGGTAAAGATGCGGTGTGAAAAAGCATGCCACCGATACTCTTGGCCCGACATGGTTAGCCAACGCGCGGTGCTCCACGCTTATGAATGTGTCATTTGAAATAAGCTGAAAGCAAACAGAGAAACACAATACCATATACACAATTCTTATATAAAGTAAGATTTACATGAAATGTTTACCAAAAGATATGCCTTCGAGTCTTCGACATCATTAAACATATCAAGCATCTTAAGGTAGTATCAAAAGCAGGATACATAGAATTGTTAGCTTGGAAGGAAAGACACCAAATATTTTATAGCACTAGTCATTATTCCTGACGCCTATGCACTGACCTGTTTTTAAGCTTACAGCATCATTTTATAAAATTATCCGTGTTGGCCATTCTTCAGGTATTAACAAAATTTGGAAAAGAAAAAAACAGGAAAGCCCCATTGATGAATAACCGTAAATAATTTCATGGATGAAGAAAAACTGGTTCTGCGAGAGTTAGGAAGCCATTAGATGCAAAAAATTTCACAGTTGACGAATCCTGCCTTTCCAATTCTTTTTTCCAATTTTCCTATGTCATAGACGACCTTGAGGCTCGCTGAAGTTGAATCTATGAAGATGCAACCAAGTTGGAATCTTTATGCAACAAAATCCAAGGAATGATAGCTTATTGAGTTAATGCACGCAAGGCATATAAATGGAAAATAAGGAAGCATGATAAAAAATTCCGTAGTTGAAATGCATAAACAAAGGAATGTGTCATGAAATTTGTTTAGTAACAATAATGAACAGACACAGAAAGTTTGATGCAGACAGGAATACAGATATACAGATTGAATAGAAAATCAAAATACCTGCAAGAGATCCCCGATGTTAACAACTAAAGCTCCAGACACAGGAGGAACATTGATCCATTGCTTTTGATGAAGTACTTGGAGTCCACCTATTTTGTCTTGAAGTAGGATTGTCAGGAAATCAGGATCAGAGTGTTTGCTGGTGCCCATAGTCAGATCAGGTTCTGGACATGCCGGGTAATAGTGACCCAGAATTGCATGCCCTTTCGCACAATCCATGCCAATGAGGTGGTCAGGTTGGAGCCCAAGTGCCTCGGACAACAATCCAAACAAAGTAATTCCCAGTCCCGTTATTTGCTTCGAGTACTCGATAATTGTTTCTCTACATTTTCATACAAATTTGTGAATGCCTACAGAAGTTTAGTTCCAATATATTGAACACATCTCCAACATCCAAATGAGAAATAAATTTATTAAAGACCAAAAAGATGACAACTTTTCCCATATGCCCGATTATGAATTTAACCTGAACCTTCAACTGCACCCAGCAATAAGTTTCACAACATACAGACTGCAACATGGTACAAACGAATACATCACAAGATCCAATAATAGTGGATTGTTAAGGATCAGGTTCAAATCACAACATGGATGGGAAGGGTTTGGGGTAGAGTAATGGATTGCATTCTCATCATGAAAAACCCAAAAGAAAAAAAAGAAAAGAAAATTAGCTATCTAGATAGAGAGAGAGTTAGGCAAATGATACCTGCAGACCTCAGGAAGCTCTAGTGGGTCAAGAGGCTTAGGACCCATGACACAAAACAGAGTATCCCTCCAATTAGCAGACCTTGTCTCATACAAATCAAAATTACTCCTAAACTTCACTTTCTTCTCAGGATCGCGCGTGTAGTACGTCTCCTTCACCTCTCTGGGCAGCTCATGGAACCCTCGCACCTTCGTCATCACCTCCTCCAATAACCAATTGGGTATCCCATGATTCACCACCTGGAAGAACCCTAGAGTCTCCGAGGCTCGCCGAACTTCTTCAACCAAATCGCTTCGACGGCCGGAAAGGTCTATGACCGGAATCGAGAACTGGGTGTCGCAGATTGGAAGGTCACTGGCAAGTTCGTCGGAGGGCCGGACAAACATCCGGGGAATTCTCGAAATTCCGGCGTCTACGATGCCTTTAACTCCGGCTTTTGATGAATCGAAAGCTTTTAGTTCTTGTAATCGGTCGTAATGAGGCGAAGTTTCCGTTGAGATTTCACCGGAGCTAGCCATTGGAATCAGAGATTTCTTTGCAAAAAGAGGTCTGTGTTGTTTCGTTCTGGTTTCACTCGTTTTCAACCAGCAACATTCGACACCCAAATTGTGCATGACGGACATTGTTTTGCCCTTGTTTTTTGCCCTTTACACATCATCTGAATATATTCTTAGGAACAACTACACTTTGACCCCTTCAACTATGACATTTTTCTATGTTATCACCTCAATTACATATTTTTTTTATATATTGTACCTTTAATTATGTGATTATTTTCATAGGGCCTCAATGTTTTAACGTTCATTACAAATTTAACAATAATTCATTTCATTTTGTCTCTAAACTATGTAATTTTTTTCACTTGACCCCAACAAGTTAACAATTTTTGTCTAAAGAATAACAGATGTTTACGTTTGGAGTATTGTGAAATAATTCTAGTTTAAAGAGCAATATGAAAAATTTAATAGTTTAAGGTATAAAGTGAAATTAAATATATATTTAAAGGGCCCAAAATATAATTTCTATAGAGATTCTTAAATTTTATATTAATATATTGAAATATTAAAACATTTATATTACTCTCAAGTAAAAAAATAACAATGTAGTCCAAAATCAAACTTCTTTAATTTGTTTTTTTTTTTTTTTTTGTGCATTCTTTATATTTTCATATATGTGTACACAATTATTTGTATAACATTCTAGAATATTATACTTAATTTTATCAGAACAAACTACATTACTACCTTTTTCTTTAATTTTATTAGAATTACGGCTGATGAAGTTGAAACTTTTTCACTTCATAGGAAGATATTTCAATAAAAATTTGGGCATATGACATTTTGTGCCATAAAAATTTTGGTAGGACATTCATAAACAAATTAACCCGAAGGTAACTCAAATAGTAATAGGGACGGATTATAAACTTAGACGTCCTGAATTCGAATCTTGACAATTCATTAAGAACAGACCACAGATGATTTATCTATCATGAATACCTTAAATTCTGCGTGGATGGCCTTCTTATGACCGAACTGGAGAGAGAATTAATTGAGGAGCAATGCTACAAGGGACCTTATTTATGTTCCGTTTGGTATGATGAAAAAATGGAAGGATGGAAAGTTGGAAGGATGGAAAGTTTGAGGGATAAATTAAATATCATGTTTGGTAAGGAAGGAAAATAGGAAGGATGAAAAAGTAGATGAATTAACTTTTCTTCTAACTCACCAAAATCAATCCCTCTAAAATCGGAAGAAAAGTGGATGAAAAGTTAATTATTTATGTTGAGATGTATCTTATTTGTCTATATATCTTTTGATATATATATATATATATATTAATTTCATATAAAAATTCAATGATAAAATATGTATTTATATATATTTTTTAAAAATTTTAAAAATAAAAATAAAAATTAAAAAAAAAATATTTTTTCCATCTTAATTAGGGGTGAAAATTTTCGACTCAACACGATGACACGACTTGAACTCGACACGAATTTTATGACACGAACTAGAAAATAACCTGACACGCGAACAAAAAATATAATTGAAAATAGAATATTAGCGTTAAATTTTTTATTCCAAAGTTTATGTGGATCAACACGAATACAAACACGAACACGACACGAAAATAAACAGGTCAACTCACAGCTCGACACGACACAATTAGTTAAATGAGTTGAGTTAGATTTGACTAATATTTGACACAAACCCATAATGACTCAAAACGAATCTGACACAACACGACACGACTCGATTATCACCCTTAATCTTAACCAGTACAAAAAAAAAAAATAGTCATTTTTTATTTTTCATCCATCCTACCAAACACAAAGGAAGGAAAATGTATCATTCATATTTTCCTTCCTTGAAAGATAGAAAGTGTACCTCCTACTTTTCATCATTCCTACTTTCCTTCATTTCTTCCTACCAAACAGAGCATTAAGAACCTAATGATGTAACTTCAATACAACCATTAGATTAATTGTGAGTTTCAATGTTAAATATAACCCACAACCAATCCAATGAATATACATCATTAGGTCTATAAATTAAGTCTTCAAATTAGGTCCAAATAGCATTTTCCTTAGTTAAGAGACTTAAACACTTCTTACCGTTGAACTAAAAAAAAAAAAAAATGATAAAAACAAGTGTATACATATAATACAAGAACAAGCGCGTCTTCCCGTAATACCCAGTTGATCTTTTTATGCAAAATAGACTTGTCATAACATACCCAAGCTTACAACATGATGATGATCAGCTCACTTTGGGCTCCAACCCTGTTATTAATACAATCTGACCATACATCTACTTGGAAAAATGTTTCAATCTACTCTCACCATACATTTTCTTGGCTATCCCTTCAACTTGAAATGTGTTAGAGCAGAGTTGCCACCAAGTCCTTTAGAATTGTAGTAGGCAATGAAGTCTTTCACTGTGGTTTCTCTGTATACAGGAGGTTTATCTTCTGATAACAAGTCCTTGATTGGGCCGTACATCTTTTCCGACGGATAAAGATGTGGAGCCAAAAAACACGCCACCGATAGTCTTGGCCCAACATGGTTAGCCAACGCGCGATGCTCCACGCTAATGAACATGTCATTAGATATAAGCTGAGAGCAAACAGAAACAACATGATGTTTTTAAGGACAATTTAAGATACAGTGAAATGTTTTCCAGAAGATGTGCCTTCGGAATCAATAGACATTATCAAGTATCTTAAGACAGTATAAAAACCAGGATATACAAATTTTTTAGCTTAGAGGAAAAGACACCAAACACTTTACCAACCCAGTCCTTATTCCCGACATCTATGAACTGGCCCTGTTGCAAGCTAACAAAATGTCCTATGATAGTATTCTCCATCACCACCCATTGATTTTGCTGATATTTCCATGTTAGAGTTTCTACTGATTTTAATGGATATGCTATCAAGGATGGTGCAGTGGAAAGGTTGCTTATTGAGTTAATTCCCACATGGCATGTCAATGTAAAATGAGGAAGCAGGATAGAAAAGATCGACTCTGCAACTGAAATGCAGTAAAGATGAACTTGCTTTGAAATTAATTTAGTGACGATGATAGATAGGGCACTGAAAGTTTAATTTAGACAGTAAATATGGATTGCTAGATCAAATAGAAACTACAGAAGAATCGGAATGAATTTAACGAGAACATACCTGTAAGAGATCCCCAATGTTGACCACTAAAGCTCCAGACACAGGAGGAACATTGACCCATTGCGTTTGATGAGGTACTTGGAGTCCACCAATATCGTCTTGAAGTAGGATCGTCAAAAAATCGGGATCAGAGTGTTTGCTAGTGCCCATAGTAAGATCAGGGTCTGGACATGACGGGTAATAGTTACACAGAATTGCATGGCCCTCAGCACAATCCATGCCAATGAGGTGGTCAGGTTTGAGCCCAAGTGCCTCCGACAACAATCCAAACAAAGTAGTTCCCAATCTCTTTATTTGCTTTGAGTACTCGATAGTTATTTCTCTACAGTTTCATAGAAAATTTGTCAACCGTTTCAAACTGAGTTTGGTGAATTTCTACTTGATCTCTCTAATCTTCAAGATTGAAGGTATAAAACAAGATTGATCTTGTAAATTTTGTCTTTCGTTGCCTAGGGATGCTAGTTTGTTCTGAACTCAGTCATCGGGCAGATCTCTAGAACAGAGACTGTTCGAGCTACTGCTCAAGTCATCTGGCAGACCGCTCAAGTGGTCAACCAGCAGTGGCTACTATCCAGATCCTAACATTTCTCTAATTTTCTCCCCAAGTGTTCAGAGACCACTCGAGTGGTAGGCCAACGACCTCTCAACGGTTCCTATTGGTTTTTCAGTTAAAAATACAACAAAAACTTGCCCTCTTGAGCACTAACAGGCGTTGCTCAATAAGGATTCGTTTCATGACTCAATTAGGGTTTTCAAAAGAACATTACGTTTTAAAAAGCTTTCTCAATAAAATGAGCAAGAGTCATGTACCAAACAATTTAAGCCAATTACTAATATCCTGAGCAAACCAAAAACCAAGGCAACTAAGTTCTCTAGGTCATTATCTTTACCAAAGTTTCGAAGGACTCTGGGAAATTTTTGAATATGACTTTGTAGCTTGAACTTCATCTTTATTCTTTGCTTCAGTCTTCAACTTGATAGTGTCATTACTATACATTTAATTGAGATATTACATATGACCTTACTGAAATAGGCAATTACAAAATCAATTTCCTTACAAAATACATCTCTAACGTCAAAAGAGTACCTATATCCACAAAAAACAAAAAGATACACCCCCCCCCCCCCCCCCAACAAAAAAAACACACACACACCTCCCATGTTGGATCCTAATTTGATTCCCTTCTCTAGTCCGCAATGTGCATCGATTCTAATGTAAAAGCATTATCATAAGAACATAAACACAAAACATAATATTATGATTCAGAAGTCCATGACCTACAATTCCACATCCTATAAATCACTCAAATCTAGATTCTACATAAATGTGGAATTTACCTAGACTTCAAATTCCAATATAGAGAAATTTAGCATTTTCAAGCAATTACGACAGAAAAGTAGAGTACTTTCAGGACATGTCAAATATCAGCAACAACAAAATAGACAAAAAAAGAACATTAGAAAAAACAGCCCTACCATCACTTCTACCAATCACTAGGAATTCCCTATGTTAGTTTTGGGCAGCGATTAATTAACACTGATACTAGAGATGACAATCTTAATCTAGCCCATAAATAAATGGGTTAAATACCTATTTTAATTAATGCGGGTTCTAAATGGGTTGGGTAATAAGACTCATTTTAATGAAGTGGGTTAAGATGGATTACAAATGGTTACACATTGAGTTGAGTATTTATCTTTCTATTAAATAACAAAAACAATAATATCAAATATACATTAATATACAAAAAAATGCATACACACACACTAGTACACCAAAAAATACACACATACAATATTACACCAAAACACACACACACACTAGTACACCAAAACATATACACACTAATACACCAAAAATTACACACATATATACTAATAAACAACAAAAAACACACACACACACTAGTACATCAACACACACACACCCCTCAGACCCGATCTCAGACCCCACCTCAACCCCGAACTTGACCATGTATGTGTGTATATTTTGATGTGTAAACATATGTTTGTATTTTGGTGAATAGTATATGTGTGTATGTATTTTAGTATTTTATTAAAAGTGTTTGTATTTTTTGTGTGGTAATATATGAAAGTGTGTATTTTTTTTGTATTAAAGTGTGTTTTATTTGGTATATTAGTATGTGTTTATATTAAGAGTTTTAATTATTTTATGTGTTAATGGGTTGAACTCAACCCGTTATGATCCAACCTAGGGGTGTTCACCCTACCCTACAGGTAGGAAATATAGTCTTTCGTCTTCTTACCCGATACTTTGCGGAAGAATTTTTTATTGGCATACCCTACCCGATCAAGTGTGGTATTCCTACCCGATTAATCGGGTAGGAAGTCGTGTAAACATTTTTATAGCTATTAATTTTTGAATAATTTTAACAATTTAATTAAATAACATGCACCAATTTAACAACACCATAAATCAATAGCACTAAAACCTAAAACAACTATAACAACAATTACAATAAAATACAAGAAAACATAAACATCAATCCATCATAATTGTTACACAAATACAAATACAATAACAATTATTTTAAGTTTAAACCATATGAAATATATTAAAATCATAACTGCTCCAATAGATCACCAGTTCATCACAAATCATGTAACCTACACAAAAAATAAGTCCTTGTTTTAGCAACTCAAACATCCACAACAATAACAATGTTATAATATAAATTATACCATACAAATACTCTTATAATTACTAAAAAATATATAAAAAGAGTTAAATATATTTTTTGCGGGTAGGGTAGGGTAGGAATGCGGAAATTGATGAGTATTCCACATTCCTACCCGATTTAATCGGAAGACTAAAAACTCTTCCGCATTCCTACCCGATTTTTGCGGCTAGCCGTTCAGTAGGGTAAGGTAGGGTCGAGTAGGGTAGGGTAGGAAATTGCGACTAATCGAAAATTTGAACACCCCTAATCCAACCCATTATAACCCGTTTATTAAGCGAGTTGAAAACAAATTGGATTTGTTTTACACCCATCTCATTTTGAACTAACTCATAAGGGTCATAACCAACCCAACTCACCCATTTGTCACCTCTCTCTAGCTGATACCACTTATTGGAATTATTTTGATTAAAATAATTCTCATATTATGTTAAATTTTGTTTTGATACCATGTTAAATTTTGAATAGGGAGAGCTAGTACATATAAAATGGGAGAAGAGTAGGGCACAAAAACTTATGTGGTTCGGCCTATTCAGGCCCTACATCCACAATCACAATACCCTAAGAGGGCTTCCCCTCTATTGACACTCTGAGTTACATTGTGATTGTGTGTACCTTGATACAAGAGGATTACCCATATTTATAGGGTGAGAATTCAATGGCATTACTTTTAATTATTGAATAAATGAAAGGCAACCAGTTTAAAGTCAATGTCTCCAGTTTCTTCTCCGCACAGCTACTTTTGGCGCCACTACAGTGCCCCCTACATAATCACTCAAGTTGATCTTCGACATATACCAATTGTTGGGACAGTGGAACTTAAAATGGGAAATATAAGAAAACAACCACAAAGATATACCATACTAAAGCATTGTCACCAAACACTGTTCTCTCTACATTTTCTATTATGTCTCTAATAAACCTATCCTTGATATATTTGGACATTTTTAATTCTATTTCTATTTGTTTAGAGCATCTCCAACCTTGACTCTATTTTAGACTCAAATTTAAATTTGAGTCTAAATAGTCTAAAAACGTTCTCCAACCTTGAACTCAAACCTATACAAAATCAAGAAAAAACTTATTCTGAACTCAAATTCTATACCAAATTTCCAACGGTAACTTTTTACCTTATCCAAAATTAAAAGACTTGTTTTTTACCTCTTCTTGCCTTTTTTCTACGTTGCTTCCATCAACGACCACCACTGAAGTATTCACAAATCCTTTAAAGACTTATAGATAAACTTCTTCCTTTTTATCTTTCATTTTCTTGATTTCTTATACTTTTCAAAACCCTAATCTCATCCATCTTTCATAGTATATAAACCCTAAGCCTACCTATCAAAATTTCTTTGATTTTTTTGAGTTAAACTGTGTCGCCTTGTCGGTAGTGCAATTTTAGGCCATTAATTCTTTGTGAAATTTCAAGCCTTCACTACTCACAAATTTAGGAAATTCGTTATTTTATTTCTTTAAACATCCATTTTTGTTGAAAACGATCCATTTTTTGTACCAAACTCATGTCAAAGTAGCAGCTTTTTTTTTCTTTCTTTCTTTTTTATCTAAATTTACATAAGAATACGAGGGATTAGAACAATCTGAGAATTCTGGAGTAGTTTTTTTTTCTGTTTCTTTTTATTCTCAAGTGGTACTGTTGTATCAATATTCAATTTTGAAATATGAAAATTTCATTTATTTTATTAGATTTTATGATTTGAATGACACAAAAATGAGTTTTGGGACAATAAGAGAATTTTTTAAAAGATTTGAGTAGATATTTGAGTTTGTCCATTGGAATACTATATACCAAAATCAACATTTTTATTCAAATTTGAGTCTAAATTTGAGTCATGGTTAGAGATGCTCCTACCCAGCACCCCAACTGAAAAAAAGGAAGAAGAAGATTTCAAATTTAACATTGCATCAACAATCACATGTATTCAAGAATCTGTCATCTCAAAAAGTTAGCTATCTAGGGAGAGGGAGGGAGAGAGAGAGAGAGAGAGAGAGATTTTGCAATTAATACCTGCAGACCTCAGGAAGCTCTAGTGGGTCAAAAGGCTCAGGACCCATGAACAGAGTATCCCTCCAATTAGCAGACTTCGACTCGTACAAATCAAAATTACTCCTAAACTTCACTCTCTTCTCAGGCTCACGCGTGTAGTACACCTCTTTCACCTCTCTCGGCAGCTCGTGGAATCCCCGGGCCTTCCTCAACATGTCCTCCAATACCCAATTGGGTATCCCATGATTCACCACCTGGAAGAACCCTAGAGTCTCCGAAGCTCGCCGGACCTTTTCAACCACGTCGTTTCGACGGCTGGAAAGGTCTATGATCGGAATCGTGAAGTGGGTGTCGCAGATTGGGTGATCACTGGCAAGTTCGTCTGCGGGGCGGATAAACATTCGGGGAATTCTTGAAATTCCGGCGTCGACGAGGCCTTTAACTCCGGCTTTTGATGAATCGAAAGCTTTGAGTTCTTGTAATCGGTCGTAATGTGACGGAGTTTCAGTTGAGATTTCGTCGGGGCCGGTGAGTGCCATCTGAGAGTGGCTTGCAAAAAAGGGCCTGTCCTTGTTTTCACTTCACAGAATCACAGTTGATGACTTTTCATAGAATTTTGAATTTTGCCAACTGAAATATTTTCAAATTTTAAATTTATATTTTAAAAGATTAATATTTTCATATTGTATTTTTTATTAATTTTTTTTATATTTATTATAATATTTTATTTTTGTGCATAATTGTTTACGTAATAAATGTTTTAAATGAAAATTTTGTACTCGGTTTTTTTTTTGTTAAATAGAGTATATCACTATTTTTACCTTATTGAGTGTATAATATGAAGGAAAATCACACAAAGCATTCCAAAGAATTTAAAAAAAATTATTTTATACTTTTCAAAATTAATTTTTTTATTTTTAATGTATTAAAAGTAATGTGACACTTCTATTAAAATTTGATAATAATGCTATAATTGATGGGCTCAGGATTAATTGTACTAGAGGTCCCAAAGTATGAGATTTGTCTCATTTTGGTCTTCAATATTTCAATTGCATCATTTTAGTCCCTGAAGTATTGAATATGTTTCTATATGGTCCTTCAAGCAGACAACATCCAGATTGCTAACGATTTTTTATCATAAACTTGTTACGTAATAGCTAAATATGGACAAAAAATAATTTTGATAGCTCTTAAACAAAATTTGGGTAGCTATTTGACCAAAAAATGTGTAATATTGGTAGTTTTTGACCAAAATTTGGATAACTCATGATCAAAACTATGTAGTTTAGGTAGGTATTTAACCAAAATTTGAGTAAAAATTTGGTCAAAGTAATCCAAATTATTTTTTTGTCCATATTTAAGTATCATTTGACAAGTTTATGATAAAAAAATCGTTAACAATCTGGACATTGTCTGCTTGGGGTACCATATAGAAACATATTCAATATTTTAGAGACCAAAATGATGCAATTGAAACATTGAGGACCAAAATGAAACAAACTCCATACTTTAGGGACCTCTAGTGCAATTAATCCTAACAATTAAAGTGGGAAACACGTCTCTTTCACTTCTTCATTTATTAGCAAAATTACATCCATCTCCCTTTAAAGTTGATCAAATAATAATTGAATCCCTTTTTTATTTGAAAAATAACACTGATTTCCCTTCGACTATACTTTTGATCCCCAACCATTAATGTGCGGGGACGTTTATAATTTGATTATATAAGTAACCTAGCTAATTTTTATTAATGTCAACGTTACTCTTATTTAGATTATAGACAATCTAAGCCATTGCCAAAACATTTCATATTCAATCTTAACGAATAGCTCAAGTGATAACAGGAGCAAACTCTAAACTTAGACGTCTTGAGTTCAAATCTTGGCAACCTTTTGATGTCAGACCATGAGATATTTATCCCTCATAAATATCTTAATCTTATAATAGATGACCTGCTTTTAACCTCTCCGATAAGAAAATTAGTCAATGTACGTATAAATTGACTCAAACACCCTTAATTGTTGAACTAAAAAAAACATGTCATATTCATGTTTTTACGTAATATGAATATGCTATCATGTAATTAATTTTTGCCCATAAAGTAAAGAGGGAGAAAGAGAGGGTCTAGTTGTTATTGACCCACTTTTAACAAGTGAAAGAGACTTATTACCCACTTTAATTGTTATGAGCTCATCAATTATGGCGTTCTTAACACCTTTGAGTTAGACAAAAGATTAGTGTGCTTATAAAATTACATGGAAGATCTTGGGATAACCTACACATTTTATATTTGCAAATTGAAAAAAAAAAGAAAAAAGATGGGATACACATTCAAACGTATAGAGTTTGAACTTTAATGGTCGTATAAAACTCAATTTAACTAGTGTGTGTGATTAGCCCTGATGGTGTGTGTTGCATAATTGAACATAATTAAGATTCTTTGGGTATTACTGGATGATCCAGTTAGAGTTCCTAAGCTCTTTGGAATTAGACAAATGCGATGGAAAATTGTAAAACATGAAGTTTATAGTAGTTCATGTTAGTAGTATGCTCTAAGACCAATCATATATATGATGTTTTAGGGTTGTACTAGCAACATTCATTACTTAATTAAATCAAATGGCAAGTTTATTTATCATGTTTCTACTTTATTTCATTTTAATATACATGATATAGTCCATAGAGTATAAGTTAAGAAGATAGTTTCTCAAGATGTTAAGAAGAGGAGACTTATACTTCTTAGTACTTAACTCTTAAATGTTCATAGTCATAGGATTATTATGTGGGCAATATGTAATCCGGATAGATTAGCGCACACTATGTTTACTCATATTTGATATGAGGTGACTCGTCCAAGTCACTAGTGTAGGAACACTGAAGCAGGTGTGTGGGTGCTTGTTAGAGAACAAATACACTGAACGTGACCGTTAACTAACGTATGATTTTTCATATGGAGTTTTACATGCCTGTCAATATTAAATCATAAAGTTATAGTTATGCAACTGATCCTTAGACTTGAGACACCATGGTTGTCTTGTGCATGGACTTCTATGCTTTAACTATACAACATATTCATATACTAACCATGTAACTTGGATATGTATTGTTGGACATAGTTAGGCATGCATGAAGACTTATGAGTGTACAAAATAGAATATATCATCCTTAGTAATTAAAGGGAGAATGTCCTATGTGATCTTCTGGGATATGACTCAAAGAGTCATTGGCCAAGGCAGAATGACAATTAGACAAGAGTTTCTAATTGATCATTAAGAGTTATAGTCCTAAGATCAAACACATAAAATTGAATTAGGGGTTTGACAGTAATTCCATACCCTATTAATTCAATTGGGGCATTGTGTGATAAAAGGATTGAATTGCATGACAACTATAGACTGAATGGGTTCCTTACCTACTTCGTGCTATCCGAAGGTTGATCATGATATGTTGCTAGGTGTCACTCATGATTAGTAGAAGCTCGAAGAATGAAATTAATATAAATATATTAATTGTTCTTCATAAAAGGAGAATTAGAAGAGTTCTAATTCAAGCTAAATTAGAAAGAGTTCTAATTTGAGATGCTACTTGTAGTTAGTATCGAATGCCTACAACCGGGTATGCTTGAACCTATAGGGTCACACACAATAGAATTGACTGGAAACTAAAGGATAAAAGAGAGACAACCAATTAAGAGTTAATTGGGGTGAAAACCTAATTAAGAGTTAATTAGGGACTTTATTACAATTAATGTTAATAAATGGGTTATATGTAATTATGAGATAATTGCAACTTGACCCAAACTAGGATTAGAGCTTTTAAAGCCCTATAGATACCTTTATGTAGGTGGTGGATATGATATATGATATAACAACTCTCTTGCTAGCACAAGAAGAATCACCCCTCATTCTCTCTCTCTCTCTACTGGTTTTATTAATGACTAAAGTAGATCATTCAAGTTTGTCAATTCGTGTGGATACCGATAGAGGCCTAACGTTTGCGAGACTTGGGGTAAAGATCAAATTCAGATTTGAAGATTTAAAGTTTTTGAGAATGCTTGAAGATTGCTAAAGGCACGCTTCAAGAGGTAACCCTTAATCTTCTCTATAGATCTAAGGTTTCTCGGTTTGCATTAAACATGAATAGATTTTGGTGTGATGAATCAAATTATTTTTTTTAAATTCCGCTGCATTTATTATATGATTCCTTTCAGTTCACTAGTTCGGGAGCTCAGGTAATTCACTCTTAAGGGAGTTTCTTACTCATGGGGAAGGTTTTATTGATAAACGAGAAGAGGATTACACAAAATATTTGCTTGGACTAGTTACTTGTTCTTTATTGTGAGGGATATGTCTCTTACTTATAGTCTCCCAGAGTTTTGTCTGATTTTCCGACGGGATCCTTCCTCCCCCCAATTCGTAACGGTTACGTTGGTTATGCAGCTGCCATGGATGGTGCCTTGGCGGTTGCGACTTTCTTGCTTGAGTATGAGATAGTTGCGCTTTATGTGTAACGCTTAGGTGATTTTCAGTTGTCATCCTTGTTGTTACCTTGGTGGTATCGTTGCTAGGGAAAAGTGACCTGAGCAGTTCTGGAAGCTCGCCATGAGCTGTGTGATATGAACGCGGTCAAACCGAGCTAAACGTCCGAACTCAATCTTAACCATATTTTGAGTATCATCAAGCTCCATTACCAAAAAAATGTTTGATGAAATGTTTTTTATTTTTGTTTCGATTTTCTTTGGCCAATTACCAAAAAAAAAAAGTTTCATAATCAATAAATGGCTTGAATGGGAATCCCTTGGGCCACAAGTTAAAGTTCCATTGTCAAATTGTGCAATTTAAGAGTCGATAGTGCAGAGTTTCCATCAAGTGCTTTCTTGCGGCGAAGTGCAAAAAACTCTTGAGCTGTGATCTCCCGGTAGACTGGCTGGTTTACTTCTGATAACAACTCTTTAATTGGCTTGTGCAATCTTGATAGATTGCCTTCTGTGAAAAACCCAGCTATTGAAATTCTTGGGCCTACATTTCTTGCGAGTACCCTGTGGTTGACACTTTTGAGTTTGTCATTTGTACTGAGCTGCAAAAAAGAAGACACAATTTGAGATTAGGTCAGGTTGAAGATCATTTATGTTGACATCTCATTTATTAAACAAGTCGAGCTTGAATACTGGTTTGTTCGGCTTGTTTAGTGCATGAACATCTATATATAATTGAGCAGATCTAAACTTGATCACGGGTGTAAAATCGAGTGCAAGCTCAAGTCAATTCATTTAATCAAAAAAGTTTGAACAAAAATGTTTGAGCTCGTAATCACAACCTGAACCAAGCTAAACTTGAACAAAAGTTTGAAGTTAATTACAATTCTGAGCCTAGTCTGAATAGTTCAAAGCTCAACTTAGTTCGATTCATTTGCATCGTATATGAATCAATACGAATTCAATAAATACTAGCCTGTACAAGATCTCCAACGTTTACTGCTAGAGCTCCGGGCAAGGAAGGTACATCGACCCATTGATTATTATGGAGGACTTGAAGGCCACCAATCTGGTCTTGGAGAAGTACAGTAATGAAGCCACCATCTGTATGGTTGCTAGTGCCAAAAGTCAATTCCGGTTCAGGGCATTCAGGGTAGTAATGCCCAAACAGGAAGAGTCTTTCAGCAAAACCCATGTCTGTTAGGTGGTTCAGGTCGAGTCCGAGAGCCTCCGAGATTAATTCAAACAGAGTGAGCCCCAATCTCTTGACGTATTCCGAGTACTCGATCATTATGTTTCTGAACATGGGTAACCCCCAATATACGGAAAAAAAAAAAAACAAAATCATAGTAAAAAAGAATTCCCAATTTCATGAATAAACATGTTCATAAAATATGAAAAATCCCGCAACTACTGTCGTTTTGAAATTTGAGAAAGATCAGATGCACGTAATTAGATGAAGTATAACTGAAAAGACGATAAATAGTAGAATCCTATCACATACCGGCACACCTCAGGCAGTTCTTCAGGTTCAGATAGATGAGGTTCCATAATCCATTCAATGGAATCCCTCCAGTTAGCTACGGGTGATTGATACAAATCATAATTGCTATTATATCGAAATCTTCTTGACAAATCGCGCGAATAGAACTGTTTTTTCACTTCAGTGTCTTGCTCGTGAAACTTCTGGACTCCATCAATCATTTTATTCATTACACTCACCGGAACTCCATGATTGATTGCCTGGAAACAACCCCATTTTTCGCAAGCATCCTTAACTTCGTCGATGATTTCACCACGACGCCGGGCATAATCATCGATGCCTCTAAAGTCTATGACTGGAATATTGTACTCGGGATCTCCCGGAGATTGTGACTTTTCATCGCCAAGCTTTACTTGTTCATGGACAAATATACGTGGGACTTTCGTCACCCCGGCATCAACAAGTCCCTTTACACCAGCTTTTGAGTCATCAAAAGCTTTGAGTTCACTTGTCCGATCATAATCAGACATAATCACTGAGTCCATTTTCTTTTCTGTAGCAGAAAGAACAAGTGAAATACAAACTATGTGTGGGTTACAAAGAAGCTCTGGGTTAGAAAGAACCTCTGTAGAGTGTAGTGGACCTTCTATCATGTCAGATTGGGGGGTGTAGAGAATATATTCCAAAAGAGAAGCAAATTACATTTAAACCCCTTAAACTATACTCCTCACTTTCTCACATTATTAGTTTGAGTGTCACATTGTTCCAATCATTAACTTCTGTCTAATTTTTCATGGCAAATTTGAACAAAAATAAAATCTCACGACCATCTCTCACAATATTGTGGGATCTCATTTTTTCCCTAATTTGCTGTGAAAAATTGAGCAAAAGTCAATGGTTGCGACAATGTGATATTGAAACCAATAATAGCTTAAGGGTACAATGTGAGAAAGTGGATAGTTTAGGAAAAAATATGAAATGAAGAGTATAATTGAAGGGGTATAAGTGTAATTTTTCTTAATTATTTACTGATAATAGTTATCTAGTAGCCAAGCAATAATGAACAAAAAGAAGATGGAACCTTATAACAAACTAGTGGATAGTTTATGGTTTTCGGAGTTTTTTTTTTAGTACATAGGAAAATTATGTTGGCGCAAAAACAAAGGAAGAGTCGAAGTATAATAGTCTCTATCTCATATGGTAGGGGCCCACCCAGCCAAAAATTGTTTAACACGATATTCTTTGTTTTTGTTATCTTTAGTTTATTTCGTAAAAAAAAACAAAAAAAAAAAAGGTCACATGTCAACAATTAACCTCACTAAGTGACAGATCAATGATTTAAGTTTAACGGGCGATTTGTTGGAAGGTGTTTGTCAAATAATGGAGATAAAGATGAAATTTAGAATTTAATACACAAATAAATTCACTATGTTTAAGATAAATTTGTCACTCTTCCAAAAATTGCGAGTTCAAAAAGAATTAGAAGGTAAATTGTTCCTAGGATACAATAGGCTCAAATTCATATATAATTAATTGAAGGATTTGCCCTTTCTGATAGAGAAAAAAGAACAATTTCACAAGAAGAGTTTACAATAAGGTAAAGCAGATCATCCATGTCGGGATTAGGATATTCATGAGGGATGAATCTATCATTTCCTGGCTAGGTATGCTATGCAGATTCTTTAATGATATACAAATATGTTTCCTGCAGAACAAATTGCTTTTAATCAAGAAATTGTGAGTTTCACTTTCACACACACTCTGTTTTTTTTTTGATTTACTCAAGTTTGAGCTCGAATTCAGGTTTGAAGTACAAAATTAAGCTGAGCTGAGTCAAATCCGTGTAAATGATTTACAAACCACACCTTACTTGCGGAAGAATTCAAGATTGAGAATTGAATTCAACTAAACTCGAGCTTGTGATGGTCAACTCGAGCTACGCCTAAGCATAGCAAATCTCGAAAGGCCAAGGTCTGGCTCAATTAACATCCCCATTCCCTAGTGCTCATTACATAGTCCCCAACATACCAAGTTTACTTAACTAGAAAGAGTTGAATTTTCTCCCATACAGAATATTAAAGTTTTCTATTACAAATTAAATCATCTTGCTTTCGTTCTTCTAAAAATGATAATAAAGTTGTTTATTACTTGCTTTTTAGGCCCTACAATGAACATTAGTCTCATAAACGAACTACGATTTATCTGAATAACATTGCAATGCTCATGACCCCTAAAGTCACATTGTCTAGTTGTGATCAATTCTGAGATTTGATAGTGTAGAGGAGGTTCCTTCAAGCCCTTTCTTGTGGCGAAGTGCGAAAAAATCTTTTCTTGTGATCTCCCTGTAGATTGGGGGGGGGGGGGGGGGGGGGGGGGGGTGGTGTTCTTCAAGCAGGTTTGATGGATTCCCTCCTGAGAAAAATCCAGCTACTGAAATTCTTGGGCATACTTTTCTTGCCAATACCCTATGATTGACACTTTTGAATTTATCATTGCTGTTGAGCTGTAGAAAATGTGATGATACCTAAAATAAACCCTAAGCACGAGTCCAGAAAATAAGCTCAGTTCAGGAGGTCGGGAAAGATAGTCAGAGCTCGACCAGCCCTAGCAGGAGCTTCCCCCAAGCGAAGCAACGTAGGAAGCGATGAGAAGACAGCAAGATGATAGCCCACACCTCCGAAATAATAGCCAAGCTAGAGTTAAGGCATAAAACTCTTAGCCAACCAAGATCCTCTCCGAAGGCTAAGGAGGATCCCAAGATAGAAGGCAAAGATCTCGGGGTACAAGGCCAGCCATATAGGAAGCCCAGGGATTGGGGAGAGAAAGGGGGAAAGATCCCTTCATTATAGGAAGTAAAATCGGATTAGAGGTAAGTACGAGGCTATAAAAGCAGGGCAGACCTCCATGGAGAGGGAGAGATATAGACAATAGAGCCAGGAGGAACCCTAATTTCCTCCATATTACGCTGTAACACACCCAACGCCATCAATAAGAAAATAGGAGCAAGAGACTCCATTGCAGAGTGGACTAGCCGAGCTCCCAGGCCGGTGAACCACTATAACTCCTTTGCGTTATCTCCCTTTCCTCAATTCCCTTAAACATCAACCAGCATTGTTCGGCACGAGCCTTGTAGCTCAGACACCATATTTAATCTCAGGTATACCCATACCCTATAGCTCAGTTTCGGTAGAAAACACCATCAGTTTGGCGCCGTCTGTGGGAACGACAGTTCTTGTTACAAATATACTGATTCTTCAGTAATTGATGGTCTCTACGCGAAACATGAGTAAAAGTCAGATGAATCCCCAAAGGATGCAAAATCCCCAGGAGGTCACCAGTGGAAGACAACCGGAAAACCTTCATGATTTCATCCCCACTGCTGAAAACGACCCCCCTACGGTGGATCCTCCCCCTAACAATGAACTAGACGCCCTTCGCTTGGTCAATCAGCGCTTACTCCAACAAAATGAGGAGCTCTTAAAGCTCCTACAAGGTCCTCAGCAGACGCAACCACCCCGGCAAGGCCCGAATAATCTACCTCCTAGAGATCGGCAGTGTCTTGACCCCCCCAGGGAAGCAAACGAAGGAGGAGAAAGCAGTCAAGCACCCCATCAACTACCTAGGAGGGGGATCAATGAAGAAGCACAAAGTCAGAACGAAGGACTGAAGAGGAATGATTTCCTTCCTTTCCAATAGGAGAGAATGGAGCAATATTGGGAACACCGCTTCAAGGACATCCAGCAAGAGCTCAGCCACATGAGAGAGGCGGTGAAGGTCAAAGCCCCCGTAACAATGGATGCCTTAGTGCAACAAATCGAATCCCCATTCACTCTAGGGGTACTACATTTTCCCCTTCCTCCGAAGTTCAGAGTGCCTCAGATAGAGGTTTTCGATGGGACAAAAGACCCTGTGGATCACCTCAACACCTACAAAAACCAGATGGAGTTGCATGGGTACCAGGATCCTGTGCGATGTAGGGCCTTCGCCATCACCCTGAAGGGGTCAGCCTTAGCATGGTTCAATAGGCTCCCCCCAGCTTCAATCTCTTCTTTTAAAGAACTCTCCATTTCCTTTGTGTCACACTTCATCGGAGTTCGGATCTATAGGAAGCCGAGCTATTATCTATTAAATATAAAATAAAGGCCTGATGAGAACCTGCGATCTTACGTTCAGATGTTCAATTCAGAATCTCTGAAGGTAGATATCCCTGACGAAAAGTTTGTCATTACTGTTTTCATTGCCGGATTGGGAGTCCAGTCAAAGGATCTCATGTTCTCTATATCCAAGAATCCTCAAGCAAGCATGACTGAGGTGTTAGCCAAGGCAGAAAAGTACATAAACGGTGAAGAAGCACTCATTTCCAAGGTGGGAAGTACATCCTCACGAAAGGAGAAGGAAAAAGAAGAGAAGAAAATGGACCGGAGTCCCAGGAAAGAAAAGGGGCGAGAAAGGTCTCCAAGAAGAGACAGAGATCGCTCCCCGAAGAGAAGAGGAAATGTTAGAGACCGCTTGGGCCCCATGCAGCCTGAGCTACAGCCTAGATACGGACCTCAGAGATTCACCCCACTCACCGCCGTTGTATCCCAAGTTCTGTATGAGGTCCAAAACGAGAAGTTCCTAAGGTGGCCACCTCGGATGAAGGCTGATCCAGCAAAGAGAGACCCCACAAAGTATTGTGACTACCACAGGGATCATGGTCACCACACTGATGACTGCATCCAATTAAAGAAGGAGATCGAGTTCTTGATTCAACGAGGACAGTTGCGTCGCTTTATGGCCCATGAAAACCAGAATCGAGCTCTTCCACCGCTGCCACCTCAACAGCAGGCACCTGCGCCACATCAGCAATCTCTAGGTGAGATCAGAGTGATATCTGGAGGATTTGCGGGAGGCGGGGAGTCTAGCTCAGCCAGGAAAGCGCACCTCCGACGAATCAGAGCCGAGGAAGCTCTCGAAGTGCATACTGTATCCAAAGCACCACGCTTAGACACAACTATCACTTTTTCAGATTCTGATTTGGAGGGATGCCAATACCCCCATGATGATCCATTGGTGGTAACAGCCGTGATAGCTAACAGGACCGTTCACCGAGTCCTGATCGATAACGGGAGCTCGGCAGACATCATTTTTGCACCTGCCTTCGACAAGATGGACATAGGAAGTGAAAAACTCGAACCTGTAAATACTCACTTGCTAGGATTCTCAGGGGAAAGTGTGCTCCCCCTGGGCTCGATCCAGCTAGTACTCACCCTAGGTGACCTGCCTTGCCAAGCCACAACGACCGTAAAATTTCTAGTGGTTGACCCACCTTCTGCGTACAACATCTTGCTTGGAAGATCATCCCTTAATTATATGAGGGCAATCCCATCTGCCTATCACTTGGTCGTTAAATTTCCTACAGAAAAGGAATCGGAGTGGTCCGAGAAGACCAGCGTGTAGCAAGAGAATGCTACATGACGTCTGTGAAGATGAAAGAGGTGGAGAACATTCAATTGGATGAACTCGACATGAGAGATGAACTGGAAACAAGACCAATGCCATCGGAAGAGCTGGAACCGATTTAGCTCGATGAGGAGCCAGAACACCTCGTTTATGTAAGGTCCAAGCTGAACAGAGAGGTCAAAAGCCTTCTTATCCAATTCTTGAAGAAAAATGTAGGAGTTTTCGCCTGGAAGCAAGAGGACATGGAAGGTATTGACCCCTCGATCATCACGCACAAGCTCAGCGTGAATCCTACCTGCAAACCGATCAAACAGAAGCGAAGAAATTTCACCCCGGAACGCCAAAAAGCAATCAACGAAGAGGTCGGCAAACTCCTCCACGCTAAGGCAGTCAGGGAAGTTGATTACCCTACCTGGTTGGCAAATGTGGTTTTTGTCAAAAAAACCAATGGTAAGTGGCGACTGTGCATCGACTTCACTGATCTCAACCGAGCATGCCCTAAGGACAGTTTTCTCTTACACCGGATCGATTTAATAGTGGACGCCACAGCCGGACACGAAAATGGACTTCATGGACGCCTTCTTCATGGACGCCTTCTCGGGTTACAACCAAATCAGGATGGATCCCAATGACCAAGAGAAGACCTCATTTGTAACTGAACAGGGAACATACTGTTATCAGGTCATGCCTTTTGGATTGAAAAACGCTGGGGCCACTTACCAGCGGTTGGTGAATAGGATGTTCCAAAAGCATATAGGTGCATCCATGGAAGTTTACATCGACGACATGTTAGTAAAGTCATTAAAAGCAGAACTCCACATCGAACACCTAGCTGAATCATTCCAGATCCTAAAGGAATACAAGATGAAGCTCAACCCTGCGAAGTGTGCATTCGGGGTCTCGGCAGGAAAGTTTCTGGGTTTTATAGTTAGCAGCCGAGGAATTGAAGCTAACCCAGAGAAGGTTAGGGCGGTGTTAGATATGCAACCACCATCCAACACAAGGGAGGTACAACGCCTGACATGTAGAATAGCTGCCTTGAGCCGTTTTGTGTCCAGGTCTCTTTCTTGCCATCTCTTAAAGGAGGTTCAAGAAAACGTTTCAATTTTTGAAGTGTCGGGAAAAGCCTTAGTGGTAAGCAATGCAGCATCCATAGCTATGATCTATCCTTAAGATTGTTGTAAAATAATTGTGGATACGGATGCTAAATACAATAATAAAGAGAGATCAAATAAACTTATCGGTCAAGGCGTGAGTAATCATTGCCCTTAAGGATAGATTTCGCCCCTCGGAGTACGAAGCTCGGTGCAGCAGGACAATGGCGACTACCCTCCAGGATACAATGACCACTTCTCGTAAACGTGCACTCGTAATGTGAGGAGCCAGAAACAACTCGAACTAGATTAGCCCACTAGTTAAAAATATTGGAAAAACTAATGAAGAAATAATTTTTTGTGAAGACGGAAAGAAAAAAGGCTTCGGTATTTTGGCTAAAGAAAAGTTGATGTCTTTGGCTTAGAATGTCTTCGGTGTGCAGAACAAGAAGAAGAAAAGGTTTGCTTGTTGTGTCTCTGCCTTCTCCCGTGAAGCCTTTATATAGGCTGCCCAAGATAAAGAAAAAAAGGGAAGGATCCCTTTGATTGAGCCAATTAAGGCTCCAACGGCTGAATGATTGAGTGGGAATCAACCCACTTATTTAGCACATGTGAAAGTAATTGGTCAATAGCTATTTTGGGGAATTAAATGTAAATTTAAGGAAAGTAAATATATGAGATTCCCATGTGAACAAATCAACACCAAGATAGCAAATCTCTTACTTTTGAAATAAACATGTGTCTAATATACAACAGACCTAAAGTTTCAGGATATGTCCGAACAAAAATTTTATCTACCCAATATTGAAATCCTGCAAATAAAGCAAAAACGGCTCTTATAGAAAGTACATAATGAAAATGTGCAACCACATGTAAAGTAATGTCTAGTCCAGAATTTGACAGAACTACTCAGTGAGTAGTCTCATAAACGAACTACGATTCATCTGAATAACATTGCAGAATAAGTTTGGAGAATACACACAGGTCATCTTATGGGCCTGCAATGCTCATGACTCCTAGAGTCCCATTGTCTACTTGTGATCAATTCTGAGATTTGATAGTGTAGAGGATGTTCCTTCAAGCCCTTTCTTGTGGCGAAGTGCGAAAAAATCTTTTCTTGTGATCTCCCTGTAGATTGGGGGGTGTTCTTCAGATAACAAATCCTTAATTGGCCCAAGCAGGTTTGATGGATTCCCTCCTGAGAAAAAGCCAGCTACTGAAATTCTTGGGCATACTTTTCTTGCCAATACCCTATGATTGACACTTTTGAATTTATCATTGCTGTTGAGCTGCAGAAAATGAAACATGAAAATATTCATATTAGCTCTTCCTCAAAAGAAAAAGTTGGTGTCAGGTCGAGTCGTGGCGGATTTACCACTCAACTCGTATATGACTCATTTATTAAACGGGTGTGTAAATTATAAAATTGAATAAGATTTAGTTATTAAACATGTTGCACGCAATGACCCATATTACTCGCTAATTCTACACCAAGAATTAGAAAAAACTATAATTTTGCAATCAATTGGGTCATCCATTAAGCGATTAATCGCGTTATAAACGGGTAATCGATTGAGATATCAATTTAGAGTTATTAACACTTTTAATCCCTAAAATATGCACATTTTGTCAGTTTGATCCTTAAAGTATTAATTTTATCAATTTGGTCCCTAAAATATTCAATTCGTGTTTAAATGTTCACTACATAGACGAACCGTTAAGTTTTTGAAAGAATGATCACGTATTGGCCACGTGATACTATCTGAAATAATGACTCGTGATCACTTCCGTCAAAAAAACTTAATGAATGGTCTAATTAGGGACTAAAGTGACATGAATTGAAACTATAAAGACCAAATTGACAAAATTAAAATAATGAGGACCAAACTAATAAAAGGTGCATACTTTAGGGACTAAAAATGCTATTAACCAGTTAATTTTTTAAACGGGTCAAGGTACTTCACCCGAACAACAAGACTCATTTATTATGTGAGCAAGGCGGGTCTATCAATTTATCACTTCAATCAGATCAAACTCAAACCCGTTAATTTCGTGTCAATTCGTGTTGAGTAATCAAATTGTGTTGAAATTTTGCCAATCCTACCTGCAGGAGATCACCGATGTTTGCGACTAGTGCTCCAGTCAAGGAGGGCACATCAACCCATTGGTTTTCATGGAGGACTTGAAGGCCACCAATTTGGTCTTGGAGAAGTATGGTAAAGAAACATCCATCAGTATGGCTGCCAGTGCCAAGAGTCAATTCCGGTTCAGGGCATTCAGGGTAGTAATGGCCTAAGAGGTAGAGCCCTTCAGCATAACCCATGTCTTTCAGGTGATTGTTGTTCAGTCCCAGAGCCTCCGACAATAATTCACACAGAGTGAGACCCAATCTCTTGAGATAATTTGAGTACTCGATCATTATATTTCTGCGAGTTAAAACAAGTGATTTCTTTGTTGTGCCTATCAAACATGAAACATCTATGCCAGTAGCAGCAGATATTTGGCCATTAGAGTATAAAAAGAGTATAAACGGAAAATGCTACTTGGACCTTATTTATTAACATAATGCATCACAACTTTGCCGTTTCGATCTTTTTCGTAAACTTTTGGAGAGGGAAGATAGGTTTTCAATCTTCCCTGTGGGGTGGTATCTTCACTGTTTTACTTCCTCTATTCTAGCTGAGTAAGGAAAGTCCTCAAGTTTATAGTTTTTGAATGCTATTTTCTTTCATCTTTCTTTTTTTCCCTAACTAAAAGAGGTTTTGACAAGTTGTCACTGAGTGAGTTCGTTAGAAGGAAAAATTGTTTAATTTGTCACAAAAGAAATGAGATTTCCCCCATGAGCTATCAAAGTGGAAAGCATCGTTAAACCCGCTAAACTATACATTTTGAAAAGGGTGGTTATTCATTCTGTCAACGTTAATGGGGTGATTTTTTACGGAGTAAACAATGAAAGTTAATGGAAGGACCACATTGTAATACTTTAAATACATTGAAAGTGTAATGTGAAAAATCTAATATTTGAAGGTACAAAGTAAAAAATCTTAAAATTTTTGGGGTGCAAAGTGAGATTCTGCCTTTAGAAAATGGTGTACTAAAGTTTTGATTTAATAAGTGGTTATTTACCAATACAACTCCAAGAAGAAAAATAGTGTCCAGAATGAAAAGATGAAACCTCTCCCTAAAATATCGCATATCAAGGTTAACAGTTGGCCTAATGGCTACTGTCCCCGCTGTTAGACTTTAAACTCGTGGGTTCCAACCTCTTCGTCCCTTCCCTAGTATTTGACCAAAAAAAATAAAAAAACACATACCGGCACACTGCAGGCAATGCTTCCAGGTCAGGTGGATGAGGAGCCATAACACACCCCATGGAATCCCTCCAGTTAGCTACCAGTGCTTGATACAGATCATGATTGCTATAATAGTGAAACCCTCTTGTGGAATCGCGCGAATAGAACTGTTTCTTCACCTCGGTGTCTTGCTCGTGAAACCTTTGGACTCCCTCTATCATTTCATTCATTACACTCACCAGAATTCCATGATTGATCACCAGGAAAAACCCACATTTTTCGCAAGCATCCCTGACTTTGTTGATGATTTCACCACGCAACGCTGCATCTTCATTGATACCTTTGAGGTCTATGACTGGAATACTAAACTTGGTGTCTCCCACAGATTGAAACTTGTCATGATCATCATCAAGCTTCACTTGGTCATCGACAAATATACGTGGGATTCGCGCGACCCCGGCATCTACAAGCCCCTTTACACCAGCTTTTGAATCATCAAAAGCTTTCAGTTCGCTTCTTCGATCATAATCAGCCATAATTACTGAGTCCATTCTCGGATTTTCGTTTCTCTGTCAGAGAGAACAAGTGGATACAAACTATTCAAGGGGTCACAAAGAAGCTGTGTGTTATTTAACGCTAGGGGAATAATAAGCATAGAAACATGATAAGAACTTAAGACAATAGAATGGGTGGCTCAACAACATTTGGGGCCCTAAGACAAGGACGGTCAACGAGACTTTTTTTATTTTTTAATAATAATTTAATGTTTCAATATAAAATCTATTCCTTTTACTTTTTTATGAGATTCGAAATTGCTAATTATTTTTTTATTCAAATTTTGCTAATATATTTTTTTGATTAATAATATGACTTTTGATCATAAATATTTATAGGAATAAAATTAATATCAAAACATTTTTTTAATGAGAATGAATGGTTTAATTGGTGTTTTACGTTTAAATGAGAAAAAAAAAAAAAGAGTTTAAGAAAAGTAAAGAATGCGTTTTGTTTGATTTTTTTTTTTTTGACTAAAGAGAGATTCTTACTATACTTCTTTCGATTGGAGAAAGGTGGATTTTGTCAGAACTTTTTTTTTGTTAATCTTTTTTTATTCTTTAATAAATGCGATTGTGTGAGGTGGTCTGAACTCTTGGACGCAAATTTTTAATTTTTTTGTTGATTTACTCTTTCAAAAATTATTTTGTTAGGCTATATTGTAGTAAATTTTATTTTTGAGCTTATATTACATTATTGATCTTTAAATTTGGGCATTTTCCATATGTGGGGCTTAAAGCCCACGCTTTTTTTTAATACTATAGGTGTAAGACCCGAACACGAATAAAGATTATATGAACATTTATTATGAGCATATGCTCACATGTGATAGGAATGTGTATGATTGGTAATTACTATTTAATTAGGAACATTGATATGAGATCTGAACTTGTACGATCGGTATTTTTAATATTTAGAGAGTGCATATGAATAAGGTATGAGAATTATTTAGATTGAATGACGATGAGCGAATTGTTTTGTTTAAGTGTGTAAAGTTAAGTGAATATGCTTGAATGTGGCCTAATTTTATTATTTTATGCATGTTAGTGCATAGGGCACTAAGTGAGTGGCAAGCATGTGATATTTACTTATTGTTTATAAATATACTTGCTAATGTATGCAATAATTGGATTAAAGGCTAGTAATATAGAGTATTAGGTGTATTATTTATTTGGATATGGAAATATATATATATGTCCACGTGCATTGGTGCACTGTCCACTAAAGTAAAGTAAGGAGATATATATATATAATAAAGTAGCTTACAATTCAAATCTCAAAAGATAAACAAAATGACTTTTGCTATTCGCGGTTGAAATCGCTTTAAATTTTACTTTAAAATTAATCTAACGGCTAATATCAACACCTTAAATTTAATAGGAAAAATAAGGCCCTAAGGGTGTGTTTGAAGTGATTTTTTAAAAATACTTTTAAAAATTATTTCTCATAAGTACTTTTAAAAAAATAATAGTGTTTGAAACCGCCCCACCATTACCTCTACCACCACTACCCCCACCACCACCACCGTCGCAGCCGTCGCCACCACCGCCGCCGCCACAACCACTATCGCCACCACCACCGTCGTCGTCGCTGCCACCACGACCACCACCGTCGCCACCACTACCACCGTCGCCGCCACCACCACCACCGGCACCACCACCGCCGCCGCCACCATCACCGTCGCCCCTGCCACCACCACCACCACCGCTGTCACCATCACCGCCGCCACCACCACCACTTCTCACCCCCACTATAAACCGATACTTAAATTCTTTTATCTCTTCTCTATGTTTGTGATTTGATTTTGGATATGAATACAAATATGTTTATTGTTTACCATTTTTTATTACACTGTGCCTTCAGGCACAGGTAATAACTATATATCTATATATACACATAAAGACATGCAAAGAGTGCAATGAGTGCACTCTCCACAAGGAAAAAATTGTGTGGGTGTAATTTAGAGGGAGGGGGAGTGGACGGTTAGAGGGAGAGGGGGTGGGCACTCCATTAAGACTTGTACAAATATAAAAAGAAAAAAGAAAAAAGAAAGAACTCTCTTTAACCATTTGGGGATTTTTGGCTAATTATAAGAAAACAAAACGCAAAGGAAAGCTCTCCAACTTGGAGGTCTCGGCCATGGCAAGGAACGAAAAGAATGGAACTTTAAAGTGGAGCTTGGTGGTGGGTTTAATGGTGGAAGATTAGTGGTGGTGCTTGGGGGTGTAGGAAGTAGAAAAGGTAAGTCATGTAATCTACCTTTTCTTCTTTTAGATGTATAGATAAAAATTCTTAGTGTATGCATTTTGGGTATTGCATGTAAGTTAAGTGTGATACTTGTTGAGTATGTGTTGTTGAAAAATAAAAGCTTTAAAATTTCTCATTTAATTTATTTTATATGTTTTAATGGATCACTTTTAATTTAGGATTTAATTGGATTTTTATATGATTTGAATGAGTAATTATACTTTATTTTAATTGGACATTTGAATGCCTTTATGTGGTGGGGATTACTAGATGGTGGACTTTAAAAGCCTCTAATGGCTAGCATTCTCAAGCATATATATAAAATGAGCTCATATGATCTAATGGGTATATGTTTTTGTAGTATGTATATTTTTTTCCATATAGATTGTAGATGTATTTTCCGATTATGTTTTTGGGCAACTTCGATTCGAGTCAGATTCACCCCAACCTTCCAGTGGACGTGACCCCTGAAGAGGTGTTGTTTGGGTTGGATCTTGGAGCTGCGTTAGTACCTTCACGTGAGGAGACATAGCTGTTTTAGGACAATGATCACACGCCTCCCAGATCATTTAATTTATAATATTTATTTTATTTCATTTTAAGTTCATTGTTATTTTATGTTTGTTTATGTGATATTGATATTAATTTATTAATTAAAATTATGCATAATCATGCTAATTTCCCCAACAATCTAAAGCAGCTAAGTCATAACCACCTTCACAAAATTTGCTGATTCTCTGAACTGAGGTTTCCTTCTATTCTTCCAAACACCCACTGCTTCAGTGACATTACAAACCTCTGCTCCTCTTAGATTCTGTAGTAGAAGGATAACCCAGTAGGTCACCACAGCCTGAGAAATCATCAGTTTTTAGAGTAGAAAAGACAGCACAAGACACCGAGGCATCTAACAGGGATGTCCACTGGTGTAACGAAAGTTTTTGAGGACGACACAAACATATGAAAAAGTCTACTGACATCAAATTTAAACAACAAACATTCGAGATAATTTTTAGGGCTCAGTAAATTATGTGGATCTTTGGGCAAAGCAGTCCCCTTGCAAAGGGGACAACACACCGGAAAATGACTTACCTATTGTACTCGTGATATATATTGTTTTAACTTTTTACTTGGTTCTGATTTCGTTAATTTTGGTGTCCCCACCTTATTTGTAGCAATGATGTTGGCCGGTGTATTTCCTCCTTGGGTTTGAAGCACTCTTTTGTGTATATTTGCATTTTGTATCTTTACTCGTCTATTATGTAGGTTGTTTAGTGTGATTTCATTCAGTATGCTATTTTGAAGCTTTCAAAAGAATTATTATGAATCCATTTATCTTTTGTCAGAAGGTTAATGTTTTTTTTTTTTAGTAAATTTTGAGCATATAAAAAAAAAGCTGTTTTAGGAAACTGAGTTTAAAACAAAATAAAAAGGATTCATATAATTCCAATTTTATTGAAAAACAAATTCTGGAAAATTCGTTTAATAAAACTATAAACTCTATGGCCATTCTTTATCTATTCCAAAGGGTCTAGTGAATGACCTCGTTGAGCTTGCTGCATATCTGAATGATACTAGTATAGTAACTTATCCATGCATTGCATGTCCTGGAAAAAATCTGCCTAAAGAAGGGGAAAAATGATGAGTCATGTATATGTCTATTAAAAAAGAAAAAAAAAATCAGGGTATGGGTTTTAATGTTTTGTACTGTTATATGTATCTGAGTATTGATAAGTTTTGGTTAATTAATATTTTTTGAACTGTTACGATTGGTTAATTAATTAATAGTATGTATTTATAACATAATATTTGTGTAATAGCTGGGCATTTATCTTAGACATGTATATCAACGGGAAAATAAAAACAAATGAAAGTTTACAATACTAAAACCTCCTTTGTCATTTGGTGCCAAAACTTGCAATAAAAGTTGACTATCTTGAAAATTATTCTTTTCCTTCTATGAGGGGAAGATGGTTTAGATGCTTTCATTGTATAATCTATTTCTTTGATCAATAATAATAATGTGGAAAATCATAAATATTTAGTACATAAATTTAGTAGTGAATAAGGTTTTACCCATAGTGCTTATTATTGCTCATGCATCAATCTTCCATGCTATATATGTTACCTTTCTTTATTTTTGTTTATGTGGAGTATAACAAATTATTGTTATACCAGACAACTTGAATTTTCTATATACATGTTGCTTTGATTTCATGTTCATTGGTGGTGAATATTTGAAAGAAGAGTTGTGAGTGGTGATGGGTTTCATTAAGTGTGCCTCACATTGCCTTGGCTTGTAACATCCTTAATATATGTTTATGTTAATATTGAAATTTGAAATCCAAAATAGTAGATAATGAAAATAGGTTTTCTATTATTCAAACCATTCGACCCTGTAGCAGTTCTTGGCGATAAAATCTTTTGAAACCATGCATAGGGTCAAGTTGCTATATATCATCATGGATTTGATGATTAAAATTTTGGTATGGTCAAGATAGCACTGAGTAAACCAATAGTCCAACAAATGAACAAGAGCCGACCTTTAACAAAATAGCATGAGTTCTATATTTACCAAATTGAGATATATTTGTGTTATGTGTATATGCAAGCCTCGAGTTCACTTTTTCCCTTGAATTCAATTTATTCAATATGTTGGGCAAGAAATACTTGCAATGTGGGGGTTGATGCAAATGCTACATTTATGAAGCATGGGTCAATTTGTCATCAAAACTCTAAAAATGTGGGGGTAAGATTTATTTCATTCTTTGGTTGAAAAGAAGTACATGTAATTTATCTGTGTTTTGAAATTTACTACTTGCAAGTCTATGTGTTATTCCGATTAAATGGCGCCATTTACTTGATGATAAAATAATAGACAAATTATGCCACGTAGCGATTAGTCTAATTGTGTGATTGTCAACCTCTTGGAGGATTGTTATTGGGAAATGGTTGTTAATGTAAAAGTTGACACAAGTACTGTTCTAATGAACTACAAGATCTTGAAATGACATAGCTCTAACTTTAAACAAGAAAAATAAGTATATCGTGGGAATAATGATGCACAAGTGATCAAAATTTTCTTATAAATTGTGTTTCAGTATCTGTCCATTAGTCTTGAAAATTGCAGCGGTAGACTCTATTGAGATGTTTATATAAATTGTTTCTTAACTAAGTGATTTATTTGTGGCCCTTACATCGTCTCAAACAAATGCATTCTAATGTGGTATTTATCAGTGATGTTTGAGACAGGTCAGATTAATGTCAATAAGAAGGAATGGAGGTGTGTACGCTCGAGCGAGATTGTCATCTGTGAAGAATGATATCATTCTACAAAAAAATTTTAAATCTCAGCCAAACAAAGTTGACGAATAATTATACAACATTCGAGGAAAGCTATGAGACACAAATATATAAAGGCTGATTAATTTGATCAGTGAGCTTTCAAGCAAAGCCTTGCTTTTGAGAAAAATTGTTTCAAGAACTGTCGAGGGAAATGTGCTTAAGCTCGTAAGGGAGTCACCTAGGGAGGTAACCCAACTTCTGTGATTGGGGACCCCATGAAGGAAGTTCAATAGATAGAAACAATCCATATTGCGTGAGTCATTAGCACCGTTGTTGAAAAAATATTCTCAGAGTAGATATTTTTATACTCATCCCTATGGCAGAGATGCATGTGTAGTGTGACGGTAAGGAAGAATTTTATCCTGAATGAGACCGAGGCAAGAACACTCTTGCAGGGTATTGTGCACATGTACCTTTGGAGGGCTCACCTAAGTGAGAGTAGTCTTGAGGCCGTGACTATGAAAATTGGGCTATTCTCTAGAAACTCTCATGAGAATCAAGATCAAGTGCATGGCCATTAAATGCATTGACCCGCGAATTCTGACTAATATCGATACTATGTGTGTGACAGTTAAACTCTGGCTAAAAGGATCTAGTTCAAGCCTTTGGTCACTATGATCTTTCAGAGGGAGGCTGTCAACACTAAGTGAGGTTCAAGTCCGAAAGACACCTATATATATATATATATATATATTAATGGATCACTTTTAATTTAGGATTTAATTAGATTTTTATATGATTTAAATGAGTAATTATACTTTGTTTTAATTGGACATTTGAATGCCTTTATGTGGTGGGGGTTACTAGATGGTGGACTTTAAAAGCCTCTAAGGGCTAGAATTCTCAAGCATATATAAAAGGAGCTTATATGATCTAATGGGTATATGTTTTTGTAGTATGTATACTTTTTCCATTTATATTGTAGATGTATTTTTCGATTATGTTTTTGGGCAACTTCGATTCGAGTCAGGTTCACCCCAACCTTCCAGTGGACGTGACCCTTGAGGAGGTGCTGATGTGAGCATATTTGGGTTGGATCTTGGAGCTGCATATGTCTGTTAGTACCTTCACGTGGGGAGGCATAGCTGTTTTAAGACAATAATCACACGCATCCCAGATGTCACAAGCCAACTCTTTTAATTTATAGTATTTATTTTATTCCATTTTAAGTTCATTTATTTTATGTTTGTTTATGTGATATTGATATTAATTTATTAATTAAAATTATGTATAATCATGATAATTTCTCCAACATGTGTACCATTGAGTGTTGCATGAAGGCTTAGCTTGATGCTTGTGTGAATGTGTAAGCATAACTAGAGTCATGGCATGAAATATAAAGAAAATTATGATTGTTGTGTGTGGGGTGGGTTTCGGCCAAGAGAGGAAATATATTGGTGGGTAGCTTAGAAATCTTGTGAATTGTTAATCGTCCCTTGAGCTCTCATAAATCCATGGGTATGAATTAGTTACAAGAAAACATGTGATTTTATGGTTTCATGGAAAAAATGGAGTAAATTCAAGTATACTTTTAGTATATGTTTATGATTTTATGAGAATGGTTGAATTTGGAGTAACTTGTATGAATATATTGATTTAACTGATTCGAGAAGAATAATTCAACTAATTCGAGTAGATTAACTTATTCGATATGAATAGATTATTTTATTTAATTAGGATTAATTATTAAAATTCGGTTTGAATAAACTAATTCCTATTTAAGCAATATTATATATTAATGCCGAGTGGGTTGGTAAATATTGGGTGTACCAGATCTAGAGGCGAACACCTCAAAGAACGCCACACTCAAAGTTCTAGCAGAAGGGTTATCTACAAGATAGAATTCCACGTAAGATAGGTGCAATATCCTACATCTTTTATTGAGTAACAATTAAGCTTTGTTATATGTTTATGTTATGATTTTTGTTGAGACTATACAATTGAATGGTAGAATATCGTTGTGTGATGGAAAGTGTCTAAGCGATAAAGTAAGTCTTCGTGGCTTGGGTCGACTGTGTGGTGGAACAAAGACATGCGTTTCGAGTTGACCGTGCGTGAGCTGAATTTATTTGCGAACATGATGCATTCCTATGATGAGATAATAATGTGGGTGTGTGCCATCGAAATGGCGAGAGTTGCGATGAGAGCGTGGCTCATGCAATCAATTGGAAATATTATAAATACACGAGTTGTCCATGCGATAGAAGTGTCATACAAATCGTATTCGTGACAAGAAATATTAAGTGACTGTGAAATGTCTACGTGACATGATTTTTTAAGTAGATGCATGTCGTCTACGTGATGAGAAATATTAAGTATATGATTCGTCTTCATGACGGGAAATATTAAGTATTTGTGTGACGTCTACGTGACGGGAAATATTAAGTTTGTGTGTCTTCTACGTGACGGGAAATATTAAGCTTGTGTGTCATCTTTGTGACGTTAAATATTAAGTGATTGTGTGACGGCTACATGACAGAAAATGTTAAGTTTGTGTGTCATCTATGTGACGGGAAATTATTAAGCATATGAGTCGTCTACGTGACGGAAAATATTAAGTTTGTGTATCGTCTTCGTGACGAGAAATATTAAGTGACTGTGAAATGTCTACATGACACGAATTTTTATGAAGATGAGTGTCGTCTACATGACGAAAAATATTAAGTATATGATTCTTCTTCGTGAAGGGAAATATTAAGTATTTGTGTGACGTCTACCTGACGGGAAATATTAAGTTTGTGTGTCGTCTACATGACGGAAAATATTAAGCTTGTGTGTCATAAATATTAAGTGATTGTGTGACGTCTACATGACAGAAAATGTAAAGTTTGTGTGTCATCTATGTGACGGGAAATTATTAAGCATATGAGTCGTCTACGTGACGGAAAATATTAAGTTTGTGTATCGTCTTCGTGACGAGAAATATTAAGTGACTGTGAAATATCTACGTGACATGAATTTTTAAGTAGTTGCGTGTCGCCTACGTGACGGAAAATATTAAGTGATTATGAGTCACCAATAAGACAAGATTTAATTGCTTGATACGAGTCATCTACGTGACCGAAATTAGCCTTGTGATTCGGGTTGATTAAACAACGGCATCTTCATGACAGAATTAAATTACGTATTTAAGTCATTTAAGTGACAAGAATGAGAAGTATTTATCTGATTTGAATCTTCCAAGTGATGAAAATTATTTATGTGGTATATGTCGTCTAAGTGACGAGAATTATTTGTGTAGCTTGAATTTCCTATGTGACCGGGGGTATGCGTGAGGGAATTCGTTGTGTGGCATAGTTTAATTATGTGAAAGCAACTATTTTTGTGTTAAAATTGTGCCTATGTGATTTATACTAGTTATATCTATGTGATGTATCCGAACAACGTCTAAGTGTTGAAGTGTAATTTGAATATTTTGGTAATTGCAACGTGGTTAAGCTTGTTCCTAAATAAATAAAGTGTTTTCTCTATCTCTTGTTGTGCTCATGATTATTGATTGCATCCTTACTCTCACTAATGGTCTCAATAACTTTTCAGAAAAAACCATAAAGACGCGAGGAGTCCACTGTCGAGTTTAGAGAGTCGATTGAGATGTAATCGTGGGAGGTTTTTTTTTTATGTCCTTTAAACATAATTTGTATGTATATAGGTCATAGTGTTTTTTTTTATTTGTATCACTGTCTGTGAATAAGTAGGACTCATGGTGAACCTTTTTATCTAAGGGTTTTGGGTGAATTTCTATGTATAGGAAGGTGGCAGAGATATGCGGTAGTTGATGGATGTGATAGATATTGTACCCCATGTTGGGGTGTTACAATTTTAGTATCAGAGCCTAGGTTTATAAGTTTTGTAAACAAGTGCATCTAGGTCGGCAGTGGACAAAATAGGAACTCGAAAGTCAGTTAGGATGCAATAGGTAGGAGGGTGTTCATGTTAAACAAATATGAACAGTTCTTTGTGTTACTTTGCAATATTATCGCATTATGAATTATTGATTTTATACGTAATTTGAATTGCATAGAAATGAAGTATTTGTTTTATGTTTCCACTTTCAATCTATTTAAAGATAGGATAGATAACGGTAGTAGGGGTACAGATTGGTGGTGATCAATTGTAGAACTATTAAATATCAAATATGTTTGTAGTAATACTTTTATGGATGGAATAAGTTTTATGATTAGAATAAGTTTTATGATTATAATAACCCAAGGGAAGATGTGTGTGGGTAAGCATGGAAGGCAATTTATTCTTGTGCCTTCGTGGTTATTAAGTTTTGCTTCAGGGTGATCAAGTAAAACGGAAGGAAATTTGAGTGGGATTAAACTAGTTGATACAACATCACATATTAGTTTCTAAGCTTAGCAAAATATAATACTTGGGCAAATGAGGTCTTAGATTGTTGGAAAATATGCATTGGAAATTAATGGGTCGAAGAGAGCCATATAGGAGTATACATCTTAATCGTGTGAGTTAGTGCAAATAGATGGAGGCCGGTCCCCCTAGATGGACTTGTTTGGACTTAAGTCCGCCAAAAAAACTTATTTGTTATGAAGTCCGTTTTTTGTCAATTTTACCAGACTATCCTTTTCCTTTAGAAGTGAAGTAAAACTAAAAATTAAAAACTCCTAAATCTTAGGAGTTTGATTAACATTAAAATTTTTTTCTCATATATATATATATAGTAACATTAAAAATAAAAAAATAGTAAAATTCAAATACAAAAAAAAGTTATCATTTAGACACAAAAAATAATACCATTTAAACACACACAAAAAGTAACATTTAAACATAAAAAAAAATAGTAACATTCAATATTAATATTTTTAAAAAATAACAATAGTAACATGTTCAACAAAAATAGTAACATGCTTAACAAAAACAATAACATGCTTAACAATAATTATCTCTCTCAAATTCAAACACAAAAATAGTATCATTCAAACACAAAAATAGTAATATTCAAAAAAAAAAAATAGTAACATTGAATATTAATATTTAGGAAAATAATAGTAGTAACATGTTCAACTAAAACAATAACATGCTCAAAATAATAGTAACATGAACAGTAACATACTCAACAAAAATAGTAACATGAACAATAATTAGATAGTTTTGATGGATAAATGGAACAGTAAGATTTGTATGCATACTACATAGATATCTGACATGAAGAAAAGACATTTTGATACTATCAGGTTCTAAAGGTCGTGGCATTTCTTGTGCTCCGACATTTGACGTGCTTGGCATGCACCATACATGCACTAACTCTGCAGATGGAACTTTCATTGGATCAATTGCGCCCCTTAGTGGCCTTGGATCATGAAAGCCACTATCATTCCATCCATATGCTATCCCTCCTCCAACAACACCTTCAACTGGAGGCACCATCATGCTCTAATTATGCGCTGCATAAAATAGCGAAAAGCAAAGAGAGATAAGTCTTAGCAACTGTAAGTGGCAATTTGATTTAATTTCCCAGACACTGTTCCTTAAACTCTTTATACTTTCTCTCTACTTCCATTATTTGTTTATGTTATTGTTCATGTTATTTATATATATATTTATATTTATATATATAAATGTTCCAGTTGCTGCTTGATTCAGATTTTGAATTTGAATTTGAATTTGAATTTGAATTGTTAATGGAATCTTTTGATCTGAAATTGAATTAATAGACCAATGATTCCGTCGTAATTCAAGCATTAGATTATGATATATTCGGTTTCCATAAAAAACTGAATAATATGTTACCATATATATCTCAAACATCTAACATATGACTTTCCATTATTGACCAAATTTAACACTGTTAGGGGTATTTTTGAGATAAAAAAAAAAGTGAACTTAAGTCATTACACATAAATTTTAACATGGACTTAGTCTCTTATATATAAGTTTCTTTGTCGGACTTATCTCTAAACAAGTACATCTAGGGAGACTCACCTCCAATTTTCACTTTAAGCAACTCAAGTAGGAAACTTTGTTTTATTATTATAGATATAAGCTAAGAAGTCAAAGGTCGGGCAGGCTGACATTATTTATTTATTAATTATTTGGGGTAGGGGGGGGGGGGGGGGGGGGGGGAGTATCTGTGAAAGAATATTAAGGGTCTGTTTGGGATTGGAAGTGCCAATGGTGCTGCTTAAAATTCATGTAGAAGATTTCAATGCTTAAAAACTTTTTTGATGGAAAATCTAAGCATATACCAAAATAATTGAGTAAAATTATACACTAATATAAGAACTATCCGGTAGCCAAGCAATTTAATGAATAAAAAGAAGATGGAATGATCAAACAAACTGCTGTATGTTTTATGGTTTCTGGTGTAGATCAAAGCAGAAGCAACTGTTTGGTCTCCAATATATTAATTACATCATTTTAATCTCTGAACTATTGAATATATTTTTATGTGGACAAGAAAGAAGTGAGGAATCCTCTTTTCGACTCTGACTCTCCCACTCCGGTCGTTGCAACGTCCAAATTACTAACTGTTTTTAATCATAAACTTGTCACGTGATACCTAAATATGAACAAAAAAATTATTTAGGTAGTTCTTGACAAAAAATGTGTAATTTGGTTAGCTCTTAACTAAAATTTTGATAGTTCATGACCAAAAATGTATAATTTCGGTAGCTATTTGATCAAAATTTGGGTAGAAATTTGATCAAGAGCTACCCAAAATTATTTTTTGCCTATATTTAGATATCACGTGACAAATTTATGGTAAAAATCATTAGTAATTTGGACGTTGTCTGCTTGAGGATTGCATTAAAACATATTCAATAATTCAGGGACTAAAATAATATAATTAAAATATTAGGTATTAAAATGAGACAAATCTCATACTTTGAGAACCTTTAGTGCAATTAACCAAAAATTACTAAAACATTTCCCATGGGGCGGGTTAAACTTGGGGGAAATTAGAGTATACGGACATCAAAGGGAAATGACTACAAAATCTTCAAATTCAGATGAAAAATGATCAAATTCATCTTTGTTGAAAGGCAGTTTACTCCCATGTGACAAAGTCTCATAAATTAATAAATGTTCAAACCTTGGATTGCGAAGGATTAAATTGGTCCATTTGAACGTGAAATCTTATTCGAACGTGACAGTTAAGTTTTAATTTTTCGTTTGAGTTTTCTCTCTAATAGCTATATTGTTGCAGCACTTTCAATGGGTGTTTTCTGCCATTGTGTTAAAGGATTATATACATTCATTAAGTGATTCATAAAATACTATAAATAGAGTTCAAGTGCAATAACAAAGTACAATGAAAAATTACTCTTATTCTTCTCTTTTATTCTAAAGTTTCAATACTTTCTGATTTTATATATTCGGGTTGAGTTTTTGGTTCCAAGATTACTAAGGAGTGCAGTCTTTAATAATCTTAAAGTCAGGCATTGTATGTTGGAGGGTAGAATTTCTAAGAGTACATCTTGCACTATAAGTGGAGAAATTACTATTTCAAAGATAGCGAGTGTCGCACCTTAGCTAGCGATCTATCTTCTTCGTTTTCATTTAGTGTCTTTCTATTTCTGAAATTGTTTACCACACTTTATTCTACAACAACAACGATGGTGGCGGCGACAGTAGTAATGGTAGTGGTGGCGAGGGTGGGATAGTTAGTGTCAAAAAGTTGAAGTGTAATGAAATCCAATTATTCGAGGGCAAACTTGTCCATCATGAGAAGTTTATAAAATCTTTAATAATAACTAGCATTTTCTGCATTAAGTGATAAGTAGACGATTAGCTACTTAAATTTTTAGTCTATTTTATTTTAAGTGACGTAAATTTTGGTTATAAAACATAATTAAAAAAAATACTTAATGTTTTTAATTTTAAGTGCTGAATTAGGTTATCAAACACCACCTAAGAGTCACAAAACCTTTGAAAAAAGTTCAGTCCTGGTGGATTTCATTTGAAGTTCGAGGAGGAGGATTCTTTGAACAAGTGCAAGGCCGTGGACTTGATTTGTGGAGATCAACCATAAAGTGTTCAAGAGCTTTAATTGGATTTTGAAGTAAAACTTCAAGAGGAGAAAACATCTAATGTAAATTTGTTGGTTGACGCTAGGGGTGTTTATCATACCCTACAGATAGAAATTATAGTATTTCATCTTCTTACTCGATACTTTACAGAATAAATTTTTTTTTGCCGACCTTACTCAATCAAGTGTACTATTTCTACCTGAATTCCGTCCAAAACAATCGGATAGGGGTGTTTATTAATTTTTGGATCACTTTAACAATTCAACTAAGTAACCTGCACTAGTTAACCAACACAATAAATCAATAACACTAAAAAAATACAATAAATTCGATAATACATAAACAATTATAATAAAACACAAGAAGAAAGTCATAAACATTAACACATATATATTTTTTATTTTTTTTAAATGTTAAAACACAAATATATATGCGGGTAGGGTCGGACAAGAATGCAGAATTTTTATGAGTATTCTGCATTCCTACCCGATTTTTGCGTAATACAAAAATTTTTTCGTTGGCCTACCCAATTTTTTGCGGTAATCGATTAATAAAGTCGGGTAGGATCAAAATATGCGGGTAATCAAAAATTTGGACAGCCCTAGTTGAGGCATTAGTCTTTGAGCCTTGTAACTGACTTTGAAGTTTTAAGTGGATTGGTTGTGTGGAAGAGGTACTGTGATTTTTTCCCAGTTGTGTTTTCTAGGTAAAAGTTGTTTGTCTTGTGTTTGTGTGTGATTAGGGGTGTTCATGGGCTGGGCCGGGCCGGGTTAGGTCTGTTAAATTTTTTCGGGCCGGGCCTGAGAATTGTAGGCTCAAGCCCTTACCCAAGTGAGTTATCAAGTGGGCCGGTCCGGACTTTGGTAGGGGAAGGCTACCCGCAGCCCAACCCGTGAATCTATTAGGCGGGTCTTTTGGGCAGGCTTCCTCGCGGGTTTTTTTATATACAACTTCATTTAAAAATAATGAATATTTTTGTAACTTAATATTTGTATAAACTATATTTTTGAATCAAAAGTAGAGTCAAAATGGATAAAAATAAAATAATGAATAATGAATAATTTTATTTTTGATTAGGAGATGAACTACATCTAATTAGGTTGACACATACTCACTTATCTATTATTTGCATTACTCTACTCTTTAAAACTTGTATGTTTAAACAAAAAAAATAATACATTATTTATAATATCTAAATTTTTAAAACTTCAAATTCCGACATTGGGAGACTTATTTCAAAGTTTCAAATTTAATGGTGTGAGACCCAATTAGAAATGGGTGCCGATAATGCCGAAACCCTGATTTATAAACGTTATTATCACATGTGTAAATTTTGATCCAATTGACCTGAAATTTTGCATGCTGCATTCTTAATTGATGCTTGATGAGATAATGTAAATTTTGAATACAAATGAATATAATATCCGGTTCGAAATGTTTAAAATACCGGAAGTGCGGTTTTAGGATTTGGGGTCGAAATGTGTGAAAATGGGGCCCCGATCAATGTGTTTGACCTATTTAATCCTAATTGTGAGTAATGTGAGTGATTTTGGATATTTTGGAAGAAAATGTGATCCCTAAATCTAATGTGCCAGTGTGTGAGTGGACAGTGCGGTAACCGGGGTTACCGAGGCACTTTGGGTTGAATCATCTTGCATGAATTAATGCATGATTAATTATTAAATGTGATAATCATATTGATATTGTAATTATAAATGTGTTAGGTGGAATAGATAAGACATTCGGTGTTGAGACAAATACGGTAACACCGAAAGGATCTACCGGTAGGTCCAAATGCCCGTAGATCTGTACACTTGAGGTGGTTGTATATTTTTGTATGCTTTGAAAATGTTATTATAAGATGATAGTAATGATAGAATTTAATAACATTTCTCCAGGATTATGTGCTATGTGTTTATGTGATTGAATGATGTTTTGTACTGTGTATTGTGTATTATGGAATGTGGTGCACTGTCTGAGACAGGAGCATCGATGCCTGATCACTGGGCGTGCAGTGGTGTGCTAGCACTGTGGTGTTCCCGGGAGGTTCGGGAGACACGGATCCATGTGGAATCGACTACCCGATGAGGGATGGTATGGATGTGTTGTGGCTTGTGAATTCTTTGGAATTGGATTGATGTTATTGTTTAATACGTGTATCTACATAGTATCTACCTACTTCTGTGTATTACTATCATTTTCATTTCATATACAACATGTATACTCACTGAGCGCGTAGTTAAGTTCACACCCCTATAGGTTCTCCTTTTTAGGTACTATAGAGGGAATTGCAAATCAGTCCACTGTCCAGTTGGTTGAGTACTGTGTAGTGAAATTGAGTTCAGTCCGGAGTAGTCCAGCAAAATTAGTATGATATTACTCAGGTTGTATGTTAATATGTATTTAGTTTTAATGAGTTAAGTGATACAGGTTGAGTGTCTGTAAAACTCTTTGCTGGGTTGTATATTATATTGAGTGAGAGATTGTTATAACATGTTAAAGGTGCATAATTATAAACAGAATCAACAAGCATACTTTGTGATGTATGCTATGTGGGTGTGAGATTTTGTATATGTATATAACCTGGTAAAAAAAAAATCAAACAGATGGTACAAGTGTTATATATGATACAAGTTATGAGACAGGTATTACCATCATGCTTAATGACTAAGGTGATGGGTGGTGTTGTTGCACCTGTGGAATTATTTAGTGTTTTATTAATCCAAATTATATATGTAAACAGGTGTATCAAAAATCTAGTCACATCTCATCCTTGGGAGACCAGGATGGGGCGTGACAAACTAGTTGGTATCAGAGCTAGAGTTTATAATTTCGTAGTCGAGTTGAGTCTAGTGTGACAGTGGACTTAGGGATTGGTCTGTTTAGGTGGGGTTTTAGATGTCCGTGTGAGTGTGTGGAATATATATTGCATGCCAACATTACCCATATGCGATATTAACATTTGTTACAGTGATACATGGAGGCGGGAGGGTCCTCTACTCGGGCGGGTGATAGGGGAAAAAGACCCCAGGTGGAGGAGGAACTAGAAGATCAGGGGGCTAGGCAACTGTGGGAGGCAGCAGCTAAGTATTTTGAGCAACACACAATACGAGTGGAGACAGTGAAGCCCAAGGGTACAAGTAGTTTATATTTACGGGAACCGCGGGTCCATTGGAAGCAGAAAATTGGTTACGGCGCATTGAGAATATATTCAAGGTGATGGGAGTTGGTGAGGAAGATAAATTGTTGTTGGCTACTTTCATGTTAATAGAGGAGGCCCAATATTGGTGGGAGGCCATGGAGAGAGCATTACTGCCAGTGTGCACTGAGGGGGAGGCCAGTTCAGTTCCTAAAGTTCCCAAATGGTGACTGTTTACATATGCTTTCGACAAGAAGTATTTTTCCTTGAGTTATTGGTACCAGAAACATAATGAATTCTTACATCTGCAGCAGGGGAATCAGTCAGTGTTGGAGTACGAGGGTGAATTTAGTACTTTGTCCAGATTTATGCCTTCTGTTGTAACAGATGAAGGGGAAAGATGCAGGAGCTTCCAGATGGGGCTACACTACAATATTCAATCCCGTGTTTCGATGCTGGATTTAACAACATTTTCAGAATTATACAACAAAGCTCTGATTGTGGAAGCTGATTTGAAAGAGATAGAAAGTGCAAGTGAACAGGCAAAAAGGGGAAGATATGCGCCAAGTGGACGGGTTCCAAGGGAAGTTTTTTTAGCAGAGCCTGGAGATGAATGTTTCTGAAGGGTACAAGTAAGATCAAGAGTTCCATTCTAGATTCGAGGATAGGGAGTGAGTGGATCATCTTCATTTACACCGGGTCGAGAGATGGGACAGTCTCGGGGGAATATAGTTACTTGTTACCATTGCGGGCAGATTGGGCACATTGTACGGAAACTATCCTATGGAGGACCAGGACCAACTGTATCACGACGTTGCTTTTTATGTGGCCAGGAGGGACATATGCAGTGGGATTGTCTACAGTATTCTACCCAGAGTTCATCGATGGGCAGTGCATCTACGATGTCCCGAGGAGCAGCCAGGAGGTAGTACTAGAGGTGGCACTGGAGGTAGTGGTGCTGGTGGCAGTGGACCGAGCGGACCTGAGGTTGGAGGTCGTGTCTTTGTATTTACCCAACGGGATGCTCAGGCGACCCTGGATGTGGTCACATGTATGATAACTATTTTTGGTCAGTAGACACGAGTACTTATAGATTCAGGTGTCACACGTTCATTTATATCACTATCATTCTCCATGCATGTTAATAGACCACCTACCATGTTAGAATGTGGATTGACTATAATTACTCCCACAGGTGATTGTGTGACGACTGCTAGGATTTTGGGGATGGATTGGTTGTCTGCATATCATGCCACTATTAACTGTTTCCGTAAAGAGGTAGTGTTTAGAATCCTACATGTTCCTTTGTTTCGGTTCTTTGGAGAGCGACGCCCTGAGTCGAAGAATTTGATATCTGCAATTAAAGCCAGGAAATTACTCAGGAGAGGATTATATGGGTACTTGGCTTATGTGAAAGATACTCAGAGAGGTATTCTTGAATTGAAGAATATTCCTGTAGTTAATGAATTCGCTGATGTGTTCCCTGAAGAGTTACCAGTTGATCGAGAGGTGGAATTTACTATTGAGCTTGTGCCAGTAACTAGTCACATATCTATTACTCCATACAGGATGGCTCCAGCTGAAATTGAAGGAACTTAAAGTGCAGTTGCAGGATTTGTTAGATCGGGGATTCATACGACCTAGTGTATCTCCTTGGGGTGCACCAGTATTATTTGTAAAAAATAAGGATGGCACTATGAGGTTATGCATTAATTGCAGACAGTTGAATAGGGTGACTATCCGGAACAAGTATCCATTGTCACGTATCGATGATTTGATGGACCAGCTATAGGGTGCCCGGGTATTTTCAAAGATTGATCTTCGATCAGGTTATCATCAGTTGAAAGTAAGGGATAGTGATATATCGAAGACTGCTTTTTGGACCAGGTATGGACACTATGAGTTTTTGGTGATGCCATTTGGTGTAACTAATGCTCCTGCTGTATTTATGGATCTGATGAACCGGATATTCCAACCATATCTTGATTCATTTGCGATAGTATTCATCGATGATATATTGATATACTCCCGTAGTAAGGAGGAACATATGCATCATTTGACGGTGGTACTGCTGACATTAAGGGATAGGCAATTATTTGCCAAATTCAACAAATATGAATTTTGGTTGGACAGGATTGTATTTTTAGGGCATGTAGTTTCTGGTGATAGTGTGTGTGTTGATCCAGCTAAGATTGATATTGTATTTAACTAGGAGAAACCAAGGACAATGACATAGATTCGGAGTTTTTTGGGATTTACAGGTTACTACCGGAGGTTTGTACAGAATTTCTCCATTATAGCTATGCCCCTGACCCAATTGACTCGGAAGGGTGTGAAGTTTGAGTGGTTTGATAGATGTGAACAGAGTTTCCAGGAGTTGAAGACTAGATTGACGATTGCACCAGTATTGACCATTCCATCAGGCAGTGATGGATTCGTGGTCTATAGTGATGTCTCACATCAGGGTTTGGGTTGTGTATTGATACAGCACGGTAGAGTGGTAGCTTATGCCTCAAGACAGCTGAAACCACATGAGTGTAATTATCCTACCTATGATTGGAGCTTGCAACTATTGTATTTGCACTGAGATTGTGGAGACATTTTCTATATGGGGTTACATGTGAAATTTATACAAATCACTAGAGTTTGAAATATCTGTTTACCCAGAAAGAGTTGAACCCGAGGCAGCGGCACTGGATTGAGCTTATTAAGGATTATGACTGCACTATCCATTACTAGCCAGGAAAAGCAAATGTTGTGGCAGATGCTTTGAGCTGAAAATCATCAGATAGATTGGCTAGTTTGCTAGTGATTCAGAGAGGTTTATTTGTGGATTTGAAATCTTTGACAGTGCAGTTAGGGATAGGAGAGACTGCAGCTTTACTTGCTATACTGACTTTGAGACCAGTGCTGAAGGATAGGATCAGATAGGCACAACAGCTTGATCTCTAGATTGAGAAATTGAAGAAAGAGGTGAAGACTGGGGTGAAAACTGATTTTATGGTTGATAGTGCTGATATTTTGTTATTTGGTTCTCGGTTATGTGTACCTAACGATGCAGTATTAAAGAGAGAGATTTTGGAGGAAGCGCACAGTTCAACATATGCTATGCATCCACGTAGTACAAAATTGTATCGTGACCTGAGAGAGCATTACGAGTGGCCTGGGATGAAACGAGAGATAGCTGAGTTTGTGGCTCGATGTTTAGTATATCAGCGGGTGAAGGCTGCGCATCAGAGACCAGTCGGATTATTACAGGCTTTATCGATTCCAGAATGGAAATGAGAGTATATCACTATGGATTGTGTGAGTGATTTGCCCCGTACGCAGAGAGGACATGAGGCCATTTGGGTGATAGTTGATAGATTGACAAAGTCTGCTCATTTTCTAGCTGTTAAGATGTCCTATTCTCTTGATAGGCTAGCTAGATTGTACATTGATGAGATTGTTAGACTGTATGGTGTACCTGTATCTATTATCTCTGACAGGGATCTACGTTTTACTTCGAGATTTTGGCCTAGCTTACAGACAGCGATGGGCACTACCTTGAAGTTTAGTACAACATTTTACCCACAAACAGATGGACAGACAGAGCGTACTATTCAGACATTGGAGGACATGCTGAGAGCTTGTGTCATGGACCTTAGAGGTAACTGGGATGATTATTTGTCTTTGATTGAATTTGCTTATAATAATAGCTATCAGAGTTCAATTGGGATGACATCATATGAAGCTTTTTATGGGAGGAAGTGTAGGACCCCAGTGTGCTGGAGTGAAGTGGGTGAGAGGAAGTTATTGGATCCAGAGATTGTGCAGATGACTGCTGATCAGATTAAAGTCATACAAGAGAGATTACGGAGTGCACAAAGCAGGCAGAAAAGTTATGCAGACAATCACCGACGTGACTTAGAATTTGAGGTGGGTGATCGATCGAGTATTACTACGGGTGCAGGTAAGTAATTTCGAGGACGAAATTTTTATTAGTAGGGAAAAGTGGTGAGACTCAATCATGCATTGCATGCATATTAGCATAATTATGTGGGCTAAATTATAATTATGTTAATTTAAGTAAACCCTTCTTAGTCATGATGTGTGTGAGCATACATCGGGTATGTGGACCCCGTTAGTGAAGTATTAGTGAGACCTATTTATAGAATTTCATGTGTGAAAAAAATAGTGGGTCAATTTTAAAATCACTTAAAAACTTTGGGGGAGGCAAGCGTAATAACTCAATTAAATGAGTCATCCTAATATGTGTCAAAGTAAGAAATGGGTGAGTCATATCCTAAGCTAGGTGGATGTGTGTGTGTGTATGTGTATGTGCCGTGTGTGTGGTTAAAACATAATTTAGTGTGTGTGTGTGTGTGTGTGTGTGATCTTCTTTTATTGAAACCGTGAGTGAGGGAGAGCAAGAGAGAGGGAAGCAAAAATATATGTGTGTGTGTTCCTTTGAGCCGTGAGCAAGGAGGGAGAGGGGAAGAGAGAAATAAGCATTGGTGGGGGCTCCTAGTCCAAGCCGAGAGGGAGAAGAAATAAGGGGAAAAGGAGGAACTTGCGGGGACAACCACCATGCCAAATCGAAAGTGAGAGAAAGCAAGAAGAAAGTGGGGAAGAAGAAGGAAGCAAGAGAAGGTAAGAGTGTGTGTGTGATTAATTTTAAGCATGTGTGTGTGTGAGTGTGGACTATTTTATTTTAATTTAATGGGCTGTTTTATTTTAATTTCAAAACAGATTTTTTTGAGTCTAATTAAGTGTATTAAACGTAATTAAAGGGTTGTTAAGCATGGGTTTCAAATGGGTATTTAACCGGGGGTGAGAAAAATGTGGAAAATGACCATTTGAGATGTTCGGGATGCTTTTCGTGGGCTAGGTTGAAACCAAAATTATGGGAGTAAAATTGGGAGTTAAAAAGTTCAATTAAGGGCTGTTTTGCATGATTAAATGTGTGTGTGAGTTTAAGTGTTGTTGTTTTAAAAGAAAAGTGCGAAAGAAGTTGGAAATGGGTGCCACTAATGTCGAAACCCTGATTTATAAACGTTATTATCACATGTGTGAATTTTGATCCAATTGACCCGAAATTTTGCATGCTGCATTCTTAATTGATGTTTGATGAGATAATGTAAATTTCGAATGCAAATGAATATAATATCTGGTGCGAAATGTTTGAAATGCCGGAAGTGCGGTTTTTAGGATTTGGGGTCGAAATGTGTGAAAATGGGGCCCCGGTCAATGTGTTTGACCTATTTAATCCTAATTGTGATTAATGTGAGTGATTTTGGAGATTTTGAAAGAAAATGTGATCCCTAAATCTAATGTGCCAGTGTGTGAGTGGACAATGCGGTAACCGGGGTTACCGGGGCAGTTTGGGTTGAATAATTTTGCATGAATTAGTGCATGATTAATTATTAAATGTGATAATCATATTGATATTGTAATTATAAATGTGTTAGGCGGAACAAGTAAGACAGTCGGTGTTGTGACAGATACGGTAACACTGAAGGGATCCACTGGTAGGTCCGAAGGCCCGTAGATCTGTACACTTGAGGTGGGTGTATATCTTGGTATGCTTTGAAAATGCTATTATAAGATGATAGTAATGATAGAATATAATAGCATTTCTCCAGAATTATGTGCTATGTGCTTATGTGATTGAATGATGTTTTGTACTGTGTATTGTGTATTGTGGAATGTGGCGCACTGTCTGAGACAACAGCATCGATGCCTGATCATTAGGCGTGCAGTGGTGTGCTAGCATTGTGGTGTTCCCGGGAGGTTCGGGAGACACGGATCCATGTGGGATCGACTACTCGATGAGTGATGGTATGGATGTGTTGTGGCTTGTGAATTCTTTGGAATTGGATTGATATTGTTGTTTAATACGTGTATCTACGTAGTATCTACCTACTTCTGTGTATTACTATCATTTTCATTTCATATACATCATGTATACTCACTGAGTGCGTGGTTAAGCTCACACCCCTATAGGATCTCCTTTTCAGGTACTATAGAGGGAATTGCAGATCAATCCATTGTCTAGTCGGTTGAGTACTGTCTAGTGAAATTGAGTTCAGTCCGGAGTAGTCCAACGAAGTTAGTATGATATTACTTAGGTTGTATATCTGTTATTATGTATTTAGTTTTAATGAGTTAAGTGATACAGGTTGAGTGTCTGTAAAACTCTTTGTTGGGTTGTATATTATATTGAGTGAGAGATTGTTATAACAGGTTAAAGGTGTATAATTATAAACAGACTCAACAAGCATACTTTGTGATGTATGCTATGTGGGTGTGAGATTTTGTATATGTATATAACCTGGTAAAAAAAAAAAGCAGATGGTACATGTGTTATATATGGTACTGTTAAACAATCAAGAGAAATACAAGAAACAAGAAAAAAGAGGAGGAAGAAGAGGCTAGAGTTTCATTGATACTGCATAATTCTATTGAATACCAAGAAGTAGTTTAACCTAAATACATAGAGACTATATATAGTCTAAACAAAAGAAACTGAAAAGACATGAATAAAAGACTATTCTATCCTTAATAAACAAAATAGCCCTATATTTCTTAACATCTCCCCTCAAACTCACAATGCGGCAGCTACAAGCATCGAGAGTTTGCCAACTAGAAAACGAAAACGGGAAATAGAATGCGACTTGGTAAAGAAATCTGCAATCTGCAAAGAAGAAGAAACAAATGGCAAAGTAATGGTGTCATGCTTGAGATGATGACGAGTAAGGTGACAATCGATCTCAATATGCTTAGTTCGTTCATGAAAAACCGAGTTGTGAGCAATCTGAATAGAACTCTGGTTGTCACAATACATTGGAGTGGGATGAGAAATGGAAACTCCCATATCTGCAAGTAACCAACGTAACCAAACCATCTCTTTGGTAGTAGATGCCATAACACGATATTCTGCTTCGGTTGAAGATTGAGAAACAATAGATTGTTTCTTGCTCTTCCAAGAAATAAGAGAATCACCCAAAAAGATACAGAAACCAGTAACAGACTTGCGATCTGTGGGATCACTGCCATGATCAGCATCAGAGTATGCACGTAGCTCCAAGGAAGAGGTGGATGGAAGTAAAAGACTCTGAAAAACTGTACCCCGAAGATACCGCAAAATACGAAGAACAGCTGCCCAATGAACTGTAGTAGGAGAACCAACAAACTGACTAACAACATGAACAACATATGCAATATCTGGACGAGTAATAGTGAGATATACCAAACTCCCAACAATAGTACGGTATAAAGTAGGATCTGACAAAAGTAAACCATCAGAAGAAGAATACTTTGCGTTAACCTCAATTTTGTCAGATCCTACTTTATACCATACTATTGTTGGGAGTTGGATCCGCGTAAGCTGTGTTTGAGATTAAGCCTTGTCCCATGAAACTTAGCTCTGATACCATATTAAACAATCAAGAGAAATACAAGAAACAAGAAAAAAGAGGAGGAAGAGGAGGCTAGGGTTTCATTGATACTGCATAATTCTATTGAATACCAAGAAGTAGTTTAACCTAAATACATAGAGACTATATATAGTCTAAACAAAAGAAACTGAAAAGACAGGAATAAAAGACTATTCTACCCTTAATAAATAAAATAGCCCTATATTTCTTAACAGGTACATGTTATGAGACAAGTATTACCATCATGCTTAATGACTAAGGTGATGGGTGGTGTTGTTGCACCTGTGTAATTATTTAGTGTTTTATTAATCCAGATTATATATGTAAACAGGTGTATCAAAAACCTAGTCGCGTCTCATTCTTGGGAGACCGGGATGGGGCGTGACAAATGGTTTAAAAGCATAATTTGTGATGTATGCTATGTGGGTGTGGGATTTTGTATATGTATATAACCTGGTAAAAAAAAAACAAACAGATGGTACATGTGTTATACATGGTACATGTTATGAGACAAGTATTACCATCATGCTTAATGACTAAGGTGATGGGTGGTGTTGTTGCACCTGTGTAATTATTTAGTGTTTTATTAATCCAGATTATATATGTAAACAGGTGTATCAAAAACCTAGTCGCGTCTCATTCTTGGGAGACCGGGATGGGGCGTGACAAATGGTTTAAAAGTATAACCTTTTTTCAAATGAAGGGTGGGTGGGCTGAGCTTGGCGGGCAGGCTCTTGAGCTGGGTTTCAACTAGTTTTTTTGGACGGGTTATTGGGCGGGGTAATGGGTTTGAGGGCAAACTCAAGCCCTCTTTTTAAGGATATTAGACTCAGGCTTGGATGAACCAACTATCGGGTTTCAGACCTTTTTTTTTTAACTGTATTACAAGACCCGTGAGTAATTCGGCCCATGGATACCCCTACGCGTGATTGTCATATTTTTCAAACTAGCAACTTTTATTTCGACCTTATTTAGCTTTGCATCATAGACTAGAACTTCACTTGTTGAATGGGTTGAATTGTTAATTGGGCATTATTTTTCGCATCAAGTGCAAAAGGCCTATTCACCCCATCTACGTCATACAATGTCTGTTCCAACGTATAGGGGGAGATCCTTTACACTCCCCATGTAATAGCATTACAATTGGACAATTCACGTCATACAATGTCTGTTCCAACGTATAGGGGGAGATCCTTTACACTCCCCATGTAATAGCATTACAATTGGACAATTCACGTCATACAATGTCTGTTCCAACGTATAGGGGGAGATCCTTTACACTCCCCATGTAATCGCATTGAGCAATGCTACACTGACCAAAATTAGGGACCAAAATTAGAGCCCAAATGACATGGCAGCCTAATCAGCTTTCTAAATCAGCTGCCATGTCATTTAATAGACAAAATTAATATTTTGATTAATATTTGGGTCAAAACCTTTTCGTCTTCCCAAAACACAAAAAACCATTTTCAATTTTTTTGTTTCCTTTGCCGCCTCCGCCATTGGAAGAATGATCTTCAACCTCGACCTCCTCTGCAACTCTCTCTCTCTCTCTCTTCTCATTCCTAGCAGAGAGAGCAACAACAGACCTCAACTCCACCGGCGACGACCACACACCCCAACCCAAGTTAGATTCTCTCTCAATCTCTCTATCTCTCTCTCGTGTTGTTCCCTCTCTTTGTCACCTCTCTTCATCTCACGCACACAACACATATCACACAGAACACATAACGCACACACACAAATACCCACAACACACAGCAACACAAACACACAGAAACAAAAAACCAGAAACGTCAGGGCCGCCATCACTATCCATCTCAGACTCTACAGTCATCCAAAATCAACCTCAATCATCAATTGACGGTGCATCGTCGACCAAAGAAACCAATCAAACCGTGCCTAAACTGCCAGAAGAGACGCTTGACATACCACCACAGAGGCACTTCGAGTTCGGACACGCCAGTACCAGATTTTGCATAATATTTGGGAGCAAGAACTGGGAAAGACAGTGCTTGGTTTTGTGATGCCAGTTCCCCCTCTCTCTCTCTGATTCTGTTTTCTTTGTTGATTCTTAGATTTTTCGGAATAAGTTTTGTATTAATGTATGCATATATACTCGTTGATATTCTCTCTCTCTCTCTCTTTCACACAACAATTGGTGTTTAATTTGGGTTTCACACACATACACACATCAATTGATTTTGAGAAAGCTCAACTAATCCATGCGTATGATAAGCAGTCGGATCACCAAATTTGCATGTCCAGTTCTAAGGTTAATGTGGAATTCTTCAGGTGCTATCATAAGTTTAAGCAGGGAAAATATGACTGACGTCTCCAAAAGATTTTCCCAGCTTCAGATGGTTAAAATGTTAAATGGGTTTCAGATTTCTAGTTCTCGATTACAGAATTATTCATGGAACATAGTGGCACCATTATAGGCTAAGAGGAAAAGCAAAAAGAGAGACAGAAGAGTAAAGAATGATCTCTTGCTTCTCTGCAAGTACTGAAGAGAGAGAAAATACTGAAGCAGAGACGAGTATGGGTTTGCCTTAGGGTAATTACTGTAGCCGTCCATGGATGTTAATTACTGGTAGTAAAGTAATTTGATGGAGGCGGCAAAGGAAAGGAAACAAGAAAATTGAAAGTGGTTTTTTGTGTTTTGGGAAGACGAAAAGGTTTTGAACCAAATATTAATCAAATATTAATTTTGTCTATTAAATGACATGGCAGCTGATTTGGAAAGCTGATTAGGCTGCCATGTCATTTGGGCTCTAATTTTGGTCCCTATTTTTGGTCAGTGTAGCATTACTCAATAGCATTACAATTGGACAATTCAAAGCCCTTCGCCATAGAAGGATTTGACAAAATGAAATTTTCATGTCATTGTTTATGCAACATATACATGCGAATACACTCTGAAGAATAATACTTATAGATTGTTTTGAACATATGGCATAATATTCTATTTTTAGTTTTTTTTTCAAAAAATTTAATCATACAACGGTGATACCACGTAATAATGTTAACATGATATCACCAACTAATAATATCAAAACAAATAAAAAAATGAGTTCCGTTAAAATTAATAATCAACCCTTCATGTAAACAAATAACTAGCAATTTCTCCTTCATGTAAGCAAATAACTATTCAAGTGCGATTCACTTTGTCTATTCAATGTTTTATTATTTGTTAGTGATACCACGTTCAATATTTACTCCAAGGTAGGCATATTGAAGGAATAATAGAGATGTGTAAGTGGTGGTTATAATGGAGTGGTTTATGATTAGTGTTATCAGAATTGGACCAACATGGTCGGACCTGTTCAATAGTGAACTGGGACTTAAGTCGGTCTAGATTAAGAATTAGACTGTCTATGCACTAATACCATAAAAATCGACCGATTTTTCGTAAAACCACTGAGTCGGATGGTTCGAATATAATGAAAAGTTAATTGGGTGAGACTATTTCCACTCCACAAATCTTCATTTTCATCCAATTTAACTTCTCATTATCAAACAACTAAGCCTACCCTTTCTATACCCACTCTATTAGTAACTAAGTTCACCTCATACTATTTACACCCTATTAATTGTTAAGTTTATTCATTCTATGTACACTCATTTAATAAAAGAAGTCATCATAAGAAAAAAATTAATGAAAGAAGACAATAGTTTGAATGCATAAATATATTTACAAAACAAGAAAAAAAAAAAAGAACCAAGCAAAACTGAAATAAGAAAAGAAAACAACAAAAAACAAAATAAGTAAAAAAACCAGGCATGCTGAAACAAAAAAAAAAAAAAAAAAAAGAACGAAATAAGGAAATAAGGAAAAAAAAAAGGAAAGAAAGAAGCTGACCGAAACAAAAAAAAAAGAAAAGAACAAAATAAGGAAAAAATAGAAAGAAAGAAGCCAACCGAAACAAAAAGAAAAAAAAACCAAGCAAAAATTACAAAAACAAGTAAAACTACAAGACGCAAAATCGAATATGAAAAAAAATAACATCAAGCACGACACAAAATCGAGCAAGAAAAAAAATAACAAGTATAGATGCAAAACCTTAACAAGATAAAAAAGAACAAATAATCTGAAACCATACATATATACATATAAATTTTAAATAAAAAATTATTAAATTTGACTAAGATATAAAAACATACTGAAAATAATGAAAAATCATATAACAAATATGAAATTAAACATAGAATTAAACTGAGAAATAATATTAACATGTATCTCACTGAAAAAATTCAGATTGAAAAAGTGTTTTTTTGAGTGTATGAGATGAGATAGATAATGAAACTCTAATTATAACAAAATATAAAATGGATTTATTTATTAAAAGATGTGTATGTAGCATTTAGTTATTAATAACGTGATATAAAAGGGTGGCCTTAATAATTTGATAAAGAGAAATTAAATTTGGTGAAAATGGAGGTTAATGGGGATGAGAATAAGAACATCTCCAACCTTGACTCAAATGTAGACTTAAATTTAAATTTGAGTCAAAATAGTCTAAAACACTTCTCCAACCTTAGATTCAAACCTATACGAAATCAAGACAAAACTTATTATGAACTCAAATTGAAACAGACTCAAATTCTATACTAAATTTCTAATGGTAACTTTTTAACCTATCCAAAACTAAAATACTTCTTTGACTACTTGTTCTTTGCCTCTTCTTGCCTTTTTCTACTACATGCTTCCATCGCCGACCACTACTGAAGCTTTCACAAATCATTTGAAGGCCTGTAGGTAAGTTTTTTGCTTTTCATCTCACCAATTTTTCATACTATATAAACCCTAAGCCTACCCATCAAATTTTTCTTTAATTTTTCCGAGTTAAACACTATCGGTAGTACAATTTCAGACTATCGATTCTTCCTGAAATTTTAAGTCTTTGGTACCCACAAATTTAGAAAATTTGTCATTTTATTTATTCAATTTTCCATTTTTGTTAAAAACGTATGTTTTTGTATTCTTCAGACCATGCCCATGTTAACTATTTTTTTTTTCTTTACCTGAATTTATAAAAAATAATAAGGGATTAAAATAATCTTAGAATTCTGGGGTGATTTCTTTATTTTCATGTAGTATTGTATGCATATTTAATTTTTTTTTTTGAATTATCCATTTGTGGAGGGATGAAAGTTTTATTTATTTAATCAAATATTATGATTTGAATGACACAAAAAAAATGAGTTTTGAGATAATAAGAATTTTTTTTAAAAGATTTAAATAGATATTTAAGTTTGTCCATTGGAGGACTCTATATCAAATCAAGTTTTTTACTCAAATGTAGATTCAAATTTAAGTCTAAATTTGAGTCATGGTTGGAGATGCTCTTAACGTACCCAATTTTTTTTTTCCCTAAATTGCTGTCCTGTTAAGCTCCACTCCCGTCTCCTCTCCCCTTCTTCTTAAATCTCAGCCCCACTTCCCCAGTCGCAAAGACGAAGAAGGAAGAACAGCAGGCGCAAAACGACTTCAGCCGGCACAAGTTCCAACTGGCGCAAAGACGACGAAGAACAGTCGATCTCTCTCTGCTCCTTCTTCTCCACGCGATCGTCTTGGCTGGAGCAACTCCTTCACCACTCGATCTTTCTCTGTAAGTGCCGCTCTCCTCTGTATCCTTCACCAAAGTTCTTGTTCAAGTTTCAGTTGTAACTTGTAAAAATTTATGTGGTTGTGATTGTGGATTGAGTTTTGATTTATGTGATTGTGATTTATGAATTGAGTCAGTGTATTGAGTTCTGATTTATTGTAATTGTGGATTGAGTTTTGATTTATGGATTTTCATTGTACTACCAAAGTTCTGTTTTATGTGATTGCGATTGTGAATTGCATGCACTATGGACATGTTTTATATTTTTTTGGAAAAATTTTAGTCACACTTCTTTTAGTTATTATATCTTGAATGACACTCTCTCGATTTTTTGAAATTTCACTCCCTATTAGATTAAAAGGGTTAACTAAAATGTAATTTTACTACATTGACCATGATATATTTTAGAAAATTTTTTATCTACACTTCCTTTAAATAGGCATATCTTCAATGATATCTCTTTTATTTTTTAATTTTTTTTTACATATTAAAATTCAGGCGGATTAAAACTTGATTCAAGTTAATTGAAATCTATTTTTTACGTATTAAAATTCGAGTAGATTAAAAATGATATTTTTTTACGTATTAAAATTTAAGTCGATTAAAATTTATTTTTAATCGGCTTGAATTAAATTTTAATCAACTCGCATTAAATTTTAATTGGTTCGAATTTTGATGCATAAAAAAATATAAATTTTAATCGATTCAAATTTTAATACATAAAAAAATAATTTTTAATCAACTTGAATCGAATTTTAATTGACACGAATTTTAATAAGAAAAATATAAATTTTAATATACTCAAACTCAAATTGGCTCGAATTTTAATACGTAAAAAAAGAATTTTATTAGGCTTGAATTTTAATACGTAAAAAAAAAATTTAATTATCTCGAATCAAATTTTAATTGGTTCAAATTTTAATATGTAAAAACAAATTTTAATCGGCTCAAATTTTAATATGTAGAAAAATAAATTTTAATCAAATTTTATATAGAAAGATTATTTGAGTTTATGTAGGGGTAATTTTGGTATTTTGGATGATATTATTTTGTTGTAAATGGTTGTTTAACGGCAGGGTGTCAGTCATATTTAAATACAAAACTAGAAAGGGGCGTCAGTGATGTTATGGATAACAGAGGGGGTGTCTTTCAAATTATGATAAACTAGAAGGGGTATGGTTGGAATTTTCCTATTTTTTTTGGCTAAATTATTATATTTTATATTTTTTTTAATTTTTTATTATACTACCGATCCGACGGTTGATCCAATCTTTCTATCGATTCGATGGCCAATCCGTTTCAAATCACTGTGGTTATGACGGAGGGGACGAAGGTGGGTGGTGGTGGTGGCAGGGGTGGCAATCGTGGTGGTAGGTTGTTTTAGTTTGCAAATTATTCAATTTCTTTATCAGTTCTTTTTAATTGTAACTGTGATGTTAGCGATGCTTCTGCTCCAAAGTGTCATTTTTGTTTTGAATTTGTACTTAAAGCCCAATAAATTATAAATTATAGAATGTATACCAATTTTAAAAAAACTCTTTTTTTTTGAAATGGACCTGTAGGCCTCAAAAGTCCATCCAGAGGTTTTTTGTTGAGTAGTGTCCAGAGTCGAGAAGGTCGTCAAAATCAGACACCCACCTCCCACTCTACGTTTATTAGCTTGGATTGGAAATGGCTGCTGCGGCTTTTTCTTCTTTAATCGGTGACAGTTGCATTGTCCCCCAGAAGCATCATCATCGTTCATCATGGCTCTATCCCAAACGACCCAATTACTTATTATCACAGCTTCCCGTTGGGCAGTCGGTTTCTCATAAAACAGCAGCAACAATGTCCATCCGAGTTCAAGGTCAGTCTTAGCTGGTGGATTATTTATATCAGTTTGCCTCTGTATTATTCCTTTAATTCATAATCTGAATCAACCCATTTTTTATAACCTTCTAACAGGGCTTGGAATTCCTCATGCCGGAGTTGCTGTTGGGAGAAATTGGAAGAAAGACCATTCCGCATTCGCACGAACGGCGGCTGTTCGAGTTTTGACCGGTTCCCTTACCTCTACCGAGGGTCTTCGCTTTGCTATTGTCTGTACTTCTTACTACCTTTACTCAATTAATTTTCTCAACTTCAGTTTCTCTCTATGACAACATATATCTGCAAATCCTGTGTTTGGTTGTTATTAGTATGCTCGCACAGATTAATATTTCTTTTGCTCCCTGCATCAAATTCTTATGGCTTCATTTTTGTTGCAATTTGTCTGAGTTTTAATGCTATGGTTGCCAACTATCTTTAGTATTTCCTGACATTTGTTAAGCATCTGTTATGATGTGGTTTTTCTTATTTCTTCTATGTAATTGCTAATTTTTTTGGTGCTTGGATTCTGTTTTGTTTTGAGAAAAAGATTTGCTATTGTTTTGCTTAACTTTTGCACTAAACCTCTCTCAACTTGGAAAAAAGTGCAAACATGGAATGTGGTCACAGAATCTATAAAAATACCAAGTGCCCTCATCACCTTATTCACTTTTCACTGCAATACCCCATTTAATTTTTTTTTATTATTATCTCCATCCACTTATCAACTAGGCAACCCAACCCCCACCCTCCTAAACCTGCAACCCCTCCTACCAAAAACTCTTCCATGTCTTCTCTCTCCCCCTCTCTCTCAAATGTGGTGGACGGAACCAAAATTCTATGGGGGCCCAAACAATGGCATAGTCAACAATTTTTTTAATTAGATTTTTGTTTATTTTTAGTTATATAACCCTTTTGAAATTATTTTCTTACAATATTACTGTAAAAATTAGTTTGAGTAATAAGGTACTATGACAAAAGTGGGTCGTTAGGTTAAATATAAATCACATTTGTAATATGATATTGCAGAAATATAACTTGTTTTCCAATTTCCTTTGGTCATCGGACTTGTTCAATTAAGTATCTTCATTTGTGAAAATGACACCCATCCATATCATTACATCCTCTTTTTGGTTATTTTTTTAATAGGATATGAGACCCTTGTATTAAAATAGAAAGTGAGTACATCAAGAGAGATTGAATAAGAAATCTAACCATTATATTCATAAGAACAATAAAAAAAAAATCAAAAGAAAAATGAAGCCTATAAATCACATAAAGCTATCAATCCCGTTAAAATAGTAAAAAACGGAATTCTTTTGAAAGCCTTTGAAACTGAAGCCCAAAACGATGCTAAAAAATGAATACGATCCGCATAGTCCATCCGCACACTCATTCCACTCTTAAAAAATTCTTGTGTTGTACTCTTTCGAAATAACCCAAAAAATAGCGATAATAGCACAATTCCAAAGAGTAATGCCTTTGCCAAGTCTCCCAAACCCTTTGCATCTTCTATAAACAAGGAAGAAGATTCTACAAGGATCACTCAACTCAAGCCCGTCTCTTAGTACAAATGATACCACAAATTCAAACCAACAGGACAATGCAAAAATAGATGATCAGCACGCTTAATATCGCCTTTATACATCACACACCATTGATGGGAAAGACAAGTATGAGACATCATTTCCTGAAGTATGTCAAGTCTTAATCTTACCATGTGCAATCATCCATGCAAAAACTTGCACCTTTAAAAGTACTTTAGCATGCAAAATCATTAAAGTAGGAACAAAAGAAGGAAAATAATTTTCCTTTAACAAAGATTCAAAGAAAGATCTACAAGAAAAGACTCCAATGAATTCAAATAAGTGATGTCTCTATCATCTAAATTCAGACGAAAAGCAAAATCTCAAGAATAGGAGATTCATACAATCGAATCATAGACGTGAGGGAGGAACTTTGAAAGAGAGAAAAATGATAGAGACAAGGAAATAAATATGAAAGACAATGTTCACCCACCTAGGCGTCTTTCGAATTTACGAGAATTTTTATGAAAGCCTTTCATTTGCTTCGGCTCCCCAAAATAAATTCTCTCCCCATTACCCAACATGACCCTAATATCTTGGAAAAATCTCGTCAAATCTTGAGAAATGAATTTCTATGGGCATCGAAAACTACCTCTCTCAACCCCCATTAGTGTCCCCTCCGTGGGCTTGTAATTCATATTTGCTCCCGGTAACTAAATACCTCAAGGAATTTATTTTCAGAGGAAACCTCCAAAAGTCACTCACCCACTAAAATAATATTTATTGCCTTCAAATTACCAACTAGAAGACCATCATTATCCCTAGATCTATCTATGTACCACCCCCAACTGATCAAGTGATTCTTTCTCCCTTCACCACTAGGTCCACTACATTCCCCCAAAATTTATTCATCATTTTTCCAATTCGCATAGCTACTCTCCCCTGTAACTTGAATAAAGATAGAAAGTATGTGGTGGACAAGAGTTAGCCTCCTCCCTTTATATAGATAAGCTTTCTTTCACCCACCTATTCTTTTCCTAACTTTTTCCACTACCAGATCCCAAAAAGAAAACGATAGTGGATTCCAACCCAACGGTAACCCCAAGTACTTCAAAGACTACTCTTCAACTTTACACCCCAAAAGTCCCACCATCCTATTAATCTGTTCATTATTTTAGTTAATGTCCACAAGTACGCATTTGTACACTGAGTAAGTTGCCTATATATATGATTTTCTAGAAACCTAAGGGGAAGCATAGGGGTTTCTCAAAATTTATGGGGTGATATAGGGATTTTTGAAAAGTGCATGCCCCTCCGAGGCCCCTTCATAGTTTCGTCTCTAGTCATCAACAAGGACAACCTACGAGGGCAGCGACAACAACCCAACCCGAAAGACAAAGTTTATGGTTAGAACTTAGAAGGTGGCGGAAGATCATTTAAAGCGAGTAGCTAAGACCCCGATAGCGTCGATGAAAGCTTCCATTTTTTATTGTATTTATATTTCACTCAGGTTTCCTATTTTTGGTCAATGTTTTAATAGAAGGCATACAGGTGTTGAAGTGAAGTAGGGGATATAGTGTTTTACAGCCTAGATTGTATGCTTGATAGGCGAAGGTAAAAGATTCCAGTTTTGATGGAACCCACAAACCCACACTACCCTCTGGCCATCACCCATGTCTCCCCTCCCACTAGAAACACACCCTATGCTGAACACAAAAATGCAAACCTAGCTTCACCGCCCACGTCCATGGCAACATCATCAACAAAACATATATATACATAATCCATTAGCTTACAAATTGAGATTTACAAATCAAAAGATATATTACAAACATATGTGCCAATACATAAAAAAGAGAAATAGGGGAGGGAACTAAGAGAGAGAGAGAGGTGTGGTTTGTGGGTTTGTTCTCAGGCTTTATTATTCAGGCTTTATTATTCGTCCTTTTTTGATAAATCTTGTTAAGGTAAAATTGTCATTTTACCCATTAGTCTGGTAATTGGACTCATGATTATGTGCATGTAACAACATTCCACCAGAATTTGTCACGTGTACACTTTTTTCCTCAAGCTGACGGAAATTTAGTGTAAAAATTTATAAGTATGAGGATGTGGTCTGCAATCACCCCTAATTACAGGAAAGCATTTTTGTTATTAACAGTAAAATTAACTAGACCTCTTATTATCTATGATGTCCCTTTGCACTTTACTAGGATTCATATTTGACTATAATTTAGAAGATATTGGCACAAGTTTGATTTATTTTACCCAATCTTAACTCTTCCACTGTTATTTTTATGTTGGCGATTTGTTGGCTATGGGCTACTTTTTATAACAAAGGTGGTTGCTCGGTTCAATGAGATTGTAACAAAGCCACTGTTGGAGGGAGCTCTGGACACTTTCAGAAAATACTCTGTTAAAGAAGAAGACATTGATGTATGTACCACATGCCATCCTCTTGTTCTTCTTCTTGGTTCTTTGTTAAGCTTTGTTGAAAAATTTGGGAACTTATTTTGATTTTTGTTTTTTGTTACCTAGTATGTGTTTGTGTTATTCCTACTTGTTGAGGATATTAGTAGTATGTTGTCATTATTTCTATTGTAGTAAGTATACCTCAAAGTTGAGGGTATACTAGTCTTTTACACTTTTGTGGGTAACTATAAATATAAGTTGAGAGTGAGAGGTACGGGATGATTCTAACTTCTCTACTTCCTCTCTTAGAGTTCTCCCAATTCTTTATTTGCTAAACTTAACATGGTATGAAAGCTAGGTTCCTTCCAATTAGATAAAAAATTCACCTCTGATTTCTCTTGTTTTCTGAATTTAATTTCTTCCCGTATCTTAGTTCTTGTCTTTTTTTCTCATCTTCTTCACTGTTCTATGTGACCACAACTTGGATGAACAACTAGGGTTTGTAATCTATTATGAATGAACAGTGACCGGTGGTGTGATCGAGTATATTGTGTGTGATTTCAGTTCGTTGGATTGCTATTTGTAGGATGGAATCATTGGATGTATTGCTGAATGTTCGAACGTATTGATGTCATTGTTTGGGTGCGATTTCTGTTCTTTGGATCGCATGTGTTGTGATTCGTATAGCCTCGTCACAGGTGTTTTGGCTGTTATGGTGGTTGACGGATCAGTGCTTGTTGTTTCTGGAGTGTTGATCATTGTTGCCGGAGTTCTCATTTGTCGCCAAAGTCGTTTGCTTCTAGGGTTCGCAGATCTGGTTGAATGAAGAAGACACAACCCGTCCTTCTTGGGTTCTACTTCGGGTTAGGTTAAACTCGAGTCTATCAGTAAGTTTCTTTTTAAAGGAAAGCCCAACTCAGCATCTGTTACAGGCTGTGATCGAGGATCTTTAGCCCAGTCCAACAGGATCCATCCCAGTCAGCCCAATCCAACTGCGCCAGGTCCAAACTCAGCCGGCCCATTCTGGTTCATAACTAGTTCGGTTGAGATTAGGCCGGTTCTCGTCTAGTTCAACCCATTCTACTTAAGTTTCAGGCCGGTTCAACCCAGTTCAGGCGTCTTTCTTCCCGGTTTGTGCTGATTCTCACCTTCTTAGAATGGTTCAATTATTTTTGAATGTCTTTATACCTAAATTAGCCACGGTCCAAGCAGAGGCTGAGTATAGAACTATGACACATACCATAAGTGAACTAACGTGGTTACTACATTTTCTTCAAGAAATTGGCTTTCCATTTAAACTTCCCCTTTTGTTGTTTTGTGATAATTAGACAGCTCTTCACATTGCTACCAATCCAGTATTCCATGAAAGGACTAAACATATTGAAGTTGATTGTCACTTCATTCATGGCAAAATACTAAATGGAGAGATCTCAACAGTATTTGTGAAATCTGGTCTGGTAGCTATCTGTTTCGAACTTAGATTATATGACATATCTAGTCCAACTTGAGAGGGAGTGTTGAGAATATTAGTAGTATGTTGTCATTATTTCTATTGTAATAAGTAGACCTCGCTGAGGGTATACTAGTTTTTTTTTTTTCACTTTTGTGGGTAACTATAAATATAAGTTGAGAGTGAGAGGTAGGGTATGATTCTAATTTCTATGCCTCCTCTCTTAGAGTTCTTCCAATTCTATATTTACTAAACTTAACACTAACGTTAATAGATTTGTGCATAGTAATCTACCAATTCAGAAAGAGATGACTGTCGTTTGTCTCTCATGCTTATTGATGGTCCAAAACCTAGAAGGACATGTTTGTTTCTTTGGATAAGGATAGATAAAAGGTAAGATTGGGTAAAAATAATTCGGTGTCCCACATATCCCAACTTTGGATGACATTTTTTAGCTGAATTAAATAGTCAGGCTTTCCTAGGCCTAAAATATACAATACCCACGTGGGGGTGGGATAAGAAGGGAGCCCAAATTGCACTGGTTGGATAAGCAATGTTATTAACCCTTTGCCCTCACATTTATTTTCAAATAGGGTTGGATACAGAACACTCTCTCCTAGCTTTGAGTTCCGTCCCACCAATTGAACATTTCAAGATGTGAGCTATTAAGTGGATATTCTTTTCATTTCTCTCAAAACAGAAAATGGTATCATCAGCAAATTGTAAATGAGACACTTCCTCATTTCCCCTCCCAATTCTAAAGGCAACAACCTTCTATTACTAGCCTTATCCATCATTCTACTCCGTACATTGACCACCAGAGTAAAAAGAAAGGGATAAAGGAGATCGTCGCCTAGGTCCTCTAGTTGCCTTAGAACTCCCTCTGGAAGCCCCATTAACAATAACAGAGAAATTCAAAATCCTTGAATAGCCCATAATCCACTGTCTCCATCTTGAGTCAAAACCTTTGCATTTCATCACGTGATCCAAAAAATCCAACCTACTATATCTATTTTTTCAAAATCCACCTTGAAAAGGATCCCCCCCTTCTCTCCCACCCCCCCCCCCCCCCCCCCCCCCCTTTTTTTTTTTCTTATACACCTCACCAATCTCTTTGCAAGAAGCACCACTTCCAAGATTGCCTTCTCCTAAGAAATGATCCTTGAGCAACCAATGGGTCTCCTCCAATACATCTCGAAGTCTCCTCAAAAGTTCTTTGGCCAAAGCTTTACAGAGACTAGATATTAAATTGATACACCGAAAATACCTCGCTTCTTGGGGATAAGGAAAATTAAAGTGGCATTTGTGCAAGAATTCACAATTCCATTCTTGAAAAATTCTGCAAATACTTTCATGAAGGCCTCTTTTACTACCTCCTGACACATTTAGAAAACTATCATAGTAACCATAAGGACCCGAGGACTTGTCACTGCACAATTCAAAAATTGTAGATTTGATCTCTTTGTTCCCAAAAGATCTCTCAAGCCAATTAGACCTACTCTCACTAATAGGATGCTTGGTCTTTGAAAACTTTTGGTCGAGTACAATCCAGAGAACTTGGCAATGATTTCACTGGATCTTAGGCTTTTACTCTATTAATGCCCTAGATTCGTGTCAAGCCCAGGAATCAATTTCTTCTTCAGCTTTACATTTAGAATCCAATGAAGCAACTTTGAGTTAATCTCACCCTCCTTTACCCACTTCAGTTTAACCTTTTGTCTCCAGCTAGTTTCCTCCTTCCATGAAACATATTCAACCTTATTTCGAATGCTACACCTACTCACTTCTATACCACTTGATGTTTCTAACAAGTCATGTCTGGAACCCTTTTCAAAAAACTTCTTTCTCTCATCTAAAATCACCAAAGACACTCTTGTTCCACGCTTTCTAATTTTCCTTCACAAATTTCAATTTCTACATGAATTCAAAACCTTCCCATCCTTCTATGCCTGTATCGTATCCATGTTCCGTGTCTGTATCTAGGCGTCTTAGGATAGAAGAAAAGATGGAGAAAGAAAGAGAGAGAGGAGGGAGAGCCATCTCGAGAAACACCAGTACTCTTCTTCCTGCTTTTCAATAACTTTTACGATTATCTACAACATGTGCCTTGTTTCACTAAACCGCATGCCTCACCTTACGTCACACGCATGGAACCCGGAGACTTTGGTGTCTTGGTGTTCCTTTCACCTTAGATAACACTAGTTAGGGAATGACCATCTTTTGCTAGTTAGTTAGATAAACATATGTGAAGTAGCATGTCTTGTAGCAATTAGCAGATTCTTGGATTACTTGCTTAGAAATCTTTTTAGGCCATTGGGAAGATGGTTCATCTCATGTTTGTTGAGCTCAATTCATTAGTGGCAGTGGAATATAGCACAAAGCATCTCCTTTCTTGATGCAGTTAGAAGCTTTAGATTGATAATTCTTTGATAGCATCATCATTGTCTTTGTTTGTCAGGTTGTGTGGGTTCCAGGGAGTTTTGAAATTGGCGTGGTTGCGGAAAAGCTTGGGAAGTCACGGGAATATCACGCAATTTTGTGCATTGGAGCTGTGGTATGATTTCTCTTCACATGACCTAAATTGTGGAATGCTGCAAAACTTTTTCTGGTCATTTTGGTTTATTTTGTTGATTGATTGCTGCAATTTTGATTTACATTTCCTTTGTTGGATGGCGACTGACTAGTTAAGTAAACTGCCACTTGCATCTTCTCAGACAGAATTCTTGTCTAGATCTGGTCTGCTCTGTGTGTGTGTGTGTGTGTGCTTTGGAGTGTTTTACAGAATGAGACATGTAGAAATATTTAATCTGTTGGGTTGGGTAGCTTATGCCTCACCAAGTAAGGTGAGGTTTTAATTGGGTGTTTGCTTTGACCAGAGATTTTTAATCTTGCAAATGAAAATTTTATGGGCTAAATATATATTTGAGAGGGCCCAGTGTTGAGATTTTAAGTCTTGGTTTTAACCATCCTTCCATGAGACTCCTTTGTTAGTGTGTAAAGCTGGCTTTTATCATATCAGCCTCATATTTAAAATTGTAAATAGCTTATAATTTTTGGAAAGGTGGGCTAAAATATGTTTGGGGCATGCTAATTGCATTCCTGTTTTCTGCTTGTCTGAAATTAGCATGCTGTCACTGATTCTGGTTAGTGCTACCTCTTTGATAGCACTAATCTTGTTGAAGAAACCCAATCAAATCTATTGGTGAGGAGAATCCATTGCATCCCTGCCAATTAACTCGTGAATAATAGGGGGGATATCTGGGGAGGAATCTAGAACTAATAAAGAGGAAACCTCTTTAATTGCATAATGAAGTTATACATGTACATTCTTTCGTTTAAATGTAGGAACGTGGTTAGTTTTTTGGTTGGATTCTATTTTTTGAATTAATAACAGTGCTCATGAAAAGCAAAAAAGGAATAAAAAGAAAGATTACCATTGATGGTTATTTTCGTACTCAATGGATATAATCCTTCTGTTCCAGATGTTAAAATCTTGATGTACTGTTACGTTAATCACTAACCTAGTACTTTTGTATATGGCACCTATTTTATTAAAGCTTTTCGTTAATTCATCTTTCATCTATCTAGGCACTTTCCAAGAATTTCATCAACATCCTGATGGCTACAATTGGCACTTTTTTCAGAGATTGTTCCGAACCCTTTTTTCTATGCTTCTCGCCACTTTGGATTAGTGAGAGTTTCCTTCCAACCCTCAGGAATAGATATAGACAAGCAAGAAACAAAGGTACGATATGATGGAGACAAGGAATCATAAGAAACAAAGTTAGAGATGGGGTGTTGGGTACATGCTCGAACACCTTTTTTAACAGCAATAGGAAGCTCAGAATCATCAACAGTTGGATTATCAATAACCTCGGTGACAACTGAAAGCTCAGCCGTGGAGTTGATGCACTGTTCTGGTGGAAAATCCAGTGAGATCCTCTCCAGCTGCAACAAAGGGCTATGGGTACCACTCAACAGCCCTAATCGACCCTAGTCGAGCAGATCCAACACAAAATCGCAGACAAATTGCAAAAAAATCAGCCAGATCTCAAATAAAGGCTGAAATTCAGAAAAATCTTCAGAAAATTAAAAAACCACTCAGATGTCCTCAAAAAAATCCAAAAAAATAACTATCATACTCAGGAGGCAGAACCAATCCATCCCAGTTGAAATGGGAAATTATGACACATCTTGATGCTTACAATTAGCTTGCCAGATGCTGATGTCAGGCGTCACTTTGGGCTGCGGGAGACGATTTTTGATGAATTCCAACAACTTTAATGCATTAGATTACATTGCAGCTCTGATACCAAGTTAGATTGTGACGCCATTAGGGTTAGTAAGGAAGAAGGAGAGAATTTAAACAGAGTAGTGTGTAGGGTTACACAACTACATCCCAATATATATATAACCACAAAGTGCCAAAAATAACAGGCTCAGAATCTTAAGAATGCTTTGAAGTTACAAGTTTATTTTCACGTATTATAGTGCTTTGTTTCATGCTTTAAAACTTCAATAAGTGGTTTATTTATTTGGTATTCTTGACTTGGTACCACATTATTTTTGGTTATTTTTGTTTCTTTTTGGTCTCTATGGATTTTAAATTCTTATAAGTAAATTACATCTAGACTTTGGGATTTATCATTATATGACACAGATAGTTTGATAGTTTATACCAACTCCTCTTATTACTAACAGTTTAGATGCTGTGGTAATGGAACTATAGGGAAAACAAAATTAACCTCAATTTTTTAAGGAACATAACATGTAACCTTGTCTCCACACACACACACGCGCCCTATGTCAGTTTCCAAATACCACTCCATATACATATAATATTACAGATCTCCAGGGATAAAAAAAAAAAAAAAAACTGTTCCTCCCTCTTTCTCACTCTTTATGTCTCACTCCTTCTCTCCATTTTTTCTGACCACCAATGCTTTTTGTCTCTTTCACTCTCTCTCTCTCTCTTTATGACACCCTTAACCCCCTCCTCCATCCACTGGCTTCTATTTTTTTTTGAGGATTAATGCCCTCTCTTTTCCTCCGCCCATTTGACACCATGTCTTGTTTCCCCGAATGGAATGAAAATTTGTAAAATACATGCATTTCTTCACCACCAACCTCTTCTTCATAGTGAATCACCTAAACAGAAGCCCCACATCACAACTTGTCTGTGCTCTTCGCACCACTTTGCAAACCAACCACTTCAATTGTAGCCCAACCTATTCATCACAACCGTCACCCAAGCTTGATCCCAGAACCCCAGGCTCAAAGCACATTGGTTGGGAATAATTGAAGCTCTTTGTCTTTTGCCACTGCCGACCACCATTTGACGCTTAGAAGTTAGAACTCCTCAAAGACAATCAAATTGTGACCTCATGTTCTATCTCTTAGAGCCCCAAACCCAAAACCATGTAAACCTTCGAAAACGCAATCATCATCTTACAAAACCGACAATTACACACTCATTCGTCTACCTTTCCTTAAACGATGAAATTCACTTCGAGTACTAAGACCAATTGCCCACTAAACCTCAACAACCCACCACAAATCAATCCCAACAACCCACCAAAATCCCACTCTTTCCAAACCTTCCCATTCACTTCCTCTCATGGAATCTCACTTTCCAGTGAAGTTCTAGTTTTTGTCAATGCAGTAAACACATGGAAAATCCTCTTAAAATGTAGTTCCTCTTCTCTCTCTTGAAATTGTTGCTCCTGCACTTGAAGAACAACCAAAATTTGAAGTGGGCTTTTGGTTTTTCATGTGGGCAGCGTAAAGAAAGCTGTATCGTAGCTGGTTTCGCATAATTTTGCAATTGATATGGTTGTTAGAGAAAATAGGTTTGATTTGTATAGGAAGCCTCTTGAAGGGCTTAAAAACTATGGGTTTCGGTATGTTCCGACACTTTTGTTGTCTTTATTGCTACTTATTGTAACCGACAAATGGCCTAAAATGTTTAAAATGGATGATGTTTGTTTGGGTCACCCATAGGATGATGTGGGGACTTTTGTATAAAATTATGCTGATGTAATCCAACTTTGATGCCCCTTCAAATAGACCCTAACAACAAGGGGTCTAGGTGTACACGCACACAAACCTTAACTGGTGTCAGCATAAATTGGCACACGTTAGGGGGTCTATATGATTTAATGATAAATCACGGGGACCCAGATGTAAATTACAAAGTTTTTATTTGCTAATATGTATTGGTTAGCATCACACTGCCTCTAGGGGTGGGCTAAGTGGAAATCCTCTTTATCTTGAATTTACATAAATCAAAAAGGCCTTTTTCAACACAAAAGAGGCTTACATATGTTCTTCACTTACCAAAATGCTATACTTCAATTAAAGATCGAGTTAAGGGAAAATTCCGCTTTACAAAACAAAAAATCTTTCTTAAGAAGAACCTAGGCGACTTGCTTTAAAGCGGCACCTTCCTTTTTTGAATGAGAAAAGCCAAGGAAAGGGAAAACAAAATAATAAGGGATGGAAGACTAAAATGTAGTCTTAAGATCCATAAGTTTTTAAAGTGCCTATATTTAGCTCTATAATGAATAATTTGTAGAAATCACAATAAGCAATAGCAGGGGTAGGGTGTTGGATGCTAAGGGTCTGTATTTGTTGAATCAGAGGGTAGTTGCTAAACTGGTTGTGGGGGGCTAGTATGTCATAAAGATGTTATGTGAGACTCAGATTATGGAGTTGAAGTTCTCAAAGGCAGATATGGTACATGGATTTTGCAATCTTGCCAACAACTCGCAGGGGAATTCCTGTGGTTTATTATTATAGGGGTGCTCATCGTGCTTATGGAATTAGTATTTATTGATAATCACTTGGTGCTCTTGAGAATGAAATGATGAATATGCGCTTTTTTTTTGTGATGCCATCTTCCAATTGGGTTGAGTATTTGTGACCATCTACTGGGGCCTGAAGAGCTAATGACAAATGGTGGTCTCTGGTGTCTATTATTTTGTTCATCCTAAAATGATAATGGATGTAACAGAAAATGTAAATTAATTTATGTATCAAACCCATGATAAGAAAATGTCTAATTTTACAACTATATTTTTGTGGATTGTTTGGATCTTGTTGCTTTCTTAACCATCCCTTTGTGTAAGTTCTGATGTTTCCAATTTTTTTATCCTCATCGTCATTTTAAATCAATCGCAGTATGCACTCACCTCTTGTTCATAAATGCTTGTCGACTTTGTTAATCTTAATATGCATGGCTAAGCCCTCCGATTTTTCTAAAAGCCCTACTTCTGACAATTAGATGGATTTAATGCACAGGAAGCAGTATGTTTTCCTTGATCGTGTTGGTGGTTCGAATGTTGGGCTGATCAATAAATCTGTTGTTTTGTTTTTCTGTTTGCTGTTCTTTTGTTTGGGCCTGTAGGTTAGAGGTGATACTTCCCACTATGATGCCGTTGTTAATTCTGCAGCATCTGGAGTACTATCAGCAGGCCTGAATTCAGGTTGGTTTATGTATTTATTTTATTTACTAGCAAATACTAAAAATTATACCTAAAACTTCGTTCATTTCATCAGTTGGCAATTTTGACATTATTTTTGCTGCCCACTATTGCAGTTCTAATTCATATTATTGCATGGATACTTAGACAAACCAATTATGCTAGGTCACAGAAGTGAGAACATCCTTAACTATGGATTAAGGTATTCATTTACCTTATGAATATCAATTACTGCTTAGGCCTAATGTTTTGGTCTACTGGATTAACTTGCTGGTTTAATTATGGAAGGGGGCTTGTGAGAGTCTTTGTGGAACTTTTTACAGGGTTGATAATACATATGTAGGTGCCTTCACTTTAGGCGTTTTAGAGGAATTGAAAATAGTCATGTTCCCAGAACAAGCATTTTAGAGGCACAGAAAATAATGATGTTTTAGAGGTCAGACGTGGAGCGATGACAAGTGCACGACTAAACACCCACCTAGGCAATACAATGTTGATTGAAGTCTGGGAATCAACATCTCTAAAATGGAGATAAGGTTGTCTACCACTTATCATTGTTATGTGGGAGGCTTATGCACTAAGTATGCCATTTCTTTACCTAACTTCTTAGAAAATAGTCATGTTTTGAGAGTTAGCATTGCCCTTTTAACTGCACTTGCTTCAGCTGGGCATCTTACATCTCATATATGGTTTTGTGGTTTGAGTAATACACATTAATTCAAAGGCTACATTTGGATTTATTTCTCCAATCAACCTTCTTTCTGCATGCATGTTTTTTTTTTTTTTTTGGGGGGTGGGGGGGTGGGGTGGATGGTTCTCTTTTCTTTTCCTTTTTTCCTGTCTTTCTATTTTTTAGGTGGTGCGTGCTATTTCAAAGATTAAAACTCCTAAACTCATATTGTTCTGCCCTTGGCAATATATGCTTGAGCACGTGATTTTCACCCTTCTACATGAAATATAGTGTATTATCGAATCACTGATCGATAGGTTTTAATTTGCTGATGAGCGCAATTTTTTTCCTTTCCAAATTTGGTTGCAAAGGTCATAGTGAGACTGGCTATTATTGGGTCCATTGCTTTCCTGCATCTTTTGTGCGTTACCACCCCTTTTATAAAGATGGGTGTACTCGCCAAACCAATTTTCTGTCACATCTAAGACCGATTTTTTTTTGAGACAGATACTTTACTGTTTTCTTTTTTTCTTATACTCCTTTAATAAGTCATGCTATATTTTACTTTCGCAGTTCCCTTTTACATCTGGTTATGCAATAGTAAGTCTGGTTTGTTGACGTTAATATCTCAGCAATATTATGAAATTATACTCATTAGAGATGTTATATTTAGTACTTGAGAAGTTGGAACTTTTATCCTTTTTATTTTTTGACTAGTTGTGGCTCATAGTTTTTATGCATTGTGATTGAAAGATTTGTCAATATATAATATGTCCTTGCTATTTACAATGTTCGACTCATTCCGATGAAGCCCGTGCTTTGCTTCTCGCTTCTTGCCTATGCCCTCGTAGACCCTTAGCGTCTTGGTTCGCCTTGTGCCTGAAACAACTCTAGATCGATGTTCGTTATTGCCTGAGTACGCGATTAGTGAGTGAGAGACCATTTGAGCATGAGGAAATTAAAAGGGTTGTTTTTGACATGGATAAAAGAGAGTCTCAGGTCTTGATGATTTCCCTATGGCTTTTTATTTGAGTGGTTGGTTCCTAAGCAAGATCATCTAATGTAGGTTAAAGATTATAAGGTTATCAGTTTGGTGACGAGCTTGTATAAAGTTGTCAACGAAGTGTTGTCTCTAAGACTAGGAGAGGTTTTGTGTGATATAATTGTGATGTCTCAGAGTGCATTTGCTAACACCAAATGATTTTAGATGCAACTCTAGTGGCGACTTAAGAAGCACGAACATGGACACAAACATGAGACATGGATATGACACGACATCGACACGCTGACACGACAATTCTTTGAAAAATAAGACACAACCGAGGACACGTTGAGTAAATTATTTATGTTTTTATATGCCCATGAGTGCAGAAATTCGGCCCAATACAAATTTTTTATAGGACAATTATCCACAAATTTCTTTTCGGCAAATATTAGTTCATAGTTGTGGTCCAAATACATGCATAGGTGGGTTTTATGTTGTATGTCAAATATATACACGAGCCCAAAGTTGGTTCAGATATAATTGGTCCCTTAAAGTACATTGGGCAAAAAAAAGGCCTAAAGAAAGAGTCTGTTTCTAAGCACAGCCTGTCTAATGCACGAAGTACAAAGTTTTATTTAATGCCTGCAATATATGATCCATTCCAAGGTAATAAGGAGAATCTGGTAAGCTAATCATACCATGCCACTTAGCACAAATGGATAAGAAGAATATCAAAATGTTTGTTTTTTGGACTGATCAGGATGCATCTTTAAAGTGTTGTGTCCTCTCTCTCTCTCTCTAACCAAATTTGAATGAATCAATAGTGCTATCTGATGATTTTTGCAGTGGTACCTAATGAAAAAAGAAAATGGAGTCTGGTTTGGTATGTATAAGAGAAAGCATTTATGTCCCGTGGAAAATGATTCAGATTGCTTTGTCTAAGAAATTGTAGAGGAATGCTACTTTGTATCCTTTCCCGGAAAATAAATTCCTGTTTTGTTGTGCAAACTTGGAGATGGTTGATGAAATCTGCAAGTCGAAATGTTGTAAATTGGATGATTTTGATATGGTCAGATTGCAGAAATGGGCACTTGAAGCATTCTGTGAACAATATGATCTCTTTCTTAGGAGGTTGGATTGGAATTGCAGGTTTCGCTGATTGGTGTGGAGGTCTTGTGGATATTCATAGAGAGACAAAAAATTTATCAAACTTGTTTCAGGCTAGAATCAAAGTGAAGCGAAAAAGTCCGGTTTAATTCGTTTGGATTTTGATGTGGACCCGCACACAAAGGTTTATAAGGTAAGAATCGGGGTGGACTGTAGACTGGAAAGAGAGTTTCCGATTGGTCTGGAAGTACAAAAACGGCAAGGTAGTACGAATTTTACATATCGCTGGTGAGAGGTTGAAGATGATTGGTCTAAGGAAAAGAAGGGGATGTGGCAGTCAGGGAAGGGCTAGCGCACGAGTGTTGGATGCTCCAGTAGGTGGTTTTAATGATTGTGGGCCAGCAAAGAGTGATTGCATTCCATTATAATGTTGCTGGGCCTTGCTTTGGATGCTCCAGTAGGTGGCTTTTGTATAATGTTACATGGGATCAATGGAGTATAATGTTGTAATTAATTGCAGTATAATGCAGACAGTGAAGGCAAATAAAGAAATGGGCTTCAACTATAATGGGCCTTGTTAGAGTATATTTTGATATTAAGGGTAGTAGATTAATCGTTTACTTTATTTGTGTTGCCCTACTATCTATTTAGAGTTTGAATTTTGGTTGTAACACAGTCTTGTTCTGCAATATATTTTTCTCTTCTCCTCTCTTTTATCTCTTTGATCAAAACTAACATGGTATCAGAACCCATTTAAACTCATGAATGGATCTGAACACAGTTAACATCATATCAGGTCCATCAGAAGCGAAACCAGAGCCTAAACTAGGGCTGATGTCATTCATACAGTTGATATTGGTAGCAACTGTGCATTTTTGTCAATAACATCGTATCTATAGCAACTGTGCATTTTTCGCAATTTCAAGCGAAACATTAGCGGGAAGTGACTCTGATTTATTGGTAGTTGATATTCTGTTGTGATTACTTTGCCCCACATTTCTTTGATTCGGTTTGAATGCAATGGGAACATTCTATTGTGCTTATGTAAATAGGTGCTTACTCTTTTTATCCTTGTAAGTGTGAATTATAACAATGGAATAGCTAGTCTAGTTGAACTTCAAATACATGCATCTATATGAGGAAAAACGATGTTCATATGGGAAATCCCATGAATTGCTTTGAAAACAAAATTTTGGAAAAATGGGATGGTAGTCTTTCAATGTATCATAATCCATAAGTTAACATCTTGGTTAACTGTATTCAGAAACACGAAATAAAATCATTGACTTATCAAATTGTCTAACGAGCTGTGAAAAAGATTCAACAAAAGATAGAAACAAGTCCACTTGGCCATTTTAAAAACTACCATTTTAGGCCCATTGGTATTGTTGATGAGTATAACTAATGTTACATTCATATACAGATGCACAGAAATACATGCATGCATGTGTATATGTGTTATCTGCTAGGTTGAAGCATTATTATCATGCTGTCATCCTTACGGAAGAAGTGTTGGCAAACTTTCTTGAGTGAAAATGAAGCAAGTGTACAGTAAACCAAATAATCCTTGTAGTCTTCAAGTGTAATGAGCAAAACTGCTGAACATTTGTAGCTAGATCCAATTCAATCATATCAAGAGAATTTCTCTGAAGGACCTTGGTTGTTGGGGTTACATTATTTCATTAATCTGCCAACCCTAAAAGTAATTGTGGAGTTTTCATGACTTCAACTTAATAAATTAGTTAATTACCTGGGTTGTCACCTGCGACACTTTTTTAATTGATTGCTTATATGTTAAGTTCAGGAAGATAATTGAAGCCTTTTTCTTTTGTCATGACATTGCAGGTGTTCCTTGCATATTTGGTGTTTTGACATGTGATAACATGGATCAGGTAAATTCATAGTCATTATTTTACTATGTAGACTGATATTTCATGTTTCATTATTATGATATTGGCAAATTGATTCGAGTCATTTGTTGATTATCCTTGTAAACCACAATATTTGTTGTTTCTTAGATATTGGTTGGCAGAATTTTTATTTTATTTTTGCTGCTGTGTTCATTTTTTGATGGATGGCATAAGAATTTTGAAGAGTTCCTTCATGATAATTTCAGGCTTTGAATCGAGCTGGTGGTAAATCAGGGAATAAAGGTGCTGAAACAGCTCTGACAGCTGTAAGTTGACTGTAAAATGCGTGCAATCAAAAATAATTGTTGCCAAGTAGTTTTTCAGTTTGATTGCATGTGGATGTCTGTTTAGCCTTGTTCAGGCTATTTTTTTTTTTTTCTTCTGAAAGTAAGTTCTGGCTTTTTTGTCCTTCATTGTTTTTTGCACTAGTGCCCCCAGGGGGGGTGCAGTTTTTTTTTTTTGGGTCAGCATGGGGGGTGCAGTTTGGTAGCCAGTTTTGAGAACTGCTCATTTGTTTTGGAGGTTAAAGTGTCAATCATTGCTTCAAAAAGTTTGTGAGCCTCACAACAATGAACAGATTCAAAATGAGGAGTACCTATAAAATTTATAGGATGATCTTGATGATAATGCTAGGAAAATGAAATAGAAAATCCATGCAATATGAAAATGTAGAATGTATCAGATAACTGTTTTGACTTATTCAGAACTATGAGAAATAATTCAATTAAGTAGATTTATTTTATGTTGAATTTAGTGGTGGGGTATCAAAAAGTGGCAGCACTACTTTTTAACTATTATGACAATACCTACACTTCAAGCTCCCTTATGCTTCGGTTTGTTGTTTCATTTAGAAACTTCATTCCTTCGTAACATTATATAAAGCTAGTGCAAGTATGGATCATAAAATCCACAAATTAATACAAGTACAATCTCTCCCATGTATAGATTATGATGTCTTGGAGAGGGACCCATGAAGACAATCATGACAATTTGACCTATTGTGTTTAGTGAGCTTTACGTGTAGGTAAAGGTCCCGGACCATAAAACATAAGATGTTTTGTTCACCACACATCTGTTTCAGAGTATTCTAGCATATTAGCATTAGAGATAGTTTAGTCGTTTTACTTTATTTATACTATCCTGCTATATAAGGGCCTCTGTTGTGATCTTAAATTAATTATGTTGCACTGACTAATTGTGCTTCAATGATATTCTCTTCTTCTTTCTCTTCTTTCCTCTCCTCTATATTTCATAAAAGTTAACATGGTATCAGAGCGGTTTCGCTTCTAGTTCTAATTATGATTAGCAACACAATAAAAGCAGTGTGTCTGAAGAAATTTTTTTTTAAAAACCAACAGCTGGCGTCACCTACTTTGATGATGATGTCATGATGACATCATCGCCCAAGAGCTAAGAAGCATGGACACAGATACGAAACCAGGCATGGACACGCCGACACAATTTTTTTTTAAAAGTAGGACATGTACACATTAAATAATATGTATTTATATGTGTGTGTGTGTATATATATATATATATATATATGTGTGATAAAATAAAAATATTATCATAATAATATTTTAATTCATCTTTTCCCTAATTCTAAAAATTTACATGATATCACCTCATAAAAAATATAGTATAAGATATAGGGATTCACATTTATCATAAACATCCATGATTCCAAAATCAAGAACTACTGTAATTTTCATTTTCAAAAATATTCCATTCTGTAATACTAATTTTCAACAATTTCAAAGAGCCCCAATTTTATAACCCAAATTTCTGCCACATTATTTTATATTAAAAGTTTATTCCATGTGTATTTAAGTTCGTACGCGTATCCAAAATTTTGATATATACAGTCCTATGTTCAATATAGTGATTATAACTCCTTTTATGTTATGACTTTGACTTATGTCTCTTTAAAATTACAAAAATAACTCTCTTAATTATAAACTTATTTTTAAATTTCTCGAAAAATTAAAAAAAAATCAAAAAGACTGTCTATAGTGTGTCCCCAATGTGTCCTAAAAATATTTAAAAATTAAAAAGTCACTCATTTTTAACATGTCCGACACGTGTTCGTGTTGCAGACGTGTTCGACATCGACACTCTGACCAAAACGAAGTGTTCGTGCTTCTTAGTCCAAGAGCATCGGTCACTACCAATTTGGTCGACTCTCCATCGGCTCCATCATGGAACTTCTCATCTTTGATTTCCTATTTTTTGATAGGATTTTCGATTTTTTGAAGTATTTTTTAGGTTTTTTGAGAAATTCTTCAATTTGTGGATTTTGCAAACTTGATTTGAATTTTTTTCTTTCCAATCATTCCTCAGAGGTGCGATTGGAGGCTTTGTGTGGTTAAGTAAAAGATTTGAGTTGTGGAGACAATTCATTCTCTTTTGTTGTTAGCAAATGTCTTAGCTCATTTTGGGGTCTAACGGGGCTTACAATAGTTCATTTAATCAAATGCATTCTTATTATTCTCACTTCTGATATCCTCCCATTTGAAAAATTGTGTAGTAAACCTCCTAATTATTTCTCCTTACATGTTTTTGGATTTTCTTTATTTGTCTTGCTCCCTAGTATTCTTTGTACCAAACTTTTTGCACGCTTACCTTTCTGTGTTTTTATTGGTTATACCGAGGGTTGAAAAGGGTATCAATGTTATGATCCTATTATTCACAAACTTTATGTTTCTCGCCATGTTGTCTTTATGAAATATATTCCATTCTTTTCGATTCCATCCAACTTCTCATATTTAGATGAAATTTGATCTCTTTTACATTGATTCCTTTCCCAGTGATGTTCCTCATGATAGATATATTGGTGATATAATTGTGTCTAATTTGCCATCTTCATCCTCCTCTTCTGATTTGTATATTACTCGTTCCCCTATTATGCATATTTATGTTCGCATGACTCCCACTGTCTCTTCTATTGATGGGATGTCTTCCCCCTATATTCCTGTCTCTTCATCAAGTTCTAGCACTATGAACCATCCTCCTCGCTATACTAAGTGTTCTCGAAAGTGTCAAAATAGGTTTAGTTTCTCTAACTCTTGTTATTCTTTTGATTTTTGTTTATTTCTCACTTCTATTCACTCTGTCTAAACCCACCTCCTATAAAAAGGCCATACTTGATCTTTTTGAGAAGCTATGGATGATGAGATATTTGCCTTGCATAAGACCTGAGCTTGGGAGTTGGTGTCTTTACCACTCGCCAAACGCACCATTCACTGTAAGTGGATTTATTAGCTTAAAATCGAGTTTGATGGTTTTGTAGAAAGATACAAGGCTCGGTTAGTGGTCAAGGGATTTGCTAAGGAATATGACCTAGACTATGATGAGACTTTTGCTCTTGTTGCTAAGATAATCACTGCTAGTACTTTGATTGTAGTAGCTGCCATTTATCAATGGAGCTTGTCTCAGATGGATGTAAAAAATATTTTTCTTCTTGGAGATTTATCTGAAGAGGTTTTTATGACTCCTTTTTCACTGCCTCGGTCAATTATGCAGCTAGCTTCACAAAACTTTATACGACCTTAAACTGGTTTTCAGGGCATAATTTTGCCAAGTTTTCTTTAATCATCTGTGACTTGGGTTTTCGTGCCAGTAATCATGATTCTGCTTTTTCTTTTGCAATCCACTTCCTCCGATTCTATAGTTCTCTTACTTTATGTTGGTGATATGATTCTTACAAGTGATGACACTATTGACATACAACTATTGAAAGATCAATTACAGGTTCATTTTGAGATGAAAGATCTGGTTCAACTTCGGTATTTTTTGGGGATTGAGGTTGCTTCCTCTCTCAATGGTTATTTTCTTTCTTAGTCTAAATATGCATAAGATATTATTCAGTGAGCTCGTTTATTGGATAATCGGACAGTTGAAACATTCTTAGAGCTCAATATTCATTATTCTTCCTCTGATGGTACTTGTTTACCTGACCCTACTTTTTACTGCACTATTGTTGGGATCTTGGTATATCTTATCGTTACTTGCCCAAACATCTCTTATGTTGTTCATATTATTAGTCAGTTTGTTGCCTTACTTACCACTGTACACTGGGCTACTGTTCTCCATATTTTCGGTATCGTCAAAGTACTCTACATTAGAGTCTCTTATTTTCTTCCTCTTTTTCTATGGAACTTAGAGCTTATCAGATGCTGATTGGGTCGGTGACTCTATGGATTGCAAGTTTACCATTGACTTGTGTCTTTTTCTTGGAGATTCTATTATTTCCTGGAAAAATAAGAAGCAAATTGTTGTTGCTTGTTCTTTTGCTAAAGCTGAGTACCGTGCGATGGAATCTACCACCGTTGTGATAGTCTGTTAACAATGGCTACTTGTTGATCTTGGTGTCTCTTTATCTGCTCTTACTCCTATGTATTGTGACAACACTAGTACAATCTATATTGCTCACAACTCTGCCTTTCATGAGCGTACAAATCATATTGAGATTGATTGTTATTTTGTGCGCCATCATCTTCAATTATGCACAATTTCTATATCCTTTCTTCCATCTACTATGCAGTTAGTGAATTTTTTTACAAAAATGTCATACCATTATTTTCATTTTCTTTTTAGCAAACTCTTGATGTTTTCTGCCACCATAACATGAGTTTTTTTTTGGGTGGGGTTGTGGGGGGTGTTAGAGTATTCTAGCATATTAGCATTAGGGTAGTTTAGTCGTTTTACTTTATTTATGTTGCCTTACTATATAAGAGCCTCTATTGTGTATCTTAGGTTAAGTATGTTGCACTAACTAATTGTGCCTTAATGATATTCTCTTCTTTCTCTTCTCTCCTCTATGTTTCATAAAAGTTTACAATCTTGACAATGGAGTTCTATTCGACCTCGACATTTTGAGTCAAGTGTCAAGTATTTAGTACCTTGTATTAAAAGGCAATAGAAGAGTAATAATCGATCCACATATTTGCGACTACAGTCGTAAAGGTTACTAGGAGAGCTAAGAATGTTGGTGCAAGGAAGCTATTCAAGCTCAATTCGTGGTTTGCTAGATTCAAATTCATTCGCCTAAGCAATTGAAGTAGGCTAAGTTTCCTGTGTAGTTGACAATGCACTATGCTACACAGAAGTGGAAAGCAATTCTTTTGCAGTAGTGGTTAGAAAATAATCTTCAACGAGTAGATTTGTATGCCGAATTCTGTACTTTCTGGGAGGCAAGATAATGTATGCAGGATAGTCTGGAGTGGAAGTGTAATCTGGATTTTCTTGGTTGCATAACGTGAGTATGCATATCTTTGATGATTGATGGTTGCAAGTTGTTCCTAGAAGTCATTGATTGGAAAATCTTTAGAATTTCAGATTGTTTTATAAGCTGAAATTATTGGCTTGAGATTTATTTCGCTTTTGAGAGCATTGAATTAAGGAAAATTCAAGAGGTAGCTTCCCCAAGTTTCTTGGATTCTATCATCTTTTTTGGTGGTGGGCTGCTTTCTCCTTTTGTGGTTATTTTGTTGTTTTCTGTTTTGGTGCCCAGCATTCTAATTTGTATGCCTGAGCATCATGCATCTAGGTCTATTTTTTTTCCTCGAAAGTTGCTACCTGCAAGTGGTTAACCTTTGTTGGTTGCCTTTGTTTTGTAAGAGCACAAAGTTAAAATGATTTCTTAAGTCCGAAGTGAAAGCAGTCATATTTGTCCTTTTAATTGTGAAGGGATGCAAGTTTGGTCATCTAGTAAGGCATATTTTTGTCAATCCTTGCCTGACTGGTAATTGTAGATGTTATCTATAGACTCTTTGTCTTTATAAAAAGGGTTGCCAAGTGCACGAGGTTGCCGTCATTGGGGGGGTAAGGGGGGGGGGGGGGCGAAGAAGGGTCCAGTGTATGAGAGCTTATTGCTGCATGAGGAGAGGCTACATTCATGTCTTTGAATCTTAATGCTCAGGTCACAATGGAGCTAGGAAGCATGAATACGAGTATTGGATTCGATTATGATTGGAGACGAGCACGGTGATACGAGAAGAAAAAAAAAGAGGATATGGATTTGGCAAGATATGTGAATAAATAAATGTATTTTTCTATATTTTATATAGTATACTATGTTATAAGATTAAGCGTTAATAGAATTTTTGGTCCTTAAAGTATATATTTTTTGTCAGTTTAGTCCTCATTGTATTAATTTTGTCAATTTGGTCCTTAAAATATTCAATTCATATCACTTTGGTTCTTAATCAAGCAAGCAATTCATTTAGTTTTTTGATGGAAGTGACCACGTGTTATTTTTTTAGATTGTATCATGCGTCTAACACTTGATCATTCCGTCAAAAACTTAACGGTCCGACTATGTAAGGACAAAAATGATACGAATTGAATACTTTGTAGATCAAATTGACAAAATTGATATAATGAGGACTAAACTGACAAAAAATGTTTAATTTAGGAATCAAAAGTGCTATTAACTCTAAGATTATATTGATGATTCATAGATATATATAGCTAAAAATGAATCACATAATGTAAATAAACATACTATACACTGCAATAGAATATAAATTTTAAGATATACTAAACAAATCCATAAATCTTAATTGACCAAAAAATAATGAAAAAAAATTCATTATTCAAATATCCCAATCAATAACCCATCTAAAATATCAAGTATACAAGAAAACATCTAAGAAGCATGGACACGGACACGAGACACGGATACGACACGACAAGGACACGCCGATACGACATTTCTCAAAAAAATAGGACACGGACACGCTACAAAAAAAATTATATTTTATATATAACATTATATAATTTATTGCAAATATAGTGATAATGATATACAATTCATAAAAAAATCAGTATTTTATGATAAGAAAACCTAATGTCTAGTCATCTGTGTGAATTTTTAGACTAAAACATCCTCATTATAGTCAATAATCATCAATTTTTTTTTGTAGACAATGTGAACCTAATATATAATTTAAATAATTGCTCTCATTTTCTCAATTATTTTTTTTTTTAAACTTTTATGTATCTTTTGTTTTTATTATTATATTTGGAATTTTGGAGTACAACTTTAATATGTCTAATATTAGTAATTATATGTTCTCAAATTTTTAAGTTTTGTTAATCACATTTCAACAAATATCTATTGTTTAGTTGTAGACATGCTTTAAAGAAGTGTCGGACACGTCACCAAAGAAGTGTCGGACACGTCACCAAAGAAGTGTTTGACACGTGTCCGAAATTAAAAATTTATTATTTAATTATAGACACGGATAAAATAGTATCGACACGTGTCCGAGAGTGTCCGAAGAGTGTCGGTGTCCGACACGGATACGTCACGTTTTCGAGAGTGTCCGTGCTTCATAGGAAAATATAATAACATATTCAAATAGGTCTCTTGCTTTCACTTCTGGATAGGTAAAATCTTAACAACATTTTATAAAGGGTTTGGTTCAATACAAAATTTACTTAATTGGTCACTTACTTGAGGTCAAAATTATATCTCTTAAGCGAACTCCCTTACATTCCACCGATCATGATCTATTGTGTGAAAAGCGTGCTTAGAAAACTTGTTTGTTAAAAAAAACGTCAAAAGCGTGTTTACTAAACACATTTTTCATTAGTTTCCTTTACACTATCCAATCTTTTTATTTTTATTTTTATTTTTTAAACAAGGTTGTTTACTAAACACATTTTTAAAAAATATTTGTTTTGCTTACTTTGATTCTTATTTCAATAGCCTATCTTAAAAAATAAAATATATATCCCCAAAGTATCCCAACATATTCTAAACGTATGAGTCGCGTATCCTTTGGCGTGTCCCAAACATATCCAGAGTTCAAAAATATTAAAGTATCCAATGCATACCCAGTTGTACTTAATACATATCCGGATCCGGACGTATCTGAGGCACATTTGTATCCTGTACATAGCGGGTACGAATACTCAAGTCTTGATGAGGTATCCATGTTTCGTAGTAATAGAGCAACCTTACCACTGCGTCAAGGCTCACCCTCAAAGTCCTATTTTTAGTTTTGTGTATATTTATTTCAGTTGAGATTTTCATTTTGTTGCAGTCAACAAGAGTTCTGAGAGATTTAGATGACTGTCTTGGAGCTCCTGTCCGATCAAGTGCTTATACAACTAGTGCATATAATATAGAGATACATACAAAATAGATATTTGACAATTGATTCTTTCTTTTCTTTGTTGGAAGGGTGGTTCAGGTCTTGTAACATTTTTGCTTGTTTTGCAGATTGAGATGGCGTCTTTGTTCGCGCATCACCTCAAGTAGTGGTAATGTTTGAGCAAGTAGGTTGCAGCTGCCTGAATACCTCAAAAGTGGTTGGATCTTGGTACTTTTCTTCTCCCAGCTGCCTGAATACCTCAATGTTGAGACGTCGAAGGATTTGCTAAATGGTAAAAACATTCCTGACTGTCATTGGCTGTTTGGTTTATTGTTTATTGTCCCAAACAATCTTCCTTGTTGAACTACTTAAAATTAGGAGAGAGAGAGAGTGTGTGTGTGTGTTTGGTGTATGCAACAGAGGCTCTTCTTCACTTTTCTACAGAATAAAGAGGTCTGCACAAAGACCTTTTTTGATTTACTGCAATGGGTCATTTCTATAATATGAGAAAACATCTTTGGCATTATAATCACTGAAAAATCAATAACAAGGTGGTGACTGCTGAAGAGGGCAGTGGCAATGTCAATAATAATTGGGATCAGATATAATTTCAGCTGGAAATCCAAAGAAACTATCATAATAGTTATTTCACATGAAGGAGATTTCAGATTGAGTAAACTACACATATGACCTACAAATTATGACCCTTGTGTCAATTAAGTCCTTGATTTTTTTGTTGTGTCAATAGAGTCCTTGAACTTTCTAATTGTGTCAATTATATCTGGTTCAATCAATTATTTTTTTTGTGATTTGTGAATGGGTTTGTGAAGGTTTTAATTAGTGGACGATTCTTATTCGTGAAAGGATGGTCATTTTTGAATTTATGGTGGTGGAAGGGGGTGTTAAGGGTATGCGGCCAATGCTGCTGTAGCGATGGAGATGAAAATGCTTGAGTTGATTTTGTTACATTATTTTTTTAGTTCAAACAAATGAATTTTTGTGGTTTGTGAATGGGTTTTGTTTATTGAATTTGTGGTGGTGGATGGGATGATAGGAGCGTGCGTGCTCTCGCACGTAACTGAGCCATCAACCGGCGATTAAAATCTGCCGTCAAACTTACGTTGATCATGATCTTTGTGTGAAAAGCGTGCTTAGTAAACTCACTTTTCAGAAAAAAGCGTCAAAAGTGGTTGTTTAGTCCCTTTTTTAATGCCCAACAAACCCACACTCCACCTATTGTCTACTAAGACACTCAAGGAGACATCATTACCATCGGCCACTCCCACTATAAAATGGAAGCCTTCACAAGGTAGGGGATTCTGAATTCTACAAGATCACACACACAACCGGCCATGGGAGAAATATTCTCCAAACCCATATAATATAACTACTCCTTTTGATATATTATGCCCCATATATTCAGCTTTGACTGACTTAGGCATTAGAGGGTCTTCCATCAGTACCTCGCCAGGAAGACCTCTGACCCATCTCGATATTGGTGTTCGACCTCGACAGCTGGACTAAAACATTCTCTGATCTCCGACAATTCGGGTCACGGCTATACCGACCCATGCTAAAATTTGTTTCATCACTATCCAAAGACCTTCTGCAAAACTCAACAAAGTAGAACAACCGAAGAAAACGAAGGAAGATACAATAAAAGAGGCTAAGAGCATCTCCAACGGGCTCAACAAATAGCACTTTTTAGCTATTTTGCTAAGCCAATCCAAAAAAATTGGCTCCAACCGGCTCTCTATTTGGCTCGCCATTCTGCCTCCCCCCTTTCTCACTCACCAATTGTAGCTAGCAAAGTCTCTCTCATCAGATCTCTCTCCCTCCAAAATCCCTGTGGCCAACGTCTTCTCTAGATCCAGCGACACCACCATCACCGACTGCAACCACCAAAGCCCAACACCATCACCGACGGCCACCACCAAAACCCAGCACCATCACCGACTGCCACCACCAAAGCCCAGCACCATCACCGACTGCCACCACCAAAACCCAGCACCATCACAGACTGCCACCACCAAAACTCAGCACCATCACCGACTGCCACCACCAAAACCCAGATCGTAACGTCTTCTCCAGATCCGGGCCAAAACCAAAATACACAAAATTCATACCATACTTCGGTAAGCTCTCTTCTTCCTTTGCATTCATCCAGCTTCTCTTTGAGTTTGGGACAGTGTGAAAACTAAGGAATTGGGGTCTGGTTTTGTGAATTTCTCTGAGGAGCAGGGCATGTGGAAGAAATTGGAGGCCTCAAATCTTACATTTGTGGCCCTTCAGATTCCAAACTTGCTGTTATTCTCGTGTCTGACGTTTTTGGTACTTACCCAGTTCAAAATTTATGTTTAATTAGGTCCATATTTGGTGTATAGTTCAGTTTTTTTATCTGGGTATTTCTGTATTTGGTGTCTAGTGGAGTCTTTTTGATCAATTTTATTAGTATTTGATTGTTTATGAGTGTTGTTGATGGATAATTCAAGTAGCATTTGGTGTGGTACTCTGGAATATATGCTGCAAGCCTCAAACTCGAACAGTCTTTGAGTGGCAGTACATGATACCTTGTTTGAAGAGATCCCCATTCTAGAACAGAATTGTCAAATGAAGCTTCAACACTGTTAGTTGATCTTCAAATAATCTCTTCCAAGCTTGCTTGCTTAAATTTTGTTCTCTCTCTCTCTCTCTTTCTTTCTCTCTGTTTTTGGTGTCTAGTGGAGTCTTTTTGATCAATTTTATTAGTATTTGATTGTTTATGAGTGTTGTTGATGGATAATTCAAGTAGCATTTGGTGAAATTGTGAAATTGTGTTTAAAACTTCACAGGATATTTTGATAGGAATATTAGGACCTATTTATGCACAAGTAGTTTGTTCATTATCAATGAAAGCCAGTACTTGGAAAAAAAATGTTGCCTTAAATACTTTGTTCTTTATACATTCTTGATATGGTACTCTGGTTAATTGATGCTTCAAGTAGCATTTGGTTAATTGATGCATGCTTGGTGTTATTGAAGGGATTAATGTGAATTTAAGGTTATTGTTTCGATGATCAAGCGATGATCTTTAATACTGCCAATAGCATGCGTATTTGGTTAATTGATGCTTGTTTGTTATTACCAAGTAAACTGATCGTCAATCCGTGATATCCATGTATAATGTATTGCATATTTTGGAGTATGTAATGATTCTTGATAACTTTTGTTTTGTAATTATCCTTTTTCCTTATCCATGTATGTAAATATTTTGGAGTATGTAAACTGATTACCAAGTTTGTAAAATTTAAAATTTAAAATTTGATGACGTGGCACGACACGTCATCATTATGGCGCTTACGTGTTATGCCACGTGACATTTTTGAATTATATTATTGAAAGTTAGTTAAAGTTAGTTGAAATAGTAAGTTAAAATAGAGAGCGTGGTTGGAGTGAATTTTAAAAAGTTGCTAGCTAAAGTAGTGAATTGAATATTTAAATATATTTTGAATATCTATTTTGCTGAGTGTGGTTGGAGATGCTCTAACCCATTAGCCGAAAGGTAGTATCAAGTTCATTTGAAGGAAAAAGAGCAAGAAAGTAGAAGGATAGAAGAGGTGAAAAAACAGCAAGAGGGCAAAGCTCAGGTGGAGTACTTGCGTGTTACTAGGTCAAAATCTAATCCCAAATTATCCTTCAAGGTGACTAAAGAGAAAAACTTACAATCCAAAAAGTTATAACTTAAATGCATATCATTCTTTGAATGAGTGAATCTCATCAACTTTTTCAGTGAAACTCACTCATCCATCACTAATCTAAGGAATGATGTGCATTTAAGTTGTAACTTTTTGAGTTTTATTTAGATTGTATAGCATTTTTCTTCGCCGATATCAATTGCAATTGAGATTTATGAATCTTTGGGATCTATATGGCAAAAGGTTACAGGTGTTTGGGTTTTATGTGATGAAGTTTTACAATTTGTTGCATTATGTTATGTCAGAAGATCCCAATGGCTGGTGGGTTCAAAGCAGTGAGCATGAAGAGGTAATTGCAATTTGCAAAAGAATGTAAAGCTGTTGGCATGGTTCAAAGTCGCGGTATCGGCCATCGACTCGGAGGGAACTGATACACATCGGTCGCGGTGTCGCGGCGCGGTATCGGCCGATACGCTCAAAACGCAAGATAGAAGCTCCAAAAAAATTTGAAAAAATTATAGAAAATTCTAAAAATATAAACAACATCATTCATGCATCATATGTCTACAATACATCCAAAAACACATTAAACATAATTAAAATGAAGCATAAAATCGCTACCGAAAATAATTATCATTATTAATGTTCAACATAGGCATTTAGGAACATATTGAACTATAATCATTGCCACATTGAACGACGATGAGGCTCAAAATCGTCATTATTGTCTCTAGGATAATACAAATTATGATACTGTCCACCATAAGGATAAGAGGACAAATGTGAATACGGGTCTGATTGAGTTGGTTGAGTTGATTGGCTAGATGACTCATAATCAGAGTAGTGTGACTGTGGAGGTTGTACTGGCTGGTTCCCATGTTGATAATATCCAAAACCACGATATCCACGGCCACTACTAGTAGAAGACTGATCATATCCATAAAAGTTGACACTATCTGATGTCGTGTTAGAAGATCCATCATGATGTCTCCTTGGAACACGATCATAGTAGCCACCAGTACTAGTACTAGTAGATCTCTCAAGATGTGTAGGGCGATGACCATAATGCGCAGCACTATTAGTACTAGTAGACCTCGGAAGCTGCGAAGGGATACCATATCCATATGATCCATGTGCATAGCTAGATTCTATATCACTACTTTGATGATGTCCGTAAGGCATGTATCCTTCATGTGATGCCAATCCCAAACTCTGCATATGATCATCAATATCTTGCCGACCAAGTGAATGATGGTGGCGTCGATTGGAATAATCATCACCAATGGAAGAGTTTAAATTCCTCCGTTGTTTCATTGCCCCTGGTCGATATCCATGGTCTGTATCCTGTGTGGCATAATAATTGTCTTGCCCCTGTGCCCATGACATACCACCAGCTAGCTGAGTATCACCACCATCTCCAGTTGTCCCTCCACCACCACTCTTGTTGCCCTCATCATTATCTCCACTATGATTACTATCATCATCATCATCATCAGCACCACCACCACCACCACCATAAGTATCAGCAACATTATCATCATCATCATCATCAGAAGAAGAAGAATCACTAGAACTGACAAAAATTTTCATAGTCTTTTTACCCTTATTGGTTGGCCTCGTATCTTTTCCAGCTTTTCTGGTAGTGGCATAGTTGCTAGATGTTGGAGCCGTATTAATGTCGTCTTCATCAAATGCATCTCGTCCACTTCCACCTTCTTCAATGTCACGAATACCTTCATCCAGCCAACCTAAGTTATCAGATGGTAAAATTGGTTCCTCCCCCTCTCTTATCCACTCATCTAATATGTCCTCATCATTAAAAATATAGTTCAGATCAATTGGATTATAAAAATCATCATTTTCACGCTGATACGTCAAATTTTTAACTCGCAACCGCATATTGTAATGCACAAAAACTAGCTTATGTAACTTTTTCATTGCCAATCGGTTGCGAAGTTTTGTATGGATCAGCGACCATGTACTCCAATTTCTTTCACACCCTGATGATGAACATGTTTGACTTAAGACTTTGACTGCAATTTTTTGTAGATGGGGAGCTTCTTCACCATAATTGATCCACCATTCAGCTACAAAAAAAAAATGTACAATATTAGTATTTGTCTATAAGAATAACAAATGATACTTTAATAAATACTTATAGTTTAAATAATAAACTTGGTAGAGAGGCATTTACAGCTTTCCTAGTGAGTGGATTCCCAAACTCGCCATATTTGTCAGTATATAATTTGATCTGCAATTTATTGTGTAATGTATTACGTATGCGACCAATATATACATATTATAAAAAAATATTATAAAAAATCGTCATACCTCATTCATTGCCCTTGCTTGTTTATTCACATCTGGTTCCAATCTTTTAATAACCTCTTTCAAACCAGATCTTATCTCAGGATGGTCGGAAAATTGATTAGAATACTGAAAAACTGGATTTAAGAAATAAGCTGCAAATTTGTTGACAATTTAATGTTAGTTAGTGGAAAATTATAATATTTTACAAGCTAATACACAATGAAAAATATGTCTGTTTAAATACTTTTACCTGCTGCATGCAAGTGTCTGTGCAATTGAGTCTCCCATCTTTTGTCAATCACGGCCCAGTATTTCCTCCAATTTTTGACTGAATGTTGTATGGCTAGTTTAGCCCTGTCCATTGCCTCATAGACAATTGATAAAGTCGGTTTTTGGTCTTGATCAACTATCTTTAAGACCCTAACAAGAGGCTCCATGACGGATTGAACTTCTCTAGCCTTCTTCCAAAATTGGTCAGTCAAAATAAGGTTTGACACTATATCTCTTGTTTTTTTCCTCTTCTTGTCTTTGTTGAACTCACGCCATTCATCGGTGGTGCACATTCTTTTCAAGTCCGATTCATAACGAATAAGGCTTTCAATGGCAATGAATTCAGTGGCAAATCGTGTTATACCTGGCCTCAATAAATCTCTGTCTCGGGTATGTTGCTTCATTAAGTTGACCACTTTGAGGCTGTTGTAGATAAATGATGTGATCGTCTTAGCATCATCTATGGTCTCCTTGATTGATTTCATATGACCAATATCTTCTAGCATCAAATCGATACAATGGGCTGCACAAGGAGACCAAAATAGATGTTTTCTTTTATCCATCAACATCTTACCAGCTGCTTTAAAGCTTGCCTCATTGTCGGTTACTATATGTACTACATTTTCTTCTCCAACTTCATCAACAACTTTATCCATAAGAGAGAAAATATAGTCAGCAGTTTTTGAAATATTTGTGGTATCAACTGAAGTATGGTAAATCATAGTACGGTCACAATAAATCATGAAATTAATAATGGGTTTCTTTGTTCTAGAACTCCACCCATCAGACATGATTGTGCAACCATACTGAGGCCATTTTACCTTCATCGATGATATATACACGTCAAGCTCTTGAACCTCCTCCTCCAAATAAGAACTACCAATTTGATATCCTGTGGGCCCCTTTATTCCTGGGCCTGCATCCGCAATAGTATCAATCATTGACTGATAGTAAGGCCCACTATCAGCTGCATTGAATGGTATTGCATTGAAGAGGAAGAACTTCGAAATAGCTTTTCCCACTTTTTTCAGGTTTTGACCTGAGAACATGCCTTTTACTGATTTTTGTTTAGATGAGTACATGTACGGATCAATGCCACTTACAGGCACGTTTGTACCTTCTTTTACGCCGTAGCTACGTGGTGGTCCACGCTTTATTCCAGAGCCAGATGGTTGTGATGATCCAGCCCCAAAAAATTGACCCTTAATAGGACGACTGCTTGTATTTGAGACAGAGTGCCTACGACTCTCTTCCTCCATCCAAGCCATTTGACGGCTTTCCTTCATTGCATGTTTTAACTGTCTTCTTTCAAAATCACCCTCTTCAATTTCATTCTCACCATCATCATCATCATCATCATCATCTAAGTTGTAAAAATCTTCATCTCTTAATGATTGCATAATTCGTTCTTTTTTCTTTTTTATAGAAGCCCTCTCTTTACTACAATCACTAAGATGTTGTCTCAAAAATTGTGACACTTCTTTTGGGGCACGTGGACATCCTCCCACCTGGCCGGATACATGTGCAATATGTTGCTTCATTCAAGTAATGCCACCATGAACTATTTTTTCACAATAGTTGCACTTTGTAATTCGTCGATCACCACCAACAGGTGTTGCGTGGTCCCAACCAATGTCGTGTTGTTTAGGAGGCATTCTACAATGTCACAAATTCAAAATAATTAAATAAATAACATGCAATTGATTGATTTAAAAATTTCAGAAATATGTAGTTGTAAATATGCAATTTAAATATAAAACTAACGTAATTGTAACATTTAATTTTACATAATTTGAAATAGAACATATATCTACTCATTATATTAAATTAAAAAAAATACTTATTTTTTAATTATTATTATAAAATATTAATGTATCTAATTTTTACATTAAGACATTTTTTACCACAAAAAAACAGCCTGAAAAAAAAAAAACAGCAGCAGCCAGAAAAAAAAAAAAAAAAAAAAACAGCACCCAGAAAAACAGGAAAAAAAAAAACTGCATGTTGATTTGAACCCATGACTTGTAATTTAGTGACATGTACTTCTACCAGTTGAGCTGTAGTTTGTATATGGCTTGATAGACTAATAAATAGATTTAAAAGACTCAGTTAAAAGACTGAAAATAAAAAAAAAAAGCAACCGATTAAACAAGAAAAATAACACAGCCTACTCTCAGGGATAGGATTCGAACATAGGACTTCTCGGTTGGTAACCGAGCAACTCCACCACTTGATCTATCCATTTTATATGATTTTAAAGACAAATATAAATATTTAATGACTAAGTAAAAAAAAAAAAAGGCTCTACTTTTACTTCAGATTTTTCTATTTCCTTTACTTACGTGCACAGTCAACGAGAGAGAGAGAAAGATAGGCATACATATAAAATATTAATGTATCTAATTTTTACATTAAAACTTTTTTTACCAAAAAAAAACAGCCTGAAAATAAAAAAGAAAACAGCAACAGCCAGAAAAAAAAAAAAAAAACAGCACCAAGAAAAAACAGAAAAAAAAAAAATGCATGTTGAAGGATTCGAACATAGGACTGCTGGGTTGGTAACCGAGCAACTCCACCACTTCATCTATCCAACTTATATGATTTTAAAGACAAAAATAAATATTTAATGACTAAGTAAAAAAAAAAAATTGCTCCAGATATTTCTATTTCCATTCCTTTACCAGCTCAACGAGAGAGAGAAAATATGAACAAAAAAAAAAACGAGAGAGAGAAAGAGAGGCAGACAGGGAGAAGAAGTAACCTGCACAATCACAACGAGAGAAAGAGAGAGGCAGACAGGGAGAAGAAGATCAGCAACAGGGGGAGAAGAAGATCAGCAACAGGGAGAACCACTCCAATCGTCACAGCACCGAACAAGATCAGCAAAGAAGAAAGAAGAACTGAAGAGAAAATAGAAGAAGAAGATTCAGATTTCAGACCCTACTTCGTTCGATCAACAGGTATGTCTTAAATCCATAGTCCTCTTAATTTTTATAGTTGAAAAAGATGAGTTTCTGCCATGTCCGGTTAAATTTCACATGGGTTTCTGATTTCTGAGTATCGACATTCGGCAGAGAGTTGTTTAATTCTTTACTTTATTTCCCATCTTCTTTTGCTTTCTTTCCCATCCTCCTTTTTTTTTTTTGGATTTTTGTTCAGCCTGAAAAATTGAGTGGCAGATTTGTAGGCTTTTATGGATTTTGGGAGATTGTTCACATGCTTTGTCGTCTCGGACCGATTCCGATAGAACTCGTCCGAGTTAAACCGAGTTTCTGAGATATCGGCCGATACTTACGAGATGCACCGAGATATCGGCGATACCTGTTCAATGCGGCATTTTCACGTACCGGGTATCGATATCGTATCGATAGAGGTCGAGTCGGATACGACTCGGCCGAGTCGTATCGGACTCGGCCGATACTTTGAACCCTGGCTGTTGGTGATGGCATGCGAGATTGGTTTTGCTGGGAATGCAGCAGAGTTAGTTACGAGAGTACAATTATTTTAAAATAAATATATCATAGGGTATTTTTTAGGGGTGACAATTTTCGACTCAACCCGACGACACGACTCGAACTCGACACGACTTTTATGACACGAACTCGATTATGACCCGACACGCGAATACGAAATATAAACGGGTCATGTTCAGGTTCAACCCGCCAAACTCGAAATTGACACGATTAATCCGTTTATTTAAAGATTGTCACTTTCTCTGTTTTTTCATTTGTATGGTAATACGAACAACACGAAATTAACACGATCAGCATGTTTAATTAGTATTATAGAAATAAAATATTAATTAGTTGTAACTGTTTATTAAGCACTGATATAATTATTGTATTAAAAAGTTATTTTTATTCATTGTTATTATTATTATGTTTATTAAGTTAATTTTTAGTTTGTAGAAAAAGAATAAGCATGAGTTCAATTAAGTGAAAATATAATTTTAGTGTTAAATTTTTTGTTCAAGTTTATGTGAGTCAACACGAATACGAACACGAACACGACACGAAAATAAACAGTCAACTCGACACGACACGATTAGTTAAATGGGTTGGGTTAGGGTTGACTAATGTTTGACACGAACCCGTAATGACCTGACACGACACGACTCGATTGCCATCTCTAGTATTTTTCAACTTATTTACGACGATATTTTTTAAAAGTAGAGTTAACAAACCTGCTTTTGTTAAAAAAGGGATTTAATTGCAAAAAAAAAATGGCGAATAAAACAGGTGAAAAACGTGTTTACTAAATACAAAAAATGTATTTAGTAAACACGTTTCTAACATTTCATCTATAACCACTATAACTAAATATTATTGTTTAATAGGTAAAAAACGTGTTTACTGAACACGTTTTTTTCCACAAAAGTATGTTGGGAGAATTACATTCACACCCCCTGAGGTTTGTCACTTAATCACTCAGACCCCTTGACATTTGAAGTATTACACTTAGACCCCCTGAAGTTTATACACACGTAACACTTAGACCCCTGTTATAAATATATTCATTAATAAATTATATACAGACCCTCTAAAGTTTGTAAACATATATTACTTAGACCCCTTAAGTTTAAAATGTTATACTTAGACCAAAAATACTTCAATCAAAGATAGAATATCAAATATTTTAAATTTTACAATTAAAATTCATGTTCTATTGTATCATTTATTGAAATAAAATAAAAATTCAAATTCAAATTTTTCTTAAAAAAATCGTAATTATTATATAATTATATTGTCTATTGAAATTTAATTTGGTCGTTTAAACGACCAAATTAAAATACCAAACTATTTCAATTGAAGCTAAAAGATATTGTATTCATTACAATTTGACCCCTTGTTTAATTTTTTAGTTTTATTCTAATAGATATTATAATTGTATACTAACTATGCTTTTTTTTAAAAATTATTTTTATTTTTGATTTTATTTAAATAAATGACATAATAGAACATGAATTTTGGTTGTAAAATTCATGTTCTATTAAGAATGACTTAGACCCCTTGTTTGATTTTTTTAGTTTTATTCCAATAGATAGTATAATTGTATAATAATTACAAATTTTTAAGAAAAAATTGAATTTTTATTTTTGATTTTATTTCAATAAATGATACAATAGAACATAAATTTTGGTTATAAAATTTAAAATATTTGATATTCTATCTTTGATTGAAGTATTTTTGGTATAATATAACATTTTAAATTTAAGAAATCTAAGTATTATATACGTACAAACTTCAAGGGGGTCTAAGTGTAATTTATTAACGGATATATTTATAGCAGGAGTCTAAGTGTTACGCGCGTATAAACCTTAGGGGGTCTGTGTGTAATATTTCAAATGTCAGGGAGTCTGAGTGATTAAGTGACAAACCTCAATGGGTCTGAGTGTAATTCTCCCAAGTATGTTTAGTAAACACGTTGTTTACGTTTTTTATCTATGAACACTGTAATTATTGACCACACTTTTTATTTAAAAGCGGTGTTATTGATCCAGTTTTTAACAAATGCTTTCTTGTCGACTTCGTCTTTAAAAAATGTCGTAGTTTAATAAATAAATTTAAAATATTGTATTTTGTAAATAATTCTTTTGTAGCATGCGGTGGAAAGATCCTCTAAATTCGGGTGTAATATGGAGAACTAGGAATAACCCGTGCCTGAAGGCACGGTGTAATGTATACCAACCGATTAATTTGAAAAAAAAAAATTTACTTTAAGTTGTTTTAATTAAAGAAATAGAAATCAATATAAACAAGTTAACATTTTTTGGCAATTAATATTTCAGTAGAGATTGCTACTTCAGTAGAAATTCACAACTTGTCTACAAAACTCAAAATTCATTGTATTCACAGTTCACAATCAGACATAACAATAATTAGAGTTCACAATCAAAATTCCCCAAAAAATCACCATTCCGAACCCATCAAACATTAGCAACCATCAATTCCAATCAAAATAAACCAATCACACAACATGTGTTTGGTTCACTTTACTAAACTTGGTTCACACAATAGATATGTAAAGAGAAAACTAAGGCAAACAACCAATGACCGAAGGCTCTTTGCAGCCCACAAAAATCCGATTAGTTTGATGTATGTTATTCTTTATTTCAATTAATTAAAGAAGGTAAAATCAATGTAGTAAAAAAAAAAATTTGGGTCACGTAAATCAATTAATCTATTAATAACCCAATATTTTTTTCAAAATTTCGACATAATTTCATTTGAAAATAGGAAACCATGAAAATATGAACCTATGTAGAAAATTGAAAAATAACCGGTGTCTAAAGGTACTGCAACATAATTAAATCAAACAAAGATCCTGTAGTACAAATAATTCAAATAGAAACTTGTTTTTCCTTCCTTTCTTTAATTTCACAAATTAAAATCAGTATTGGGCAACTATTTTCTACAATAATTCGACAAAATTTCATTTCAAAACAGGCACCCAAAAATTTTCTATAACAATTTGACCAAATTTCGTTCAAAAACAGGCACCCAAAAAAAAAAATAACAACTTGTGAACACAATCTTCGAATTCCATAAAAACACCTTAAAACGATAGTAATAATTGATATGCCTATTTATTACTTCTTAAAAAACCTGTACTTAAAGAAAACACAGTCCAAATCAATCATAGGACTCACCATTATACCACAGTCTAGTATGAATACACTTACATTGAGCAAATACTACAACAATATAATAGCCATTAACTAATAACCATTTCGTCACTTGTGCCAAAACTAATCAACATACATATATAACAACCACACAAAAACTAATTATAACACAACTACCCATAAAATGTATAACAAACTTGCAATCGAAAATTCTCATAAAAACAATCATTGAAGTATAGAGAACCTGTGCAACTAAAAAAAAAAGAGAGAAACACCAATAATTAGGTAATGTGCATATAGTTATTATTCAAAGAAGTTAACTATAAAAGAAATCATTATTACAAATTATAGAATAATTATATGTCGTCCAAAGTATGGAACTTAACAAATGAAACCCACAAAAATAATACACTTTTCGCTCAATACCTGTTCTGTGATCTTGATTCCATTATTCTCGACACAACGAATGAAAATTAAATAAATTTTTCTAAATTAAGTCCGAACACTGGAAAAGATAACTAAAACTAAGTACTCTCTAAACTGTTTTGCATACTTGGAACACGTAGTCATTTTATCAAAGGTCTCCTCTTCTCATCTTTTCCTTAAATCTCACTGCAAAACCAAGAGTATATATGAAAAACCAATACTTTAGATCTCAAAAGAAAAAATATATATAATTAAACCTTTCATTCATATTGAACCGATTACAAGTACAGTAATTATTGCAGATTTAATTCGCGCAATGGTACATGTAAAAATATAAAGTAATATAATTCCAAATAATTTCAAATTCACTTCATCTCAATGCAATACAATTGTAATCTTCAGTGTCCAACACTAAACTCTTCAGTGTCCTACACAACCTTACCTACCACCGAAAAATCATTTCAAACATACCCAATTATAATCTATAGCGACGTGATGAATTCACAATTATATATAGAATTACTTGAAGCTAAAATAAAAGAATGTCCATCCTGAAGAAGCTCATGTGCTACTCGGACCAACACATGCTGAAATAGCCATGGAGTGCACATTCTCTCCAACTATGAACATCCATTTGCCAATTACTACTCCTATTGTTTATCATGAAATTCATCAAACACCTAAATGGGAAAAGAACAATTCAATGGATTAAGAATGATTAGTACCATTATTAGCTTTAATTTCATTTCAATAAAATTAAAGTCAAATTGATTCATGAATTTTGTGATACAGAGCAAGGTTCTAACCAAAGTAAAAGTAAAGAATGATTATTGTGTGTCTGGCTTTCAATCAATTGAGCAATGAAGTTCGTGGAAACATTTAAGGATCTAGAAATGAGAAATAAAAATGATTTAAGAACACTTAAATGAGGAAAGAAAACAGATAAAAGTATTGGACAGGAAATACACAATATTCAAGAAGTGTTAATATTCAAATATGATTTTTTTTCCTAGTTGCTAATGGCTTGCGACATAAGATCTTGCTTTTTCTCCACTCCGAATTATTTCCACGTACAATTCTGGCAAAGAGAATCAAGGAACACCCTTTTTTAAAACAGAATCTCACCTTTTTTTTTTCTTACTGTTTCCTGGCTTCCTTTTAATATCATGCCTGTTTCTCAGAATCTCAAAATATCATGCCTGTTTCTCTCACAAACTTAGGCAACTGGAACAAAATCATGCCACAAATTATTTATAACACTTACCTCTCCAGCATTAACAGTGATGATATGTGGTGTAAAATTAGCACCAATGGAGCATGAAACCCATTCGCCTGCACACAAAAGTTGAATATTAATTATAAGTGAACAACAATCTGCAATTATTTGCCAATTTGAACAACATAAATATATCATCAAATTTCATATTCAAAAAACCACGAATGCAGTATTCAAAATAATAAACTAAAAAATCAATCTTTATAGACAAAATAACAACAGGCATCTTGATAATTTCCACCATCAAACACAAGTATCACCAAAATATAAACATATAAACAAATTTAACCCAGTCAAAGAAAGGGGAAGTCCGAAACCAAAACACCACAGTTGTAATACCTCACATGAGGCTAAACACCCAGTTCAGGTCCGATTGTTAAAGAGCATCAAAATAAGCAAAGGACACAAAACATCATAATGACGAAACCTCTAACTTTAATCACATTACAAGAAACTAACAATTACATACCAAGAAAACATGTAAATAGGAACTTCATTCCCATTAAGCAGTAGATCTAAGATGCCAAGACAGATCCAAAAACCAGATCTCCTTAAAAATTTCTTTAAGTCCTCATTTGACTACACCAGGTTATCCAAGATGGTAACTTCCCCAGTTTACACTCTTTTCCTCTTCTTCTTATTTCTCCCCCAAAAGTAAGAAGTCCCTAAAAGATTCCCTAATTCCCACACCAACCCACAAATCTCACCTGATTTTTAGAACTACCCAATTCAAGATCTAAGTTGGGGCATCTATTCACAGGTCCCACATCTGCACCCAAAACATCTTTGCTAAGCTACAGAAAGATTGATTTCAGGAAAATGAATGGTAACTGAACAAACAAATGAGAGAGAAAAATAAACAAATGAAGTGGTTTGGCAGAAATTGAGCAAAAACTCTCTGAGAACTTTTGTCAAACATGTGGTGTCTATGGTTGGTGGTGGAGGTGCTGGGTGGAAAGCTAAGATACGTGTGTGTGTGAGAGAGAGAGAGAAAGAGAGAGAACAAAGAAGAGGTGGGGAGGGGTGTTGCGTAGAAAGGGCAGAGAAGAGGTGGGGGGTTAGTGTGTGTTTTTTTTTTTGTGTAAAAGAGATAGAGAGAGAGAGAGAGAGAGAGATGAGGGATACTGGAGGGGTTAGTAATGGCGGCGGTGCTGGCGAAGTGGCTGTGATGGTGATGGTGTTACTGGTGGTGTCGCTGGTGGTGTCGCTGGGGGCGTAACAGAGAGAGAGAGGAGAGGGAGAGTAAGGAGTAATAATTGATGGAGTAGAGGGGAGGCGACTGACAGAAGGGAGGGGGTAAAAAAAGAAGAGACGGTGAGGTGACTGACTATTGATTGAGAGGTCCGAATTTTGAAAAATGATGATATTGTGGATGATTTTGGGCCGTTAGATGTTGAAGTCCCAAATGATTTTAGACCGTTGGATGTTGAAGTCTAAATTAATTTGAGGCCGTTGGATGTTAAAACCTTATTTTGTAAATAATTCTTTTGTAGCATGCGGTGGAAAGATCCTCTAAATTCGGGTGTAATACGGAGAATTTGGTGGGTTTTAAATTCTTTTTCAGAAAATCTGAAAAGCTGTCGGTCATTTGGACTTTTGATGGAGGTTTCTTCGGCAGCTCGTCAGAGATATTCTGAGGCAGCCGTTTGTATGGCGCGTGATGCTCGACAATGTGATAGTTTGGCGGATTGCCATATTAGTGGGATATTATACCAATCAATGGAGAAATTAGTGGAACATGAAGACCCATTAAGCATAAAGATATGGGACAAAAATGAAGTTGGATGACATATTTTATTATTATAAGTTGTATTCATTTCGGTGGTGCTAGATTTGGTGGGACTCGACTTGGACAAATCTTGATTTCACAATTGTATTAAATTTATTATCTGATCTTAAAATTTGGAATTAAATTATGTAGTAATTTTTTTGCAAAAATATATAATAATTATAAAAAAAATTATTATCTTTCTAAAATACTAATCAAGATCTCAAGTGAAATTTTCGTCTTAGACCCCCAATTATATTGGGCCATCCTTAATATTTTAATCGACAGATATATGAAAAAAGTGACAAAGTAGACAATTCCTATTGATGGGACGCTTCTGAGAAAGAACAGGAAGTTGACACGTGTCTTCGGCACCGAAAACACCTCTAGCATCCTGATGAAGACACGTGTCCTCGGCACTAGGGACACCTCCATCATCTTGATTGAAGACACGTGTCCTCGACATCGAGGACACCTCCAGCAATCTGATGAAGACACGTGTCCTCGGCACCGAGGACATCTCTAGTATTCTGATGAAGACACGTGTTCTCGGCATTGAGGACACCTCCAGCATTCGAAAGAGGACACGTGTCCTCGGTGTATGAGCTCTCGGAGCGTTGGGACTTTGACACGTGTCCGCGATGTTATTAGATCTCGATGTCTGTTTTCAGACACGTCACCTCGGCCACAAGGCGGATTATTGACAGTTGCAACCTATCAAAGTCAGAGTTAGACAATGAATCATTAAGCTTGCTTTCCCAAATGAGTCAGGATGGCAAAAAAGACATGACCAGTGACCAAAGGAAATTGGACACGTGGTGCAAAGTACAGAGTTAGGGGCCAATGGACAAGAATGCCCCCGTTAGCGCGCAACCATCACAGAAGAGCATTCAATGATCCTTCAGGAGGATGAGACGTGTTTATCGCCAGAGAGCTTTGGTGGAAGGGCATTAAGTGCTCAGGGGCCCAAGCATTTAATGTTGATTGACTTCCCAAGCGAGATAGGAGGTGTTCTGCCCAAGGACTGTTCACCCCCACCTGCTGCCTCCTAGATGGGCCAATGAGGATCTTTCTCCTAGGGGGACCCACCTGCCAGCAATGATGACTTCCATGAAAGGTACGCAAACCATATTCTCAGCAATACAATAGTGTCTTCTCCCATCTCTCACACGTACTGACTTGATCGTCGAAGAGGATACGCCGAAAAACATTCCGGCGCCCTTCTAACCCTCAATTCTGAGTGGCAGATTCCTTCTCGACTAGCCGGAATCGTGCGGACAGTTGGAAAAATAATTCATCACCACTCCTTAGGAGCATTATCACTCCCTTTTGCCGAGGGATTCTCGACTTTCAGGTAAATCTCGTGTTCATCAAATGAGAGATTTATCATTTTTTTTATTGTGCGAAAATCACCACGCACAGTTTGACGCTGTCTGTGGGAAACGACCGAGTTTTCTTGAGACAATGACTATGGTGAACACTCGCTTGAAAGGAAAGGATCCTCAGCAAAGAAATATCGATGCACAGGCTCCTTCTGTATCAAGAATGGAGGATCGTGTCGAAAGCGTCAACAAAGAGCTTTCGATCCATTCAAGGAAAAAGACTCGCCAAATCGAACCGACCTTGGGGGGCGATAAAGACGATCCCTTAGCCTGTCAACTCGTCGATCCCATCGAAGAACGGTTGGAAAATCGGTTGCGGCAGATAGAGGATAATAATGTGAACGTCCTTAATAGACTGGATGAGTTTGCACTCTGCCGGAGGATATCAGACCTTACTGTTGTCCAAGGGGCCCTCCGTCAGGGAGGTGGCACCCGAAGATTTGAGGAGCCACCTCAGCAGTGGAGCTGGGAGCTCCAGGATTTCGAAGTGCCCGAGAGCCAAGGGACAGGACCCGGGGGTCCGAGCCAAGAAGACGAAGCCATTGGCTTGGAATGAAGTCCGTCGGAGACTGTCCGGGGGAGGGGGCGCAAACAAATCCGAGGAGGGATCAACTTTATCCGTGAAGGATGGAGGAGCTGGGGGGCATGCTGCTCGACGTCGAGGGAACGAAGAAATGCACCATAAGGAGAGAGATCTCAAGACCAGGCTGGATTCCATGAGGATGAAAAGTCCACCTTCGATGACAATATGGAGGACGAAGCCATTTTGTCACCCTTCACTAGGAACATCCTAGAGATGGAGATACCAAAGAAGTTTGCGGTCCCAAGGTTCAAGGTTTATGATGGATGTTTAGACCCGGAGGCTAATCTCTGACAGTACAAGCAAATGATGTCCCTATACCACTCAAACCACAGGCTGTTATGCCGGGTATTTTCAATGAACCCAGGGGACACCGCCATGAAATGGTTCGAGACGTTTCCACCCAGCAGTATAGAATCCTAGAAGGAGCTGACCAGACAGTTTTTCGTCAGGTTCATTACAGGGAGTAAGCGCCATAAGGATGTCGGATCACTGTTGACACTCCGGCGGAAGGAAGGTGAGATACTCCGCCAATACGCCGTTTGGTACTGGGAAGAAGTGAATGAGGTGGAGGGATGCTCATAGGTCATGGCTACGTCCTTTTTTTGACTTGGCCTCTCTAGGAACACAGACCTTTACAGGTCCTTGACAAAGAAAACATCAGCGGATATGGGCGAGTTGATGGTCCGAATCAATAAGTACTCCAGGGTAGAAGATGAACTGATGAGGAGTAAAGGTAAGAGCCTAGCCCCGAAGAAAAAGGGGAAAGAGAAGGAAGAAGACCCTCCCATGGAGGGATTGATCCCTGTATCAGGGAACCCCTTCAAGGGGGCCCACACCACATTCAAGGAGCCTATCTACAAGTTGTTGCACAAAATCAAGAAGGAGCCCTTCTTTAAGTGGCCTCCCAAGATGCAAGGCGATCCATCCATCAGAATCCAAAGCGCGAGGTGTTTGTACCACAAGGACGTGGGACACCTCATTGAAGATTGTAGAGTCTACAAATCCTTCATAGAAAAGTTAGTACATGAGGGATATCTCAAGGAGTTTGTCGAGGAAGATCCACCAAGGGGGACACATACTGTTGAGGACCAGACTGCCGTCCATGGCAACATCATCGACGTCATCCATGTCTGCCCTTTAGAGCTTCCAACAACTAACACCCTTAGGTCTGACCTAAAAAGAATAGCCTTCGACCGGAAGGTGGAAGACAAGGATGGGGGCCAGGCAGGCAAGAGGCCTCAGACGGATCATGGGAGTATCACCTTTTTCAAAGCCGACCTAGCAGGCGTGGTCCTCCCCCACAAGGATGCGTTAATCATAACTTTACGAATCGGTGAATTTGACGTCAAGAGAGCATTGGTGGACTCAAGAAGCTCGTCGGAGGTCATGTACTTTGACGTACTGAAACGAATGGGCCTTGGGTCCAAGGATCTGACCATAGTCAGGAGCCCCCTTATCAGGTTTAATGGATCATTTGCCCTACCTCTAGGCAAGATTACTCTCTCGGTCATCGCAGGACCTGTCACCATTGACACAAAGTTTGTAGTGATTGAATCTGACTCACCACACAATATTATCATAGGGCGGACTTGGTTACATTCGCTCGGGGCAGTGCACTCCACCTACCACCAGAAGCTTAAATTTCCCACTCTAAGGGGGATAACGGAGATTTGTGGAGACCAAGCGTCTGCTAAAAGTTGTTTCTACGCCTATGTAAAAGTCGGGGTCGCCTCCAAGGAGAAGGAGCGTGCCCCGGAGAAAGTTATGAACAAATAGCAATTACAGTCCGGGCAACTGGGGATCGATGAGCCGCGGATCGACCCAGCCGATCAATCCATGGAAGACCTCCGAAAGGTACTCCTGGCAGAAGGTGACGAGGAGAGATATTTCTTGATCGGATCCGCCATGTCCTCGGCCGAGCAGGAAGAGATGACCGATTTTTTGAAAAAAAATGTAGATGTGTTTGCATGGGATGCCACGGAGATGAAAGACATAAATCCTGATGTTATAACTCACATGCTTCATGTAGATCCCACTCATAAGCCTGTAAAACAAAAACCACGGTGCACGGCGCCTCATCATGCCTAGGCAGTTAATGAGGAGGTTGAAAGAGTACTGAAAGCCGACGCCATCCGGGAGGCACAGTTTTTCGAGTGGTTATCAAACATCGTCTACGCCAAGAAGAAATGTGGGAAATAGCGTGTTTGAGTAGACTTCACAGACTTGAACAAAGCTTATCCCAAAGATGATTTTTCCCTCCCAAAGGTTGATCAATTGGTCGACGCCATGGCAAGGCACGAGCGTATGAGCTTCATGGATGCCAGGGGCAGGTTACCACCAGATCCCCCTCCATCCACCAGACCAGGAGAAAATCGCCTTCATCATTCCAAGAGCAATGAGTGAATGCATGTGCTACTTATCAAAGACTCATGAATCGGATGTTCAAGCGACAACTGGGGAACACCATGGAGGTGTACATTGACGATATATTGGTCAAGAGCAAGAAGCGGAATGACCACGTTGCGGACTTGGAAGATGCTTTCTCCACCCTATGGGAGTATGGATTCAAACTGAATGCAGCCAAGTGCGCATTTGGAGTTGGCTCTCGAAATTCTTGGGGTACTTAGTGACCACCGTGGAGTCAAAGCCAACCTGGAATAGATACAAGCTATCATGGACGTACGTAGTCCCCGGACCGTCCGGGACGTCCAGAGACTCACATGAATGTTAGTCGCCCTGAATCGTTTTATCTCTCGATTATCAGACAAGTGCAAGCCTTTCTTCGGAGCAATCAAGAGGTCCGAGAAAGACACATGGGATGAACAATGCGAGGAGGTGCTTGGAGGGATCAACGAGTACCTCAGGGTCCCCCCGGCCTTGTCCGTCCCGGAAAAGGGGAGATGTTGTTGTTCTACTTGGCCGTTTTAGAATTCACCGTTAGCGGCGTATTGGTCCATGCGCACGAACACGAGCAGAAGCCAATATATTATGTCAACAAAGCTATGTTAGATGCAGAAACAAGGTACTTTCCATTAGATAAGTTGATATTGGCCCTAGTTACGGCTACGAGGAAGCTCAGACATTACTTTCAGGCGCACCCAATCACCGTCCTAACCGATCAACCTTTGAAGGTAATCTTAAGGAAGTCAGACCTCTTTGGGAGGATAGCAAAATGGGCGATGGAAATGGGGGAACATGACATTCATTACAAGCCTTGCACTACAATAAATGGCCAAGTGTTAGTAGATTTCTTAGTAAAGTTTACCAAGGGGGAGCCGTCTGTCCCCGAGGTGGAGCTGTCTGCGGCTAGCAAAAAACATTCCTGGAGCCTATGCGTGGACGGAACCTCTAACAGTAAGGGTTCCGGAATCAGGGTATTATTAGTCTCCTCGGAAGGACTCGTCACGGAGCAAGTCGTACGACTGGGCTTCAAGGCATCCAGCAATGAAGTAAAATATGAAGCCCTTATCTCTGGACTTAAACTGGCCAATGCAGCAGGGGCTGCAGAGTTAACGGTCCAGCGCGATTCTTTGCTGGTGGTTAACCAGATTAATGGAGAATTTGAAGCGAGGGATCCAATGATGAAAGCGTATCACCACGAAGCCATGTCCCTGCTCCGCAAGTTCAGGAAGGTGGAAGTCAAGCAAGTCCCCCGAGACAAGAACTCTCATGCCGATGCCTTGGCATGTTTGGCCTCGGCGTTAGACTCTGACATGACACGGAGGATAATTGTGGAGTTCCTTCCCAACTCCAGCATGGACGATGTCCCCGGAGTAGCAGCCATCTAGGAGAGGGAGGAATCCCCAAGCTAGATGGATCCCATACTCAAGTTCCTTATCTCCGGGGAACTTCCTGAATGCTCCAAGGAAGCCAGAAAGATAAAATTACGAGCTCCAAGGTTCTGGGCCTCCCCAGATCAGAAAATCATTCTCTGGACCTTATCTACTTTGTGTTCGTGAAAAAGGGCTAGATTTGGTGGGACTCGACTTGGACAAATCTTGATTTCACAATTGTATTAAATTTATTATCTGATCTTAAAATTTGGAATTAAATTATATAGTAATTTTTTTGTAAAATATATAATAATTATAAAAAAAATTATTATCTTTCTAAAATATTACTCAAGATCTCAAGTGAAATTTTCGTCTTAGACACCCAATTATATTGGGCCATCCTTACTATTTTAATCGACAGATATATGAAAAAAGTGACAAAGTAGACAATGCCTACTGATGGGACACTTCTGAGAAAGAGCAGGAAGTTGACTTGTGTCCTTGGCACCGAGGACACCTCCAGCATCCTGATGAAGACACGTGTCCTTGGCACCGGGGATACTTCCATCACTTTGATTGAAGACACATGTCCTTGGCACCGAGGACACCTCCATCATCCTGATGAAGACACATGTCCTTGGCACCGAGGACACCTCCAACAATCTGATGAAGACACGTGTCCTCGGCACCGAGGGCACCTCCAGTATTATGATGAAGACACATGTCCTCGGCACCAAGGACACCTCTAGCATTCGAATGAGGACACGTGTCCTCGGTGTATGAGCTCTCGGAGCACTGTGACTTTGACACGTCACCTCAGCCACAAGGTGGATTATTGACAGTTGCAGCCTATCAAAGTCAGAGTTAGACAATGAATCATTAAGCTTGCTTTCCCAAAGGAGTTAGGATAGAAAAGACATGACCAACGACCAAAGGGAATTGAACACGTGGCACAAAGTACAGAGTTGGGGGCCAATGGACAAGAATGCCCCCGCTGGCGCGCAGTCATCACAGAAGAGCATTCAATGATCCTTCAAGAGGATGGTACATGTTTATCGCCCAGAGAGCCTTGGTAGAAGGGCATTAAGTGCTGGGGGCCCGAGTATTTAATGCTGATTGACTTCCCAAATGAGACAGGAGGCATTCTGCCCAAGGACTGTTCACCCCCACCTATTGCCTCCCAGATGGGCCAATGGAGATCTCTCCCTAGGGGGACCCACCTGCCAGCAATGATGACTTCCATGAAAGGTATAAGTAGCTCTCACAATATGGAAATAAGGTACGCAAACCATATTCTCAACAATACAATAGTGTATTCTCCTCTCTCTCACACGTACTGATTTGATCGTCGGAGGGGATACGCTGAAAAACACTCTGGCGCCCTTCTAACCCTCTTTTCTGAGTGGCAGATTCCTTCTTGACTCGCCAGAATAGCGCAGACAGCTGGAAAAATAATTCATCACCACTCCTTAGTAGCATTATCACTCCCTCTTGCCAAGGGATCTTCGACTTTCAAGTAAATCTCGTGTTCATCAAAAGAGATATCTGTCATTTTCTTTTATTGTGTGAAAATCACCGCGCACACCTACCTTCAAACTTACTCAAATCCCCATTGCACATTAGCCAAACGCTTTTAAGCTTCATTTCAAGATGTGTTAAAAGGTCCAAACTGCCCGATTGAGAATGCAGTAAAAGTTAACAGAGCAAGCCATCTCTCATTGCATTGTTAATCTGTCGATTGGAAGACATTTTTAAATTACTAAGCAAACAACATGCATCTCAACTAAAAGAATACGCGTAAAACCCCATTTTGCCCTTTTGAAAGATGCAAAAATTCTCAGTTTGTCTCCCGAATGATTAATATTTTGACATTATCCCCTCAAAGAAATAAAAATATTGTAATATGGTCTACCATCTTATTTTCATTTGATTGTCCATCTGTTTTGTAATTTTTAATTGGTTGATTTGACACAAAACAAATAGACGATCATACGGAAAAAAGACGGTGGACCACATTGTAATATTTTTATTTTTTTGAGGGGACAATATGAAAAAATTAATCATTTAGGGGTAAATTGAGAATTTTTGTATCTTTTAGAGGGCAAAATGGGATTTTTCCAAAGAATAAAGAAGAAAAGCAAAGAGAAGCTTAGAATCAAAGTTAAACATGGTTATACAGGAAAAGGATATTAGCTTCACTTTAGCACATAGAATACAGTCAGATGTATTAAAAAAGTGCTCAATTCATGGGTACTATTTGATGCACATGCCCACCCCCACTAGCCATGCAAGGCAGAGATGATCCCTTGCAATATCCATGAAGAAACCTAAATATTCTCTTATAGCCGGGTCTCTTTTATAATCTTGAGAGAGAGAGAGATGAAGCAAACAAGTGACAGCAGTGTGAAAGAGACACTAAAGAAAATTTACATACCATCTTCATCACTCTCTATCTCTCTCTCATGGAAATGTTACGGCTCTCTCTTCCCGTTTCTCTACGTTTCAAGTTAAAGGTCCCAAATAATCAACAGAGATCGCCATTCAAGATGATTTCTACTACTCCATCAAGTTTGTTTATAACCAATTCACATCAAGCTGGCTGTCCAAATTTGCTATTCCCTCCAGCAAATCAGGTCTCAACTTTACATATCACCGCCTTTCAAATATTTATTCCTAAAAATAAAATTATTAGTGTTAAATTTGTAGTTTGTTTTGCTGAACATTATTTTTACTTAATAGCACTTTTAGTCCTTAAAATATTTATTTTTATCAATTTTGTCAATTTTGTCTCTCTCTCTCTCTCCCAGCCCTTGAATCCACAAACTGGTGGTTGGAATTTGAGATCCATAACCACCGAGCTAGAAGAAAAGTCAGTTGGTCCCTAAAGTATTTAATTCGTGTTATTTTGATCTTTAAATAGACGGACCGTAAAGTTTTTGACAAAATGATCACGTGTTGGACACGTGATACTGTTTAAAAAAATGATACGTGATCACTTCCGTAAAAAAACTTAATGGATTATTTGATTAGGGACCAAATTGACAAAATTAATACAATGAGAACTAAACTGACAAAAAATGCATATTTCAGGAACTAAAAGTGCTATTAACCCTTGTTTATTTTTGATTTCTCAACTTTCTAAACTGGTTAAAATTTAAATTTTTTTTGTTTTTTTTGTTTTTGCAAGGTTCTGGGTACTGGATATATCTGTATCTGTATTGAAGAATTTATTAATGTCAGAGTGTTGCAGCAATAGTATTTGGTGATGGATCACAGCCAGACAGGCTCTACCCATTGACAAAGAGAAGATCAGAAGGGGCAATCCCTATAGCAGGCAATTTCAGGATCATTGATGCAGTTGTGAGCAACTGCATAAACAGTAACATAAACAAGATATATGCTCTCACACAGTTCAACTCCACTTCTCTCAATTCTCACCTTTCAAGAGCTTATACTGGAGCACGCCTTGGGAAAGAGGGATTTGTCGAAGTAATTGCAGCTTACAAGAGTCCCGAAGATGAGACGTGGTTTCAGGTTAAACAATTGGTGTTATTGCTCTTTAGTAACCCACATTTAAACATCTATTATTTGATGAGCAATGCTATACAGACTTACAAATTTGACTTGGTAATTTGGTTGTTATATTTGTTATTGATTTTACTGTGGGTTCGACTATTTATTAAAACTTACTATCTATTCAATGGTAGTAATTTATCAAGTCAATTTTTTAAGTCTATTTAACATTTTCCTTATTTGATTAAAGGCAATTCTAATTGAGTAAACCACGTATGACCGTCAAACTATGATTTTTATGTCAATGAAGTTCTTGAACTTTTTTTTATGTCAATTGAGTTATTGAACTCTTTAATTATGTCAATTGAGCCTCTCAACTCTCTAACTGTGCCAATTGAGTCCTTCTGTTTACTTCCATTAGAGTATGCCATGCACGTGATCATTTGGCACAAAAAAAAAAGGGCTCAATTGACACAATTAGAGAGTTCAGAGGCTCAATTGACACAAAAAAAAAAGAAAGTTCAGGGACTTAATTGACACAAATGTCATATTTTAAGGGTTATATGTGTAGTTTATTCTTACTCATTTGTATCACGTGAGTGACATACTTTACAACTTTCTGTTAAAAAATCTAACGGAGATAGACAGAATGACTTAATTGACACAATTATAGAGTTTAAGGGTTCAATTGAAAAAAAAAATTATTTATGAGCTTAATTAACACAATGATCATAATTTGAGGGTCATATGTGTAGTTTACTCATTCTCATTCCTTCTCTATGTTCCATTTTTTTAGGGAACTGCTGATGCTGTAAGAAGATGTTTGTGGGTACTAGAGGAGTATCCAATCGTTGAGTTTCTAGTCCTTCCTGGTCACCATCTATATAGGATGGACTACCAAAAACTTATAAAGGCTCATCGGAACAGCGACGCTGATGTAACTGTTGCAGTCTTGAGTAGCAGTACGAGAAATCAGGATCCGTTTTTGGGTACTTTTAAGGTAAATTTTGAGAGTGAAGTTACTGAGTTCATTGAGAAACCAGAAAAAGGACAACTGAAATCCATATCAGTGAGTTTTTCTACCTTCCTTTGCTTAGAACTTGTCTTCTTTCTTGTATTTTTTACCATTATCTTGCTAAACAAACAGACTCTAAAGGTCTAATTTAAAGTTTCAGGTAGGAAGCTCCATAACATTGGATGATATTGGCCACAAGAATTTCCCCAGTATGGGGATCTATGTCATTAACAGAGATGTCATGATAAAGCTTCTCAAAGAATATTTTCCAAAAGCAAATGACTTGAGGAGTGAAGTAATACCCGGTGCAATAGCCCTAGGAATGAAGGTCAGTTGTGTACTTTTAAATTCAGGGTTAATAACACTTTTAATCCTTAAAATATGTATTTTTTGTCAATTTAGTCCTTATTGTATCAATTTTATTAATTTGATCCTTAAAGTATTCAATTTGTGTCATTTTGGTTTATACATAGATGGACCGTTAAGTTTTTGACGGAATGATTACGTGTTAGACATGTAATACCGTCAAAAAACTTGATGGATTGTCTGATTAGGAACCAAAGTGACACATATTGAATATTATAGGGACTAAATTGATAATATTGATACAATGAAGACTAAATGACAAAAATGCAAGAATATTCAATACAATAGTGATACCATGTCAACATTGATGATATAATATCACAAACCAATAATAAAATTTCAAATGAATAAAGTGAACTTTAATTGGATAGTTATTGGCTTAAATGAAAGAAGAGTGAATAGTTATCGATTTACATGAACACATAATTTATTAGCTTATGTGGGGTCTACTTCCTTATTTGTTTGCATATTATTGGTTGGTGATACCACGTGACAATGTCGACGTGATATCACTATTGCAATGAATATTTTTTCATATTTTAGATACCAAAATTGCTATTAACTCTAAAATTTATGCCTTATTTATGTTTAACTCCTGAGAAAAAAAATTACTTTGTGCAAGGATCAGGTTCATGCATATCAGTTTGATGGATATTGGGAGGACATGAGAAGCATTGCAGCGTTCTACTATGCCAATATGGAAAGCACAAAGAAAACAACTATGGCATATAAGTCAGTAACTTTGATACCAGGAAAGCCAAAAGATTTTTTATTTTTTTTTGGTCAGGGTTGTCCGGATCAGTTTAGGCGCACTTCAATTAATTCCTCTCCCGGTCCGGTCAAAGGCATACCATCCATGCCGGGACTAGGATATTCATGAGGGATAAATCATTGATAGCCCGACTCTAGGGGGTTACCAAGATTCGAACTTAGAACATTTAGTTTTACAACTTATCCATGTTACCACTTAAGCTATAAAGCCAGTGCATTGCTTTACTTATAATTGGTACCCTCACCAACTAACACAAACTTCATCTTTTGGGTAGCAGCTTCTACGATGGAGATTCTCCTGTGTACACTCTGCCTCGGCATCCACCTCCAACTCTAATAACTGATGCTGTGATTACAGATTGTGTTATTGGAGATGGCTGCATTCTCAATGTAAGCAAACTACTTTTCATCAGCTACTAATTTATAGAAAAATACACTCTTTTTTTTCATGAAAACTTCGTGTATAACAATGTAAAATTCGTTTTCGTCCTCCTCTCACTGTATATCTTCTTGCAAATTTTGAAAACAGAGTTGCAAGATCATGAGGACAGTAGTTGGTCTGAATACAAGGGTTGGCGACGGGGCCATAATCGAGGACTCAGTAATCATGGGTTCTGACATTTATCATGTAAGAGACGCGTAATAAATATAGAATCTTTTGTTCGTTAATGCATTGGGTGTTTGGAATCCACACGAAATTTAGTCACTTCTAATAGCATTTGAGATTTGTATTAGTTGTCGGAAATGCAAGGTTCCAAACAATGACATTGCTGCTTCTTTGTCATTCATATGCAGAAAAATGCTATGCAAAAAAACCAAAATTTGATTTCAAATAACGTGCAATGTGTGTTGTAACAGACTAATGCTGTGCAGAGTGGTAGTGCTGAAGGCAAGGGCATTGGCATTCCGATTGGAATTGGGGAACGTTCGTACATAAGGAAGGCTATAGTAGATAAGAATGCAAGGATTGGCAAACATGTTATGGTACTTTAAAATCAAATACCCATGCCAGTAGTTTTATTTTTTTTGCAATGTTGTAATGAATTTTTTAGTTCTGCATATTGATAATTGCTACCCAGGAAGCAGGATACATATACGATGAATACGTCTATAAATATATATATTTTTATATTTTTACTATTATGTAATAACTTAATAACTATAATTTTTAGTGATTCCTTAACAATAATAAATAGCATTAACAATTTTTTTATTTTTTAAAAGTTATTTATCTGTCTTACTATGGTACATCTACATAGTGAAAGTGATCAATTAAAAGAATAAGAACCAATATTTAATTACTAGTTATTTTCCGTGCTTAAAGACACGGAATAATAAAAAAAATGGTCAACAATAAACATATTTGTATTCGCACCCAAATCAAATTACAAACATAGAGCAGAGAGAAATGGGTGGCAACGACCATGGTGGTGGCAGCCGTGGGTGACAACGGTGATGGTGGTGGTGGGTTTTGGGTGATGGTGGTGGTGGTGGTGAGTTTTTTGTTGATGATGGTGGTAATGACAGTTATGAGTGATGGTGGTAGTGGTGGTGGGTGTGGGTGGTGGTGGACGACGGTAATGGTAGTTGGCAGTGGTGGTGGTGGGGCAACGACGATAGTGATGAGCGGTGACGATGGTAATAGTGGGTGACAGTGTGTGGCTGTAGTGGTGGGCGATGATGGGTGGTGGTGGTAGGTGTGGTGGGGGTGGGTGACAGTAGTTGGTGGTGATGGTGAGCGACGACGGGTGGTTGTGAGTTGTGGTAGTGGGTGACGGTGGGCAACAATGGTGGTGATGAGTGCTGACGGTGGGTGTGCGATGATAATGGTAATGATAATAAATATAAAAATAAGACGACGATGGTGGTGGATGATGGCGGTGGTAACAATCGGTAGTGGGTGGCGATGGCAAAGGGTGAGGTGGGGTGGGGGTGAAGGTGGGGTAGTGGCGGTGGTGGTGGCGGCGGTGATGCCGACGACGACGATGGTGTGTTGGCGGCAGTGGTAGTGGTGGGATGACAATGGAGCTAGGGTGTGGCAACGGTTGTGGTGGAAGTGGGGATGGTGGTGGTGGTGGGGCGGTGGAGGTGGTGGTGGTGTGGATGGTGGTAGTGGGGATGGTGGTGTTGGGGTAGTGGAGGTGGTGGGGCGGTGGTGGTACGGGTGATGGTGGTGGGTGTAGTAGAGTGGCGATAGTGATGGTGGCGGCGGTGGTGGGGGTGGGGGTGGGGGTAGTTGTGGTGGTAGTAGTGATGGTGGTGGGGCGATAGGGGTGGTGGTGGTAGAGGTGGTAGTGGAACGGTTCCAAATACAATGTTTTTTTAAAGTACTTATGAGAAATAAGTCCTAAAACCATTTTTAAAAAGTCACTTCAAACACAACCTTAGATACCTATTTTTCTTATTAAATTTGAGGTGTTAATATTAGTCGTCGGATTAACTTTAAAGTAAAATTTAAAGAGATTTCTACCGCGAATAGCAAAAGTGGCGGCGGCGGGGGTGGGGGTAGTTGTGGTGATAGTGGTGATGGTGGTGGGACGGTAGGGGCGGTGGTGGTAGAGGTGGTAGTAGGACGGTTCCAAATACAATTTTTTTTTAAAGTACTTATGAGAAATAAGTCTTAAAACTATTTTTAAAAAGTCACTCCAAACACATCCTTAGAGACCTATTTTTCTTATTAAATTTAAGGTGTTAATATTAGTCGTCAGATTAACTTTAAAGTAAAATTTAAAGAGATCTTAACCGCGAATAACAAAAGTCATTTTGTTTATCTTTTAAAATTTGAATTGTATTGTACTTTATTATATAGATTTTGTTTGCTTAAAAATATTTGTTGTTAAGATTATAGAGTAATCAACTTATTTAAACTCTTTGGACATGTGATAATGAATAATACTTGGAAAACACTCACGTATCTTCCAAGTTATATGAATTTTTATTGATGTATTGCATTGTATGTGAAATCAAAAAGAGGAGGTGAAGATTAAATTAAAAATTATACATATTTTTTTGCATATAGAAGTATCCGCGAAGTATCTATATATTTTATTTATTATTGGACACGTTTGGTGTGTATCTGATATGTCTCATTCGAGTATTCGATAAATATTGTATCCGATACGATAATTGATACGAATACGTCGACTTTAAAGAAGTATCCGTACTTCATAGATTGCTACATTTTGAAGTCTAGGTATATTTGTTGCCAAGAAGAAAACAATTATTTTCTTGAATTCTCTCTTTGGGTTCATGGCATATTCCATCTGAAAATTTATAGCTATAGGCCTAAAGGCACATCCATTACTCACTTTATATCTCTGTCTATCTGTATGTGTATATATATAGAAAGGTGTTCACATATATGATATATGCACAATGCATGCACTTTTAGTTGATAGATGCATAATGCATAAATGCAAATCTTTTTATGTGTATGCATTTCATTACTGTGTATTTCATTGCCCAAAGTAAGTTGAGGGAAGGTCTATCTTCTTTTATCATTATAAATTGTATGTATTTTGGTGTAATGTAGATCATAAATAAAGACAATGTCCAAGAAGGGAATAAGGAAGCTTATGGCTACATCATCACGGAAGGGATAGTGGTAATTATACGGAGCGCAGTTATACCCGATGGAAGTATCATATGAATATCGACCCAAGTTATTTTTATACATGATTCTTTCATTATTTTGGACACAAATGCATACTTTCTCTCTCTTGAATTGGTGGAAAGCTCAAGAGCACGTAGATGTTTAACGAACAAAATAACTCTTTGTTGACAATAAAATTTCATACATACAAAAGGATTTCAGTTTCATGGAATTTTTGAATCTCCCTAGCATTTATGTGAAAATATTGACGCAATTATTAGGATATATTCCTATTTTATTGATCAATAAAGATAAATTTTATTAAGGATCTCCAATTACAAGAATATGAAAGGCATATCTTATGACACAACATATAATTCCCTCGTGGAAAAACAAGCAACAAGCTAGCAAATGAGGTATTCTTTTAGTTACAAAAACAATGCAAATTAACTAGACATCGGAAAAACACAATAGTCTACAATACTTGAGAATACTGAACCTAAGGATTATAGTTTATCAACTACTAGGGGTAACCCGTGTCTGAAAATATAGTGCAATGTGAATGGTTTTGAGATGGATATTAGTGGCCGTTAGATAAATCTATTTGAGACCGTTAGATGTGCTTATTAAAGTCTGTCATATTATTATAAATTGCAAATGATTTCATAAGGGGCCGTTGCTTGTTACAAGGGTAAAAGTTCAAGCTAATAACTATAAGATCATAGGTTCAAATCCGAAGAAGGGTTATTTTGTTCGACTTAATATTGCAATTTCAAGCTCATATTTTGATCAACTTTGGCCTTCATTAACAAAAAATTTTAAATAATGGGCTTGTTTGGAGCCGATAGAAATAGGTTGATTGTATAGGCTTTGGAGTAAAATAAGTAAGGTTTGTTTAGACTGTGAGCTCCATCAAATATTGAAATTTAGTGTTAATCCTATAGTTCCACTGAAACTACAATATTAGGTCAGTAAATTAGGTCAAATTTTTAAGTCTAAATAACATTCATCTTTTGGAAGATTGAAATTTCAAAATTAAACTACCGATTCACCTTTCTTATGAAACCACTTTCATTTGATGAAAACAATCCGGACGAAATATTACACTTTGGTCGGCCTCAGCTATGTCCCTATCGCACTTTTCCCCCTCAACTATCACGTTTCTCACATTACATCTCCAACGATAGTTATTCATATGACATTGCCCTTTCAGCTATTACATTTCTCACATTGCACCTTGAACTATGGTTCTTGGTTGACATGTTTGTGCAATTCATCTCATTTAAAATTAGGATATGTTTAGTACCCAAACTTTTTTGTGAGAATTGCTAAAAACTATAAATTTCATACATAATTTGTCAATAAGTCTAGGCATGTATTTTTTAAGGTATGAGATCTAGCTTACCAGAATTTTTTTGTCATGTAGTCCAAACTAATTTTTCTCTATTTCTATATGACAATATTACCCCGACTCTCTGTCACGCCCCGAACCCGATCCTCTTGGATTCGGTATGCGAACTACAATTCCATCACAATTGCCAAAATTCATCTTCAAATATTAAAAATAATTACATCCATTACAATTGCCAACTATTGAAACCATTACAGTAAATAAATAACTAATATTCCTTAATCCTCAAGTGATTTGATTCTCTAGTGCCTTTCATCGATCCTGTATCGAACCTCCGTTTGAGAGGGGTAAATGGGGGTGAGCTTGGGAGGCCCAGTAAGCAATTTACAACAAAATATACAAAATCACAAGGACACATGATAATCCAACAATCAACCGCAAAATCAACAAATAAAATGTGCATTTAACACAGACCCCTTCATAAAATCATACAAAGCCCCACGATTCAATTCAAATCACTTGTGGCTTCATACTTGGTTCGTTTCGGCTACATACTAGGCACTACTCGGTACATCTCATTCTAATACACTCTCCTCAGGGCCACAATCACATCCCAAAACCATGTCAATGTCACCGAGTATGCCTGACTCATGTGTTAATAGGTCCCAAGTATTCTACCAACAAAATATTTTTTGCACAACAAATACAAAGACACATCAAACTGAAGCCCAAACAAACATCACAAATCAACGGTTAAACAATCGATTAGAATACAACGATGATACCAATAAAATGACTCTTTGCAAAGAGATTTATTGATGTAGGGTAGCATGTATAAAAAATGAGATTAAACAATAGAAACTCTATGACAACATTGGAAGAAAAAAAAATTCATACAAATGGATTACAATCACACTCACACACTCAACTTGAACTCTTCAACTTCTTCTCAACTATACTTACTTCTAATACTAGACTATATATCCTATTTATATAAGTCATACATATAACTCGTAACATTACATTCGCACACCACTACATTCACCAAAGTATTAAGACATTATTACTTGAAGAATTAACACCCAGTAATACTCTTGTCTTCCATTACTTGCATATTCCTTGTCCATTACCACATACCAAATTAACACACCTTAATAATATAATAAAGCTCTAAAACAAGTTTATTTTTCAACATCCATTCTTCACTGGTGCAGTTTAAAAGGTGATAGTAAAGAGGTCCCCTTTCCATCGAGTCCTATCTCGTAGAGACGTGTCATATACTCTTTAATGGTGACCTCCCTGTAGATTGGGGAGTTTTCATCAGATAACAACTCTTTGATCGGCCCATACAATCTGGACGTAGTCTTTTCATTAATATGCGTTCTGAAAAACGCCGCCATTGAAGTTCTTGGGCCTACATCTTTCACCAGTACCCTGTGATTCACGCTTTTAACTCTATCATTCGTGATGATCTGCAAAAACAAACACATTAATGATATTGTGAGTTCAAGAGATCCTTTATTTTGTTCAAAACTCTATGACAATGGAGAGTTTTTAAGGGAAAAATACCGTCGCACATCCAAAACACGACAAACTAATAGTAGAGAAAAATGAACAAAGGAGTCATAATGGAGCGTAGCTGGGGAAGCAACACAGGTATTCGCTCTAGCCACCAACAAAGATTGATCCAGTTGATGTTGGGGACTTTCCTGGGAATGGAAATCCTTGATCTAATGTATTTTTCAACCAAATTCCACCATGTAGTCTTTAGACTTCACAATTTTAGGAAATTTTTGGAATACTCATAAACTACTGCAAAAGTTTGCAGTTAATTTCCATTAAGTCTCCTAGAATCATAACAAAATACACTTATATATGTCTAACTTAAAACTTTATATTAGTGGTAATTTTGATTTAATTAAGATTTTAGTTCACCATTTAGCGTAAATTAAGGTTTCAATGTACTATTTGCAATTTTTAAATTTGAAAAGCCCTCATTCAATCGTCAATAATAGTTTTCTCTTTTTTTTTTTCTTCTTCTGAACTCAAGGTTGTTTTGTATATTCATCCATTGGATTGAATTTTTTTTTTTTTTTTTGTGATCGTTCTTTAATAGAAAAAATTGATTTTTCCGTGTTCCATCATCACTGCATTAGATGTAAGTGTAACTATTAGACATGATTGGTGATACCGACTGCAAAATAAATTAGACAAGACTTAATTAAGTTGAATATGAAATCTTGATGGCAATACAACAGACTATTCATACCAACTTAGTAGTCTTTAATTGTGCGAGTTTAATAAAAACTACTCGAATAGGTAACGATAGATCATTATTGCAGTGAACAAAATATATAAAAACTATATATATATATACTTGCCTGTAGGAAATCACCAGCGTTAACTACTACAGCTCCGGGCAAGGGGGGCACATCCACCCATTGATTCTCATGCAAGACTTGAATGCCACCCACTTGGTCTTGGAGAACAATAGTAAGAAATCCACTGTCTGTGTGGTTGGTAGCACCAAGAGTCAATTCTGGTTCAGGGCATTTTGGGTAGTAATGGCCAACGAGGAAGAGACCCTCGGCACAACCGAAGTTTTTCAGGTAGTTGGGATCGAGTCCGAGAGCCTCCGAGAGTAATTCAAACAGAGTGAGACCCAAACTCAAGAGGTAGTTGGAGTACTCAAACATTATCTCTCTGCAAGCTCAACATTAAGTAGAGTAAATATATTGAACACATGAACCTAAAAAAATGAATGTCCATGACACTAAAAGTACTTAAGGCAATCACAGAGCTAGCTAGGACATTACTTTACGCATTGGGTCATAGTCATACCATTGATAAAACATCTAGGAGAGAGAGAGAGACTCGGGCCCCAAGAGTACAGGACTTCATAGTGCATACCAAAATAGGGCAATGTTGGGATGAAAAGAACTAGAAACTAGTAGACCTATAATCAAGGGTAGGGATGGCAGTGGACTGAAGCGGGGGCGGAGGGTGTAGTCTCCATCTCCGTATCCGCGTAAAAAATTTTTGTCCACCCTCATTAACGGGTATAATTTTCATTCTCATCCTCGTCCGCAGGTAAATTTGTAATCCCCACCCCCGCTTCCGTCGACCTTACCCGCCCCAACCCAAGCCCAAAGCCGAGTCCAAGTCAACATAATTTAAAATTCTAAATAAATTTAATATTTTAAATAATCCAACATACTTATAGAATATCATAACATAATTAAAAAACTTGTCATCTACAACATAATCCAACATAATATAATTAAAAATTTGTCTCCCATGTAAATCCAACACAACATCATACAACACAACATAATGTAACATAACAAAATTCAATATAAAAAAAAAAAGATCTACACTTTTACAAGCCAAAAATATAAAAAAAAATTAAAAAATAAAATAATTTCAAAAAGAAAAAATCATTCAATAATATGTAGATTTGTATTCACAACAACATGTATTTATACACACACACACAGATATATATATATATATACATATAAAAAAATAATAACAATAACGGGTAAAGCGGGGTGGGGGAGGCGGAGGCGAAGGCGGGGTGGGGCGGAGGCGGAGGCGGGGATAAGTGTCAGTCCATCCCCGCACATGTTTATATGGATATCCCCGTATACGTTCACCGTCTAATGCGTATGGTCCATTCACGGTTTAAACGAGACGAGTTTTAACGAATATTCATTTTTACCTGGTTCACTGCCGGTCCTAATCAAGGGTAATCCATCATCATAATTTCAGATACACCTACCTTGTCCTTGTTAAAAGGAGTTAAATGTTGAAGCATGTTATCAAATTCATGAATTAAGGTGTGTTATCCCAATTAAACAAGCAGTAGCACAATAAACATAATATATTGACTCTCCCCAAGGCTCAAAATAATGGGAATCTTGTGTACTAGACTGCTTACATACCTGAACACCACGGGCAAATCTTCTGGATTTGGTGGAAGAGGAGCCATAGGACAGTAAATAGTATCTTTCCATTTAGCTGCTGGTGCTTGATACAGATCAAAGTTACTGGTATATATAAAACTTTTCGTTAAATCACGCGTATAAAACTGTTTCTTCACCTCAGTGTCTTGCTCGTGAAACATTCGAACTCCATCTATCATTTCATTCATTACATTCACCGGAACTCCATGATTGATTAACTGGAAAAAGCCCCAATCTTCGCAAGCTTCCATGACTTTGTTGATGGCTTCATCACGTCGCGCTGCATCTTCATGGATGCCTCTCAAGTCTATGATTGGGATATTGTACTTCTGGGAGTTTCCTTTAGCATGCAACTTCACATCATGTTTAATTTGGTGATCATGGATAAATATACGTGGAAGTCTCGTCAGCCCGGCATCTACAAGCCCTTTTACACCAGCTTTTGAATCATCAAAAGTTTTCAATTCAGTTTTTCGAGCATAATCTGACATAACGAGAAAGCGAGGTATGGGGCAGGCTGTGACCACCATTTTCTTTTCTCTATAGGTAACAAGATGGAATACAAACCTTGTGTGAGTAACAAAGAAAAAGCAAGTACCAAGTATAGACAAGAAGATCTTTTTATCTAAGCAGACAATGCAACTACCACCATTTTTTTAGTGATTCAAGCAAATGGCTAATTAGGGTCATGTTGTTGTATAATTGATTTTTTTTTCAATTGATTCATTATTATTGACTCATGAATGACGGATCACACTGAGTCCGTTTGGTTAGGAAAAAAAAATGATGGAAAATAAAAATGATAGAAAGTGAAGTGAAAAAAAATATAATGTAAAAAAATATATTTTTATGTATGTATTTGGTTAGCATGAAAAACTTAAGAGAAAATTTAAAAAAAAATTCATTGTTTGGTTTAAAAGAAACGAAAATTACAAGAATTTTTTTCTAATTGTCTAAATTACCCTTAATTATATTAAATCGGTCTAAATAAGAAAAAAAACATTTATTATAATTAAAAGTTAATTTTTTTTTAAAAAGTGGCTCATAACTTAATTTTGAGATAAACATTAGCACCAAGGTCTCTAGGCCAAATTATGTGGTTAACCAAATTCATACAAATTTTTTTTTTAAAATTAATAACCAATAAAATATTTTAAGAAAAATAAGGGTAAAATGGGAAGTCAATTATAAATCACAACTTTCTTGCATTTCTTTGTAGTTTTTATAAGAAAAAAAAAGTTGTTAGTTGTGAGAAAATTTAAATATGAAAGAAAATTATTTTTTATACCATTTTTCATTTCACGTTAACCAAACACATAAAAATTTTAAAAAATTTCTCTTTCTTGCATTTTCTACCATTATCCTGCTAAACAAACAAAAATCTTCTCTCATGTTATTTATTTGTTCTGCCATAATCGATCTTATATGGATAAAGGAAATGAATTTGCTTGTAAACCAATCTCGTAACCTACTCTAATCATGGAATTATAATCAGTAATGGCATTATTTACTGACAAACTGTCAATAATTTTTGTAACTATGATCATGCACATACTTAACCAATTTGCTACATTATAAGGTCATAACATATTTCATGCTTTCACTTATCGGAAAAAAAAAAAAAAAAATCACACTTTCAAGTTAGTGTCTATGTTGGTGTCAATTCTATCGTCACTGGTCATTTGAGTTGACCTTTCTCAATTCCATAAATAGTGTCCAACGAATCCAAATCACACACATCGCAAAATTGATAACTTGAAGAACGATAATACAAAACTTTTTAGTAAGTCATAATACCTTCATCTCGACCAATGTTAATCGATTTGATCGAGCAAACTATACCACTTCAACTATAATAATATTTACTCAAATAATACAACCACCATACACCAAAACACATCAAATAATCACCGCATTGCTACCACTACATCAGCTCTGCCAAACCCAATTTATTGATTAGTGAGAAAAAACATTATAAATCATTTTTATCGCGCTGATGCGACAACTTATATTAATTCTGAAAGGCTTAAACATACACTGTAAACTTACAAAAATTCAAATATTCCATCCGTGTTGGTAATGCATAATTTCATGAAGAGCACTTCAATAGATGGTATTGTAGACCACTCGATTTTCTATTGGGTTTTTGGCCTTGGATTTTAGGGAATTTTGGCTCTCACTTAGGAGGAATTTTGGCCCCCTTGGGGGGATTTTAACCCCCAGTTTTGGGCATCTATATTTGATTTTATTCTTTGAGTTAAAGAATTTTGTGTAATATTCTTTTGTTAATACTGAAATTTTGGTGCTACGCTCATACCTTCTCCAATCATTACCGTTTTTTAAATTTGTTTTTAAAAAAATGGTAATAAAAACTAATAACAACTTTCTTCAATGTTAGAGCATCTTCTGTCCTTACCTTTTTTTATACCCTTTTTTAAAAAAAGATAAAAAATTCTAAAAAATCTTCTCCAATACCAAACTCATATCCATACCCATACCCATACCCATACTCATACGGAAATCCTTTTTTAACCCCAAATCAAGAGAAACTTAAATCCTTACCATTTTCACCAACGATGAGATTACACCTTTCTTTAAAGATTCAATAGTCATATTTATTCTCTTTTAAATTTGAGTTGATCCTCATTACTGTACCATAAGAAATATGTGGTTGTCAATTTTTTGCCATTAAATATTATCTACTAAAGTGATTCCTTGCCACTGAAGGTTATACATTTTTCTTTAAAGTTTGTAATTTTACTTATAACAGTGATAATGGTTACGATCTCTTGAGGTGAGCTTAACCCTTTAAGATAATATTACCACCTTTAGAGACAGAATTATCACTGTTATTGACAAAATTACAACCTTAAAGAAAAAAGGTGCAACTTTAAGATGCAAAGATATTACCTTTAGTAGATAATATTTAATGCCAAAAAATTGACAATCACACATTTATTATGGTACGGTACCAATAATTAGATTGTTGCTACCTAAGCCTCCCTTTTTAAAAATGAACAAAAATAAGGGAGAGGCTTTGGTAATGTTACGGAAGGTTTGGTAATGTTAATTAAATGTTAATTTGATGAATTTTAAATTTATAATTTTGAATGTTAATTTAAATAAAATTGAAAGTCAATTTACTATTATTTTTGATGAATTGAATGTTAATTAGATGAAATTGAAAGGTAATTTCGTAAAATTACAAGTCAATTTGATGTTAGTTTGATGTAACTGAATATAGTATAGGATTGGGACAAATTCAAAAAAAAAAAAAAATTTGAGTAATCATGATCGATCCTATCTAATTGGAACCTCTGGAAATTTTGTTTGAAAGAATTTTTGGACCATCAAATACATTAAGATCGATCCAATATAGTCATGATCGATTTTTATTGAGTGGAATCACAAAAAAAGAAAAAAATTCGTTGAATATTTGGATCCATTAGAGGCATTGTTATCGATCCCAAGTAATTATAATCGATCATAACTATTGAGGTAAAGTTACTATTTGTAAAGACAGTTATAATCTCTTATGGTAAGGCTACCATCTTTAATTTAAGGTAAAATTACTATTTTCAGAGGTAATGTTACAACTATTTGTAATTAAATTACAGCCTATAGAAGTAAAATTACCACTTTTAGAGGTAAGGTTATAACATCTGAAAGGAAGGTTACAATCTTTTACGGTAAAACTATTACCTTTGGAGGTGATGGTTCAATTATCTGAGATTAAATTACAGCTTGTAAGGGTAAAATTATCGCCTTTAGATGTGATGTACAAGCTCTTTTTGTAAGGATATAACCGTTTAAAGTAAATTTATCACATTTGAAGGTGACTTTGTAGAGGCTAAGTTACAATCTGTAGAGATAATAATTATCAATTTTAGAGGTTAGATTACAACTTTTTAAAATAAGGTTATAACCATTTATTGTGAAATTACTACTTTTGAATGTGAGGTTATAACCATTTAAAGTTAAGTTATAAATACTAGAGATAAAGTTATCACATCTAAAGATGAGGTGAGGTTACAATTTCTTTACCAATGAGTTTTTTGTCTAATGATACTCATTGTTTTGTGAATACTTCATCTTTTTGAGATCAAATGTTCAAATCCTATTTTTCCTCCAACAAAAAAATGTTACAATTTCTTGAGGGGAGCTTGCAATCCTTTTAGGTGGTGTTTGGATCACCATGGGAGGATTGGATTGGATTGGATTGGATTGGATTTGAATCTTAACCTAATCCTACCTAATGCAAAGTAGTCCGGATTGGAGGATTATAAAGTTTGGATTCAAATCCTATTCCATGTTTGGATATGTTTCATTTGGTTTGTGGGCCCCATTCACATGTGAAGGTAAAACATACTCAAATGACCATTGCACCATTGTGTAAAAAAATGTTATTCAATCCTATACAATGTTTGGAATCGAATGAAAAAAGTTCAATTCATTAGTATTGTCTTATTTAGAAAAAAAAATATGAATCAATAAATTACGCATTTTTACAAAATATTGTAATAAATATTTTTTTCATTTATTTAATTTAATTTGTATAATACACTTTTAATCACAAAAATCATATGCATCATGCAAAAACTCACAAATCGATACAACTCATGCCTAAGTCGTTATTTGTTTCTTTTTACTACCATCTGAAGTTGTGTGTTTAAAAATAAAACTTAATTATTTTTTTTCAATAAATAGCAAAATTAATCTGAACCCAATCCAAAATTTTTTCAATGACCCAAATGCAATTTATTTTCCATGAATTTTAGGGAATTTTAATATTATTGCCTGAATTAATAACACAAATCAGGTCAATTTAAAATATGTTGCTTTAATTAAAATGTTAATTTTTTTTAGAGTTCATCTAAACAAATGGATGAGCATAACATTTTTAAGATCTTAAAAATTTAAGATGTAATGAGATCCAACATCATAGAACAAATCTGATTTTTTAATGATACCAAAATTCTTTCATTCAAAGTTGACTTAGACCGAATATTTTCACACACTTACTCTCAAATCATGTGCTTGCATGCTACATTCTGTCAATTGAGAGACAATTTCTAACGGTACCAATTTAGTTCAAAAGTATAAGAGAGTTATGTGCTAATTTATGAACATAGGGAGTAAAGTGCAAAAAAACCGAACCACTAGGGTGTGAAGTGGATTTTAATTTGGTTAATTTCTCATCTTCTCCCGATGCTTCGGTTTCTCCATATGCTTCAGATATAAAGAGTGAGACACAGAGAGAGAGAGAGAACAAATGGGTATACATAGAAGCTACTTCCATGGCCAGATCGAACACTTCCATGGACAGATCTGGTCCATCAGCAGAGCAAGCATCACCATCGTCCATCAGCAGATCGAGCCTTCCATGGCCAGATTTGCTATTTCCATGGACAGATCTGGTCAACAGTGCTACTTCCATGGAGAAGGGGGACCAGTGTGAAAGTGAAAGTGAAGGGGAATGAAGGTAAAAACCCTACAATTTTTACTGTGGAGGGTATTTTAGATTTTAGCCATATAATCCTATTTCTCAATTCAACAGTCCCTCACAGCAGAAGGGATTGTTGAATCACCTGCAGATGGGATTCTTTGCTTCAAAACATACGGCCGATTTTTTCAAAACCAACGAAAATTCAATCCCAAACAACTTATCCAAACCAAAGATAAATGAACCTCATTCACAATTTTAATCCAATTCCCCTGTAATCTCCCCCTAATTCTGTCATCCAAACACCACCTTAAGGTAATGGTATCACTTTCAGAAACAATGGCAGCCTTGCCCTTTTTGGTAAAGATTACAAACTTTAAAGCCTTACCCTTTTCTAAGGCCCATATGTCATTGTCACTTACAATGCCAGCCTTGCACGGTAGGGATTGTATATATAGAATGACATAAAAATATATAATATTCCTATCACATATTTCAATGCCCAACGGTGCAAGGCTGGCATTGTAAGTGACAATGACATATGGGCCTTAAGGACAGATGCAATGCAGACAGAAAGGGACATAATTGAAAATAATAAGGATGACATCATTCAATTTATTTACTGGTATTTGATCTATTGTTAGCGTAATTCCACCTCAATAAAATAGTTATTCAAAATATATTTAAATATTATATTTTTTATTTTAGTTATCTATTTTTTCAAATTCACTACAACCACGTTTTCTATTTTAACTGATTATTTCAACTAACTTTAACTAATTTTCAATAATATAATTCAAAAATTCAACTCAAAGTATGTATAATCATCAACCCAACTAAAATCATATCATAATAATAATTCTAATTAAACTTTAAATAATACAACTTAATGGCAATTTAACACTTATTCACTTTAAATAACAAAAATCAATTGCACAATACGTCTCATAAATTTAAGATTTTCTCAAATACTTACATTAATATTTCTTAAAGGTCTAAATGTAAATATTCTATTATACGTAAAACTAAGAGAGTTTTCAAAATTTGGGGGGGTTTTCAGAATTTGGGAGGGGGGTTCAAAATTTATTTGGGGTTTTCAAAATTTGTTGGGGGAGTTTTCAGAATTTATCGAACACTTGACGCGCAAATTCAACACATCTGTGTCTCATGTACATACAAATTAAACAGTTCTGCAAAAACACATCAGAACCCAATTCAAACTTCCTCATCAACCCATATATCTGCATTCCTTGTTCAATGAAACCCATTCTAGAACATGCTTTCAACACCAAAGAAAACGAATATTTATCAACACAAAGCCCATAAATCGAGTGTATATCTCATTGAGGTAATTCATCAAACATATTGTGAACAATTAAAAGAAACACATCTAAAAATAATTCAAGAAGTCTGGCTGTTCAATGAAAGCAAGAGAAAACATATATTGGAGGAAGGAAGACATACCTGAAGGAGGAAGGAAGACCGATTCACAGTGTAGAAATGGAGCAGAAATGGAGAAAGGAAGATAGGCTGAGCGACTGAAGGGAGAGAGACTGGCGAGCTAACTGGCCTCTCCAGATCTGACGCGCGATTTGGCTTCCTAGATTTTGGCGAGCTGGATAGCTAGGGCGTTGGAGTACACGATTTAAAATTTTACTCGCTAAAATGGCTAAAAGGCTGCACTGGCGAGGGCGTTGGAAATGCTCTTAAGAGATTGTCTTTAAAGTTTAACTATGTACCTAGAAGTGTAAATAGGGCTGCTCACTGGGCAGCTACAGCTTGGAAGAATCAGAAACTCCCAAGCAACTGGATAGGTAGTCCACCCAGTGAGTCAAAGACAATACTAAAAAATGATTGTAACCCAATATAATGGCTATGCCAATCTATTCAAAAAAAAAAAAAATTATATATAAAATTTCTCATATTATATCTTAAAATATTAATTTTATTTCATATCTTTTTCGTGGGAAAATTTCATGGCCTGTCCTCAGCGAGTAGAGACGCACTTATGTTGCTCAGGCTCGTGACTCTGAGTAGAACCAAGGGCAAAACCTGAGTGTATGAACCGGTTCCTCAACTCATACAACATTTAAGTCAGGACTTGCGCTTCACCGGGGATTCAAGACCTACACCAGAGACTTGGATACGGTTCGTCCAAGTAACTGAGGTCTTATCCTATCAAACAGTCACGTTTTTTGCGCCCAGGGGACTTCGAACCCCTAACCTTTCACTGGAATGCCAGAGGCTCTGGCCAACTGAGCTACCCCAGTTGGTTAATTTTATTTCATATCACTTGGATAGATAACGATTATCAATTTTTTGATAGTAAATGTACATGTGAGTGGTCTATATTGCCAATAAGCAACTGTCTATTGCACATGTAAAGATTAAAAATAGGAAAAAATACATATTCATGTCCTTCCTAAGCTCCAAATTTTTTTTCTCTGACTGACCTTCTTTTTCTTCCCAACAATAATTTGGTTGCAAAAAAAATAAAATAAAGTGGTGCTAGACACTTAGCAGGAAACTCTTTGGGGTTTTCCTCCCTTATTTGACAAATTATCAAGTTTGTCGTTATCTATTAGAGTGATATGAATTAAAATTGATATTTTAAGGTACAATGTGAGAAATTTTATAATTAAGGGTGCAAAGTAAAACAAGAGTAATAGTTTAGAGGGTAAAATATAATTTACTAAAAAAAAAAACAGATCAATGTCTCTTACTTAAATTCGAATTCAATTTGAAAACTCGGCTGTCAATTATTTTGGGCTGTCACATGCGACACAGGACAAGCTTATGTCCTCCGACTCTTTCAGCAATTTGTCCCACCTTATCCGTAGTCTATTAAAGGCCTCAAATGGAAGTAATGCCTGAAATTGAAGTACGTAGTTGGTGAGTAGATATATCCAAATATGAAAGGGGTTATGAAACTATCAAAATTAGGATTTGTTTACTTACCGAAAGTTTTTTTCACCGCCAATGACTAATTCTTGAGTTTAAATTACAAAATTTTTAGGGTTAAGTTATAACTTTTTTGAAATGTTGAGGGTCGATTCTAATATTTCAAGATTTATTCTAAACACTCTAAAAAAGTTGTAATTTGATCCCAAAAGTTTATAAGTTAAACCCAAAAGATTATAATGTGACTCCAACAAATTATATTTTTTTAAGATTGATCCTAAGTTCTAACTTTTTTTTTTGTATACCACTCAACACCTACCATTCTATGACCAATACACATTCCATGTAAATCACAAGTCTAATTGGACTCGTGTTCAACTCAGAGACGACTCATACATACAACTCGGTCAATTCCTCCTAATCATCATTACATGACCCTATGATACCATTTCATATATTCAAGGTATGATATAACTTTCTTGCCATACCTAACTTTTTTTTTATCCTGCATTTCGTGCATAGCGCTCAATGTCGTATTGTGACATCGGGATCAATGTGTTTCAATACTCTCTAAGGTCAATATTACGATCTTGAACCTAACGAAAAAAAATCTACTAAAGCAGGTAAACATCATTAGAAGTCATATGATTAGATTAGATCCTCCAAATGCACCATATAATAAAAAGGGTGAATCACAAATCACACCCTTAAAGTATTGATGTGGTTCTTATTTGGTCCCTGAAATTTTGACTTGCACAATTTGGTCTTTAAAGTGTTGATAATGTTTCCATGAGAGACTTCCGTCCACATTCATCAAAAAACACCAAATGATTAGTCAAATTCAGAGTGACATTTTCGTCTAACTCTCCCATTGTCTTCACGTGCAACCAAAACTAAACCCATTTTCTTCATCTGAAACCACTACCCATATCAAAAACACAGAAAAATCGAGGGACACCCATGTTCAAATCTGAAGGAAGAGAAGACCCGTTGCATGCACACAATGGATGTGTAGTGTTCTTGTGGGAGGAGAGTGGTAATGCGAACATCATGGACTGACCAAAACCTAGGATGACGCTTTCTTGGTTGCGAGAGATTTGGGGCAAGTTCAATAATTTAATCTGTAATTTTTATTTTTTGAGAAACCCCATCCATTTAGTGGGTAAATTCCTCCTACCCAATAAAATCTTCAACAACCTGATCAAAAAAAAAAAAAAATCTTCAACAAGATTCCTATTTCTTTAATGTGGTGGATCCCTTGTGTTTCCACTCAGTTGAATATTCATAGCCTTCCTGTCACTTGACACAAAGCTTTCACACAAGCATACCCCTACACAAGGCTTGTCCACTTCTATGTTGAATTATTTCTTCAAACATACCAGTTCAAGAAAGAGTTGCCCACTTGAAAATATCTTCCATCACATAAAATGAAGTTAATTTCATCTGCAATTAAGTTGTTAAAATTACATTTTTTTTTTCCTTTACTCATCTCACTTTCAACATTTTTTGATCCAAGGGCTTCCCACTCAACACTTGTGTCCACTTTTTTTACATACAATTCATCATCACTCATATCATAAGTACTATCATCTAAGTCCGAATAATCTGGATCAATTTCAGCATCCTCATCACTGTTAATCTCATGTCTACCTCACCATATATAAGTTAAGGGTAAGGGTCAATGATATAACTATGGTTAGACTAGTAGGTAAAGACAATGAGAGTGAGAGTGAGAGTGAGAGTGATAGATGAAAAAGCCCTTCTGAATTTGACTAATCGTATGATGTTTGTGATGAATATAGATGGAAGTCTCTCATAGAAACACAATCAATACTTTAAGGACTAAATTGTACAAACCGAAACTCCATGGACTAAATAGGAACAACATTAATATTTTAATGCTTCGTTTGGTACGATGGAAAAATGAAAGGATGGAAAGTTAGAAGGATGAAAAATTGGAGGGATAGATAAAACATCATGTTTGATAAGAAAAGAAAATAGTAAAGATGAAAAAGTTGATGGATTAACTTTATTTTCAACTCTTCAAAATAAATCGCCTATGTTTGTAGAAGCAAGAAAAATACATAACCAATAAAAGAGTTCGTAATCTTATATCTTGTTGAGAAACTTATTCTTTGAAAAATTAGAAAATGCTCCTTCGAATTGAGTTAGAAAATTGTATAATTTTTATCTCTTCATGTTTTACTCACTTACAAGCCATTAATCCTCTAAAAAAAAAAAAAAAAAGTTTGGAGCAACTATACGATTATTTTAACAAATTGAAACAGTGTATTAAACAATTGATAAACATATATAATGGTCGGAGAATTTTAATTTTACAACATCTAAAAATAAAATATATTTTTGATTCCTCAAAAGTAAAATATATAGACCAACTTTTTAAAAAAAGGTAAAATTACACTCAGGCTTCTTAAGATTTGTCACTTAATCACTTAGACTTCCTGACATTTAAAATATTATATACAGACCCCCTAAAATTTGTACGCGCGTAACACTTAGACCCCCTGTCGTTAATGTCCGTTAGTTTATCCGTTAATAAATTATACGTAGACCCCTGAAATTTGTAGATGTGTAACACTTAGATCACTCAAATTTAAAATATTATACTTAAACCCCTTATTAGTTACGAAACTTACGAAAGCTATTTAACGACCAAATTACCCCAATTAAAAATAGAAAATATTGTGTCTATTACAGTTTGACACTTTTTTTGATTTTTTAGTTTTATTCCAATAGACAGTATAATTGTATGCAAATGAGTGTTGAATTGAGTTCTTTGATATATTTATATTGATTACTATATGCAATTCAAATCTTTGAGTCACTTACTGACTTAGGCATCAGAGAGTTGACCTCCGGAGCTTTCCTCTGGTCTCCGACTTCTTTTTCAGGTGATTGAAGCCTAACAAACTAACGTGTAGGTCGTCTAAATTTTGACATCAACACGTACTAATTATGATTTTTTAAAGAAAAAAATAAATTTTTAATTTTGATTGTATTTCAATAAATGACATAATAGAACATTAATTTTGCTTGTAAAGTTTAAAATATTTGATATTCTATCTTTAATTAAAATATTTTTGGTCTAAGTGTAATATTTTAAATTTTAGGTATCTAAGTGTTACACGTCTATAAATTTTAGGGGGTTTAAACGTAATTTGCTAGCAAACATACTAACGGAATTGACAGTAAGAGTCTAAGTGTTACACACGTACAAACCTTAAGAGATTAATATTTTGACCATGAGGCTTTGTTACAAGGTTTTCGACGGGTCTGTAGAAGCTAGGTTTAACAAAATAGTCCAATTCCTCACCCAAACTCTTGTTTGGATGCAAAAATTGAAGATTGGACTGAAGTTCTGGCCTGGACCTGGCCCAGCTTTTCAAACCCATGAAAGTGTGTTTCAACAATCTCAGGGGGTGTGGGTTTTGGAGGGTCAAACTGGTTTAGATTGAAGATTGCGTTTTTGGACTTGACTATGATATCCAAGAAATAAATTTGGTACCCTACCTGGCTACCTCCAACTTTTACCACTTTAATGAGTATTTTTTATAACTTTTGTTGGTGATTTACCATTTTTGTGGATATTTTTATCATTGTTGTGAGTGTTTTTATCACATTTATAGTAACTATTTTTACCACTTGTCTTTGGTACAAAAAATTTTATAACATTTGTGGGTATTTTTAATATATTTGTGAGTATTTTTATCACATTTGTGGATATTTTTACCAACTATTTTTACCATTTTTTGGGGTACCACAATAGTGGTAAAAAGACCCACATGTGTGGTAAAAGTGACCACAAATATGGTAAATAGATGTATAATATCAATTTTTTTTTGGGTATCATAGTCGAATTGATATCCTATATTTGTACTCCCTTAAACCCATTTCCTGTCTACCCTATACAGATATGAATGTACCAGAACTTTTTGGTTTATTAGCACAAGCATTTGAGTTTTGTGAATGCGAGACAGAGCAGGATCCCATTTTGGTGCATCATTATGCTTTGTCATTTAACAAAAACAAATTCAAGCATTAATTTTCATAGGATAATTAAAGATACAAATATTTTTAGATGTACAATTGTTTTGTATATTCCAGTATGTTGAATATTATTTTATAAGAACGTTTCGTACGACTAATTTTCGGACTATAATAAGGTTTTACAAAAAGACTGTTTTATTGTGGTTATACGAAATACATAAATTTTTATCAGTATTAATGTTTGACATCATAAGTTGGGAAGAAAAAAAAAATCCCAAAATATGAAGTTCATAAGTTAACTAAAAAAAAGAAAAGACCATTTATGATGTCAATATTATAAAATTATATTGATATTCGACCATTTATGATTCTTCATTATTTCGTTCCGATTTTATTCTCCAAAATCAACATGAAAATATTAAATAGAGCGGGTGTTGGTTTTGCACAACGGATAATTAAAACAAATAATATTTGTTGGAAGATAAGAATTCAAAGATAGAGAAACAATAAAAATATGACACAAAGATATAACGTGGTTCGATACAACATACCCAACTTGGTACACCGTACCTACATCCACGAATCAAGAATCTACATCGATATATTATTCACTGAAATCTAGTCATCTAGTAACTGATTACATAATACTCAACTCTATTTATATAGATAAAATACTGTAACCCAAACCTATTCAGATACAATTTGATCTTTATATTTTATATCACATATCTCCTCAAATATGTTTTCTATTCCATTTAGGATTTTCACATTGATTACCCAATAAACTCTTATTCATGATAATTAGAGAGTTTAAGTCAAATTCCAACAGCTTCCCTTGAACCAAACTCTTCAACTTTGGTCATGCCCAAGATCGGGCTTAGCATCATTGATTTTGATCCATCAATTTTTTAAGCACCACGTGCAAACTTGCTCTTCTGCGTCGCCACAATCCTCTGTCTTTCAAGAGCCTGCATCATTTGTGCATCTCTATCCGCATCTTACCTACTCTTGGGAGGTCTCAATGGTCAGCACTTCACCATTCAAAGGTAAAGCCCAGTAACTCGTAACCCACAAGATACCATATCATCACTATTGGATTTATGTTAGCCCAATAGCTCCCAAACCATTGGAATACCACGACTTTAACTCTAAGAACCCAAAAAACTGAATAAACATCTTCAACACAGTACGTGTGGTAATTTTTGAAATCCAAACAATCAGGAAGCAACTTAGTCTTTCGTTTAGTTTCATACCAACTTTAATTTTTTTCTTGTGAATCTAAACAAAAATATGAATTGTACATACGTGGCAATAGAGTCTTCTTCAACATGAACACCAACTTGATTATTGAATCGCTAATAATTTGCTTTGATTGTTGCACCAGGATCGTCAATCTAACTCTGATTGTTCTACCAGGATCATCAATCTAGCTCTAATTGTTCTACCAGAATCATCAATCTAGCTATGATACCACTTGTTGGTTTTGCACGGCGGATAATTAACACAAATAATATTTGTTGGAATATAAGAATTCAAAAATAGGAAAATAATAAAAACATGACACAAAGATATAACGTGGTTTGATACAACATATCCACCTTAGTACACTATACCTACATCCACGGACTAAGAATCTATATCGACATATTATTCACTGAAATCTAGTCATCTGGTAACTGATTACATAATACTCAACCCTATTTAAAAGGATAAAATACTGTAACACAAACCTATTCAGACACAATTTGTTCTTTATGTTTTGTATCACATGTCTAATATACCTATTTATGGTATATTAAAACTCTTCAAATATGTTTCCTATTCCATTTAGGATTTTCACATTGATTGCCCAACAAACTCTCATTCATGTTAATTAGAGAGTTTAGGTCAAATTCCAACAGCGGACAAGTATAAAATATGACGAGAAAGAATATGATCAACGGTATCGGATACCAAATAAACCAAGAATCACCAAAGCATCTCAAACAGTATACATGAAGTAACAAACTCCTATATCGCATATCTCATGTCATGCAAGATTAGAACACAGATTTAAGACCTCACCATTATCCCACCTCAACCCAATCTCACGGACCTATTGTCTGACAATGCATTATACTTTTGGTTACTACGATCCCGTCTCAATCTACACAAAACACGATCAATGTATCCAATATTCTCAGAGGAATTTAATGAGAACTGTAGAATTATAACTACACAATCAAATAGAATACAACCAGAAATAATTAAAGAAATACACTGTGCCAAGAGATTAAAAAAGAAACATATTGTTTAACACCTCGTATTTCTAGAGAAAGCGTTTATCAACTTGTGAATTTCTTAATGTAATTAAGACCTCTTTTTATAGGCTTCAAACATAATGACCATTAAATATAATATTAAAGTTGGTATATCAATGGGTAAGGGTTATAAACTAATGCACTAATACCCACTAATTCCTATTTACTTGGTGTAGTAATTGGTAGGTTAGGGGTCATCCACTTTATATATAATGCATATACAATATATATTGTAATTGTAATATTTACAACACTTTTCCTTAGATCACCATTATACTATGATAATATGCCTCGTTAAAATTTTTCTCGGAAAACCCTATGAGAACAAAACCCAGCGAAAGGAAAAGAGTACATATTCAAATTAATATTAGAATAGCGTTAGACACACTAATATTGCCTCATTAAAACCTTGTTTGGAAAATCTAATGGGACAAAACCTAGACAAAGGAAAAATAGTACAACATGCATATGTCATGTGTCTTGATGTCTCCTCATAAAATTCTTCCCCTTATGTGTATTGATTACTTTGAGTATAACAAGTCCAAATCTGTAGTTCCTCAGAGTATGACATGTTTTTATGTTATTTCAATGTCATCGAGTTGGTGCAAAATAAAATCTTGTCAATAAGCTAACTGCAAATGCTATATCAAGTCTATTACATTATAGTAAATATAACAAAAACACCTATTGCACTTAGGTGTGATACTTCAGGACCAAAAAATATTTTATTATCCTCTTTAGGACGAAAGGCATCCATATTGACATAGGGATCGAACGACCATTTGAGTACCCAACGGATATGCTTTATCCATGTTAAACCGCTTCATGACCTTTTTGGTGTAAGTTATTTGATGAATAAGAATTCCGCTTAGCATATGCTTGATTTGCCGGCTGAGACAATACTTTGTTTTTCTGAGATCTTTCATCTCAAATTCATTTTTCAAATATATAGCAACTTTTATCAACTATTTAGGTGTTCCAATGAGATTCATATCATCAACATATACTGTAATGATGGAAAATTCAGATTCTGATTTCTTAATAAATACACATATGTATATGTGATTGTTAACATACCATTCTTTTACCAAATACTCACTGAGACGGTTATATCACATTCTTCCAGATTATTTTAATCCATACAAGGATCGTCTCAGTTTAATTGAGTATATGTTTTGTGGTTTTAATGTGTTTCCTTCATGCAATTGTAATCCTTCAACGAGTTTCATATAAATATTAATATCTAACTTTCCATACAAATATGCAATAACTAATTAAGTTATATACTAAAAGTTTATTTTTTGTAGTCAAACTCAATTTATTTTTTAATAAAAGTTCTTCATTTTTTATGAGAATCTGTGTAGGTAAAATATTTTGCATTATATTAATATATGGTATGCATGTGTGTCTTTTATTTTACATTATAAAAAATTTAGTATATAGAGTTCGATTTATGCACAGAAGATCAGATTATCGGATCCTTGTATGATATAAGTAAAGTTTCATAATATTAGATGAAATTGGACATACCATCAGTAGAATTGTAGTGCAATCTTCTGACATAGTCTATCTTTCTTGGTTATAGGAGATTGTTTGATGTATTGAATTGTTGCACTAGTACATTTTGTGTATTGAACATGACCATTTTTGAGGATATTATGTTTTTACTGATTAAATAAGAAAATAAATATCTCTTGATTATTATGATTGCTTAAACTCTTAATCTTGAGATATTTAATGGACACGTGCATATGATGATTGTTATTTTAATTTATCAAAGAGTGAGATTCATATTTGCAGTCAACAAACTCGGTGAATTGGGAGATGACATTATTTGTATGGTGAAAATTAATTATTACTAAATCCGTGTCTCTCACAAACTTAATTCCCAAAACCAGTCAGTTTCAATCTTATTTCCCAAATCCATGTCTCAATTTTCAAAACCAGTTTACATTTTTCCCCTGATTTGCCAAGAAATATTGGACATTAGTCAACGATTGGAGCAATGTGAAAGTCAAATCAACACTTTAACTAGAAAGTGGATAATTTATGGGGCAATGTGAAACGAGGGGCATAGTTATAGGGTCTAAGTGTTATTTACTGTTTTAATTATCCCAACTTGGGTGTCTGAATCACCTATATTTTATTCGAAACATGAGAAAAAGACAGAATCAAGAAAAAAAATGAAATCAATTGCGATTCATGTGTTAATAATCTAGAATGATTAATTTTACCAATCATATGATTCGTCAGACGACCTAGAACAACCTCCGAATCGCAATCCTTTTTGTGTTTAGAAAGATATACCCATTGACAATAACTATATGTTATTTTGTTCCTATAATCACGGTCATTGTCCAAAAAGACTATGTTCAATACAACTGAATAAACAAAAGCAAGCAGTTCCTATATCTATCTACTAGTTATTGCCCGTGCCTGAAGGTACAGAGTAATAAAAAAAAATTGTCAACAATACAAATATTTGTATTCACACCCAAAATTAAATCATAAATATAGAGGAGAAAGAAAGAAATTTAAGTACCGGTTGCAGTGGAGGTGAGCGGTGGTGGGTGACAGTGGTGGTAGTGGAAGACGATATAGTGGTTGTGGTGGGCAACGACGACCGTGGTGGTGGACAGCCGTGGGTGGCAACGGTGATAGTGGTGGTGGGTTTTGGGTGACGATGGTGGTTGTGACAACCGTGGATGACGGCCATGGTGGTGGTAGGTGTGGGTGGTGGTGGGCAACGGTGATTGTGGTTGGCAATGGTGGTGGTGGGGCAACGACGGTGGTGGTAGCGATGGTGGGTTATGGTGGTGGGCGGTGATGATAGTGGTGGTGGGCTACGACGGGTGCTTTTGGGCGACAATGTGATGGGTGGTGGTGAATGGCGGCGATGGTGGTGGTACGTGCGGTGGGGGTGGGTGACAGTAGCTGACAACGCTGGTGATGATGGGTGCTGACGGTGGTCGACAGTAGTAACATGATGATGGTGGTAGTGGTAATAAATATAAGAATGAGATGACGATGATGATGATGATGATGATGAGTCATGACGGTAGACGACGGTGGTAGCAATTAGTGGTAGGTGGCGATGGTGGTAGTTGTGGCAAATGTGGTGGTAAGGTGGCAGTGATGGTGGTAGTGGTGATGGTGGTGGGGTGATGGCGGTGGTTGTTGTCCGAATTTGGTATTGACAATTAACGTGCAAGTATACACGATCAACAAGTAATAAAGTGATAAGTAGAGTATCGTTCCCACGGAGAATTATTGCTAATAACTTTCAAGTACTAACTTTATATCAATTCAATTTTATTTAAACAATTGCAATCAACTATGAATTTACTAATTTAAGAATAAACCTAATTTAATAATCAAAGATTGAATTTAACAGATAGAAGAAGTTAAGATTACAACTTCCCCTAATGCTTCGTATAAATCTCTCCACTCTCTTTCCAGTCAATTGATCAAAATAAGTTGTTAACTGAGACTTCAAAATTATTTATCAAACCTCTTCCGATAGAAAGATAAGCATATCTATCCCAATTAAATTGCTATATTCCTATGCAAAATAAGTTGAAATAGATTCATTAAGTTCAAACTCTCATACAAGTTACACACGGCATATAGGTATATTCCTATCCTATACACAAACTCAGCAACTCAATCCTAAGAAGAATTAACCAGACGCATGTCATCATATTCAGATCTAAACCTAGAATTCATCTTCCAATTTCATCTAAGTTGTCAAATTAATTGTTGGCCAAACAATTATATATTAAACACAAAATATGACAAACAACTCATATATGATCAACAAGAACTAGAAACGAGAGTAGGTAAATTTAACTAGACATTAGGTTCCGTTGAAATCTTAATAAAAGTTTAGTTCATAATGTAATTGAAAAACATCCTTCTCAAATTACACAACATCTTAGAAAATCAAGAAGTAAAAGTAAGGGAAAAGAATGAAAACTTAGTTGCAAGCTTCAATCCCTCTCTAGCCTTCAAGTCCGATTTTCTTCGTGTCGGTTTCTTCGATTTTTGCCTTCAAAATCTCTTTAATTCTTGGTCTTCTTCTCTATATGTCTATCTCCCTTTTCAGCCCCCAAAGTCATTATATTTATATCCCCATCAAACCCTAGGCACATAGGAGTCATTAGAGTCCAATTTCGGGTCAAAAAAGAGTCATAATTCGCGTCCAACTTCAGTGGGGGCGCGCTGGGGCGCTGGTAAGGCAGCATGTTGGCGCAGGGGCGCTGGTTTTGGCGCCTAGGCGCGCCTCCCTTTTTCTTCAGCTCCGGACCAGTTTTTGTAAAATCGCCATAACTTTTGACACAACCGTTGGATTGAGCTGAAATTTTGACACAATACAGAAGACATCCAAATCTACAACTTTCATGTTTTGCACTTTTCCAGATTCTGAGTTGATCATGGTCAAAATGGAGGAAAACCGAGGTGCCTTTGTTACCAAACACCAATACCTCCTTGATTTCTTTCACTTTTAAACCTCCACATCCTTGTTTCCTTCCAAATGATGATTCCTACAAAATAACATCAAAACACACAAAACAATTAAAAGTAAACATAAAATAATTGAAAACTTGCACTTTCATCAAGCCGAAAATACTCAATTCGTAGGTATAAAACCCACTCATCAGTGGTAGTGGGGGTGGAGTGGCAGTAGTTGTGGTGGTAGGGTGGCGCTGGTGGTGGTAGTGGTGATGGTGGTGGTGGGGCGGTGGGGGGGGTGGTGGTGGTGGCGGCGGTGGTGGTTGTGCGGTGGTGGTGGTAGTGGTGGTAGTGAAATTGTTTCAAACACTACTTTTTTTTTTTAAAGTATTTATGAGAATTTAGCACTTTTGAAAAGTCACCTCAGATACACCCTTAGGAGCCTATTTTTACTATTAAATTTGGGGAGTTAATATTGGTCGTCGGATTAACTTTAAAGTAAAATTTAAAAAAATCTCAACCGCGAAAAGCAAAATTCATTTTGTTTATCTTTTGAGATTTGAATTGTATTGTACTTTATTATATAGATATCTATATCTATACTATTTATAAATGTTAGCATCTGTGGAAACTTTTAATTTTTTATTTTATTCTTAATTATTATGATAAGCTTAATTATACTCACCTATATAATTTTTTTATAAAAATAATATTATTTAATTTAGGGTTAATAGCACTTTCGATCCTTAAAGTATGCATTTTTTGTCAGTTTAGTCCTTATTGTATATATTTTGTTAATTTGGTTCTTAAAATATTTCATCTGTGTCACTTTGATCCCTAATCAAACAATCCGTCAAGTTTTCTGACGGAAGTGACCACGTATCATTTTTTTTAGACGATATCACGTGTCCAACACGTAATCATTCTGTCAAAAACTTAACGGTTTGTCTATGTAGAGACTAAAATAACACGAATTAAATATTTTAGGGGTCAAATTGATAAAATTGATACAATAAGAATTAAACTGACAAAAAATATATATTTTAGGGATCAAAAGTGTTATTAACTCTTTAATTTATTTACATGCAACCCATGTCGTACGTTGTCAGTATTATGAAATATAATAAAACATTCTAAAACATAGGAATTTTGACAAAAATGAACTGAAGTTTTGATCCTTGGCGACCCCCAAACATTCCAATCTCTACTTGTTCAATTTATAAGGTGAGAAATCATAACCGGTTCCATGAACCCCTTTCTCATAACGAAGTGTGACAAACTCTTTGATGGTGATCTCCCTATAGATTGGAGGGTTTTCATTAGATAACAACACTTTGATCGGCCCGTACAATCTTGATGTAATACTACATTATGTCCCCTGTGTTAACCCAACCATTGAAATTCTTGGACCTATATTTCTTGACAATACCCTGTGATTGACGCTTTTAAATCTATCATTGGTGATCATCAACACAAAAGAAAGGCATGGAGATATTAAAAGATTGATGAGTTATACTATAAGCATTGCTTTGGTGTGATCTATTCTGTTTCCATCCAGTTTTGTGGTTTAGACCTTTAAATTTACAATTCTATAAATTTAGGAATTTTTCAAAATAATGGTTTTTTTTTTAGAAAATTTGAATTTAATTTTCTTGAATTCTTCTTGTCCTGGTGAAATATTATTTTATTTCACAGGGTGACTCAAAACCTTCATTTTTAGTAATTTTTCCATAGTTAGACTTTTAATTTCCAATTTAGGGGTTTTCATGTAAGGGTAGGCACTTTAATTACATACTCTAATTTTTTCCTCGTAACCAATCACAAAAAAGTATTACATTTTTATTTATCATATCATATTTCATAGATGAAATCCATTCAACATAAAGGGCCAAAAAATATTTTACATTGTGTATGTACAAAAAAATGACTAATTATCACCGTTGTAAAAAAATAGGGTTAATTTCCATTTTGTAATTTAAAAGTTATCAGTTATCTACTGACCATCCATTAAATTTAATCGATAAACTATGTTCCAAATATTATCACTAACATATTAGAATAATAAAGTTACTAATATTTGTTACTGTCAATCTGGACTCAAATCCGAATCCGATACACTATATTTAACAGATTTGAATTTGGATATACCTATATTCGATCCGATTATATTCCAATCCGAATTATTTATATATTTTTATATAAGTATTTAAAAAGTTAAGTAATTATTTAAATATTAGAATAATAAAGTTACTAATATTTGTTACTGTCAACCTGGACTCAAATCCGAATCCGATACATTATATTTGACATATTTAGATTTGGATATACTTATATTTGATTCGATTATGATCCGATCCAAATTATTCAAATCCGAATCCGATACATTATATTTGACATATTTAGATTTGGATATACTTATATTTGATTCGATTATGATCCGATCCAAATTATTTATATATTTTTGTATAAGTATTTAAAAAGTTAAGTAATTTAAAAAAATTTAGTTGAAATTTAGGTATAATTTGTTAAAAATTAGTTAATTAAGTTATTCGGATCGGATTTTAGATTGTTAACGGATTTGGATATGGACCATGAAAATAAAATCCGCCAGGATTATCAAATTGTATTCGGATCGGACTTTTGAATTCGAATTCGAATTCGGATCAGTCAGAATCCGATCCAAACTGTTGTTATGATTTTTCTTCCATAAAGAAACATGATTTCTATTTATTCGCTATTGATGTGTTACATATATTCAACAGATAAATAGTCAAGTTTATGAGTTCTAATGACACCAAAAATTAGTTAAGTTTAAGCTCGGGCCAGAAGTAGATCAGGAACTTGCCCCCAATAGGGGCCCCACATGACGATGCCAGACTCGGGCATTCCAACTCGGACATCTCAACCCCAGTTCGGATCTTCAAATCCCAGCTCAGGTCTTCCAGGTTGATAACCATTGCTGACGTGACCCCTACGCACAATACGACAGCAACAGCTCACACTTTCTGGAAGGCCACGTTTCACCCAGGGAATATAACTTATATCAGCCAAATATCCCATCTTATGGGTTGCAACGACCCCAAGGGGATTACGATGATGGCGCACATAGATCACGACCGTTACACAATGACTACGACGATTACCCGGGAGTCACGTTGATAACGCCTAGCTCCTGAAGGCTATAAATAGGGATCAATCCCACGTTTTGTAGGAGAGACCTAAGAGTTTACTTTCTGCAGAACCTTGTAATCTTCTTTCCCAAATAATAGCAAACTCCCCCAAGAGCAAGAGACTCCATTAGAGTGGACTAGCCAAGCTTCCGAATTGGTGAATCACTATAAATCTCCTTGTAGACATTAAAAAAAAATTAACAAATTAATGTCTATAATTAGGCTCAAATCAATTAGATAAATGAAATTGGGCTGGACCTAAATTTCATAAGCCCAAATGATACATGTCTAAATTTAATTAAATAGGCTTGAGTTGCACCAAAATTCCATAGCCCAAATAATGCAAACCCAAATGTAATTAACTAGACTTTTTAAATTAAATTAAAATGGATTTAAATTTCATAGGCCTATATTAACAAACTTTTAAAAGATAAAGTGGGTTGGACTTAAATTCCATAAATTAACTAAAGCCCACAAATTTATGGGTATCCCACTAGGGGTGTTCAAATTTTCGATTGGCCACAATTTCCTACCCTACCCGACTCTACCCTACCCTATTGAACGGCTAGCCGCAAACATCGGGTAGGAATGCGGAAGAGTTTTTGGTCTTCCGATTAAATCGGGTATTTATGCGGAATGCCCATCAATTTCCGCATTCCTACCTTACCCTACCCGCAAAAAATATATTTAACTTTTTTATATTTTTTTAGTAATTATAAGAGTATTTGTGTGGTATAGTTTATATTATAACGTTGTTATTGTTGTGGATGTTTGAGTTGGTAAAACATGGACTTGTTTTTTGTATAGGTTATATGATTTGTGGTCAACTAGTGATCTATTAGAGTAGTTATGATTTTAATGTGTTTCATATGGTTTAAACTTAAAATAATTGTTATTGTATTTGTGTAACAATTATGATGGATTGATGTTCATACTTTCTTGTATTTTATTGTAATTGTTGTTATAGTTGTTTTAGGTTTTAGTATTATTGATTTATTGTGTTGTTAAATTGGTGCACGTTGTTTAATTGAATTGTTAAAATGATTCAAAAATTAATAGCTACAAAAGTGTTTACCCGACTTCCTACCCGATTAATCAGGTAGGAAGTTGGATAGGAATACCACACCTGATCGGGTAGGGTAGGCCAAGAAAAAATTCTTCCGCACAGTATCGGGTAGGAAGACGGAAGACTATATTTCCTACCCGTAGGGTAGGGTGAACACCCCTATATCCTACTACCAAAAGCTCACATTAGGGTATTCAGGTAAAAATACCCTTATATGGATAACTACTACCCTATATAGATAACTACTTCTACCACTATAAATAGAGGTTTGGGGTAAGTCAAAAAAGGAGGAAGAACTAGAGAAGCCAAGGAGGAGAAAAGATCAAGAAAGCTCTACCAAAGTCCATCTCAGGAGAAGAAGAGAAGATCAACAGCGAAGCTCTGACGGAGTCTACCCTCAACTAAGGTCTTGCAAATCCATCTCTAAGTAGAAGAAACGCCGCCAAGGTCCTTCTTCAAGAGATCCACACCATGTTCAAGCCATTCAACACAAAGAATGGTGAGAAGATTCAAAAAAGTCAAGTCACAGATCAAAGAACGAGATTCACGTAAATCCGACCCTCGTCTGCATCAAATCCACCAAATCAAAGATCGAAGAACGAGAATCATGTCAATCCGACTCTCGTCTTCAACAAATCTACCAAAGCATCACTAAATCAAAGATTGAGAGACACACTGGTCAAACCCTTATCTTTACCAAATCTACCAAAGTCAACACCAAATCAAAGATCGAGAAACATGCTGGTACGGCCCTCGTCATCACCAAATTCACCGAGAATCAGATGATAGTGCACGTGAGAAGCACGACAAAAAGAGTCAACACCAATTTAATAAATCAAGTCAAATCATTCAACAATTGTAATTTTGACATTACTTTTGTGTTATATTACACGTGAAATTTGTCGTTACACTCCTGTCTATCAATTTCCACTGGTTGTTATTGTCTCTGTGATTGACTGTTCAACACTATGAGCCTATTAGCTCTGACTGGATGTCCCAGCAAATCCCCATAATCGTTCCTAACGAATCTCAAGTCCATTTCCCTATTTCTGAATCCCGAGCACAACCATTCAATCGCGTAGACCACACCATCAGTTTGGCGCCGTCTATGGGAACGACTGTTTCCTACTTAAATTTAACTGATTCTTCAGTAATTAATGGTCTCTACATGCAACATGAGCAAAGTTCAGGGAAATCAACCATGTTTGTAGAACTAGCAGGAAGCCAACGCTATGGGGTAACTCAAGATCCCAGCAGATCCCCTGCTAAACCCAGAAGGCAATCCGCCAGTAGCAGATCCTCATTCGAATAACGAATTTGAGGTACTATGACAGGCCAACGAGTGCGTCATCAAGCAAAATGAGAGACACTTAGCTTGATTCCTCTATATGCTTTTGTAGTATTTTATCTTGAACACTTTCAGTGGTACACCGATTTGACAAGTAGATGGTACAATCAATAATTTCTGCCCAAAATTCCTTGGGCATTTTCTTACTCTTTAACATACTCTGAGCCATGTCAAGAATGATGCGGTTCTTCATTTTGACAACACCATTGAATTGTGGTTTTAGAGGATGGTGAATTCCATTTTATTCACAATTTTTTTTGAATTCATTTGATGTGAATTCACCTCCATTATCAGATCTAATTGTCTTAACTTCATACCCACTTTGTTTTTCAACAAAAACCTTGAACTTTTTTAAAACACCAAACACCTCCAATTTTTTTTTTAGAAAATAAACCCACGTTTTCTGGCTAAAAGCATCAATAAAGAGAAGAAATGCCGGTTCTTACCAAACGATGGTGGGTCTATGGGGTCGCAAACATTCGAGTGAACAAGTTGAAGTGACTTGGTTGCTCTTGAAATGACTTTTTTTGGAAAAGCTTTTTCTAGCTTGCTTTCCAACTAGACATCCTTCACAAAGTTGATCCGGATGGTTGATAGACAACAAAGCTAGTCCTTCAAAATTCAAATGCCCAAGCCTTAAGTGTCATAACCAAGAAAAATCTTTAACACAAGCTTTCAAGCATTTTTCCACATCACTTTGAATATTCAACAAAAAAATTATACTTCTTGTCATTGACACTTTAGCAATCAAATTTCCATTTCCATCTCTTATTGAAATATTATGATTTTTCATGCAAATATCATAACATTTCTCTAAGAGTTGTCCCAAGCTAAAAATATTATTTTTTGTGTTTGACACACAAAAAATATTAGAAATAACTTGGTGCCTTCCATCCTTCAAACTAATCAAAATATTACATATTCCCATTACTGAAATTTGAGAAGAATTTCAAAAAGTGACTTTTTCACTCACCGATTCATCAACCTCCACAAATATATCTTTGCTTCCACACATATGATTGCTAGCATCGGAGTCAAGGTACCATACGTTCTTGTCTCCCTTTTCTTCTTCTTTGTATGCCAACAACAAGGTTGGCTCTACCTATTTAACTTTGTTTTCAACAAAGTGTGATCTTTCTTCAACAAAATCATTTCTACACTCGAAAACAAAATGACTATATCGGTGACAATTATAACATTGAATATGAAATTTGTCATATCTCCCTCTATATGACTTTGAATTCTTGCCTCTTCCATGTCCTCTTCCACTGTGTGATTCTTGGCCTTTTAATTCTTTGTTGGACGAATTTTGGCCAAAACTTTCTCCTCTACCTCGACCATGACCTCTACCTCGACGTCCAAGCCCTCTACCTCTTAGACTTTCATCTTGTCTTCTTTCTTTTTCTTTGAATAAAAGCTTGGTTTGTAGCACTTGTTCCAACGACTCTTGCTTCTTCTTGCTTAGCTGTTATTCATGGGCTAACAACGATCCTATGAGTTCGTCAATCGTCATTGTGTCTAAATTGTTAGACTCTTCAATGGCTACGACAATGTAGTCAAGCTTGGGGTCCAATGAACGAAAGATGTTTTCTATCACTCGGGTATCATTATAGTGATCATTATCATACGTTCTCAAATTATTCACAACGACCAAGAGTCTTGTGCAATATTCTGAAACTAATTCAAATTCTTCATGCGTAAAGCCTCAAATTCATCTCGTAGAGTTTGGAGATGAATTTCCTTGACTTTTTTAACTCCACTATGAGCGGTTTGAAAAACATCCCATGTTTCCTTGGATGTTGTTGCACTAGCAGCCTTTTGTAACATGGCGTCATCCAAGCATTGATGGATGAGTGAAAGATTTTTTTGATCCTTCTTTTTTATAGCTGGCAAAGCTTACTTTTGGACTTGACTTAAAGAAGCTTCATCTTTCGGCTCCGTGTAAGCATTGGTTAATCTCCCGCAAGTCTTGGGATCCAAGAATCGCCTTCATGCTGATGCACCAATTCTCATAGTTATTTTTGGTGAACTGGGGCATTTGAAATGGAAGCATTCCATTCGACATCATTCTTTTTTTTGACACTCAAGCCTAGCTCTGATACCATTTTGTTGGAATCTAGAGGACTATCACACACTCAAAACGTATAATGGAAGAGACTATTGAAGAAATGAAGAACTCTTTTAATTCACTCATACTCAAATGGGTGTAATACATAGGATATATATAGACTTATACAATATAACCCCACTACACAACCCAATAACAAAAATAATAAAGACCCCACTCCTCCATTACTAGGAGAATTAACATACCATAATTTCTTTGTTCCCCACTACTACAAATTGATGACCCACTAATACAAAAACTAAATGCATAAAATATAACTCCTAGAACATGAAAAAGTCATGATTATTATTTTTTCTCAACAACTTTATCCCGTGAAAATTTAAAAATTGCACTTACCCCCTGTTGCTCCAAAACCTGTTGTGATTGACAGAAATGACTCAATTGACAGACAACTCTCAGGCGATTGCTTATGGATGAGTTCTATAGTCATGTTTCAGAACTTCCTTGGATGAAATTTAATAACAAAACACACGAAATACTGAACTAACAAAGAAATATGTCTTTATCAATTCGATCGAGTGGGATTCAATTACAGAGCGACTGGTTTAACAGTCTTTGATTACCGCACTAACTACTTCCCCAAAACTAACTCTAGCACTGCTCCCAAATTCCCTAGTCGTGGGTCTTGTGTGGGGTTTCAATTGTTCTTTCTAACTCTTTCTTTTCCTCTTTTTATAGCCACTTCTTTCGACGGTTTCTCCCTTATCGATGGTTAGTTGGCTTTGTAACTCCCATATTGTTATTTCCTCTTTCAAATCAGAGCAGTGGCTAGTTGCTTCCTACCTTTTCTTCAAATCTTGACATGTGGTAATCCTTTAATGATTTTAGGCTTGCCAACAACACATGCATCAAATGTTTTCATAATTTTGTATTTTATGTCAAAACACCCCCATAACCAATTAATTATCTCAAATAACATGCATGACTGATTGGATGTCCACACTCAAAAAACAAGATGTAGTTTACAAATTAGGGCACAATGCTTCTATATAAATAATAATTTAGAACACAATCTGAGGTCTTTAATCATTGAAGAGATAAAGTAAAAAATTTAAAATAATTATGCAGGAAAAATGTCATTGGACCAAATATTGAATACTTTATTCAATTGATTTGCAGCACATTACATTTATATTCTCCAAGTTACATACCAACTTACAATGGTAACCTCAAAAGTTCCAGGATCTACTCATGCAATTTAAAAGGTGATATTAAAGAGGTTCCCTTTCCATCCAACCCTTTCTTGTAACGATGTGTGATACACTCTTTGATGGTGATCTCCCTATAAATTGGAGGGTTTTCATCAGATAACAACTCTTTAATCGGCCCATACAATCTTGATGTAATCCCTTCTATAAAGTGTGTTATGAATAATCCAGCAATTGAAATTCTTGGACCTACATTTCTTGCCAATACTCTGTGATTGACACTTTTAAATCTATCATTTGTGATGATCTACACAAGCGAAGACATGGAGATAGTGAAATGGTGAGGTAATAGTTAATTTGTTCAAAATCGTACAACAAAAGGGAAAGTTCGTGGTGAGGAAACTATCAGACTTTACACTATGCAACCAAAGGTGACGAAACAATAGTAGAAGAAAAATGAGTGATGGAGTCAAAATGGAATGAGATTCGTGTTGTTTAATTACAAACTGTCCAAGGATCAAAACTCAAAGCTTTGTCATGATCTAAACAATTTTTCTCTCAAATTTCCTCATTTTAAAGTTTTTTTTTCAACGGTTCCTCATTTTAAAGTTTAAAAACAAAATTTTAATTTTAATGAAGTCTTGCACTATTAGTATTATTGATTTTGTCTAATCTCCTAGATTATGAAGTATAGTTTTGTTTTAGCAGGAAAACTCAACACGCTTCACTTTTGGTAATTTCATTTTATTAGGCTTTTAATTCACAATTTACACAGACTTAGGGTTTCATGTACTACATAAATTATTTATCTATTAAGTAGTCTCCATTCAGTCATCAACAATATTTCAGAGTTTTCTCATATTGTTCCTTGTGAATTCAAGGTTGTCGTATATTCACCTTGTTGTCTTAGGGGTTTTATGTGAGTTATTAAGAAACATGATTTCTCTATGTTCGTTGTTGTTGTATAACTTGTAGAAATGCATGACTACAATATTATAGATTGTCATAGTGTTGGTCTCTTCAAAAGATTTTTCTCTCATAATCGACAGACGTAAGTAATCCTTCAACAGAGCGATCTCAGGTGATTGCTTGATGTTGGGTTCAACTAACTTGTTTCAGGACTTCCTTAGATGACAACAATCGGCGAAGTCAAAGCAAGTAAAATGAAAATCAAAAGATTAATAAAAAGAAAGACATTTTTATTAATCTTTGAAAGGCTCTAGGTTACAACGGACTAATGAATCAACCTCAAGCACTAATTCTGACCTAAAATTAATCTAACACTACTCCTAAAATACCCAAGTCGTGGGTCTTTCATGGGTTTGGTCATCTCATTTTTTTTTGTAATTAATAGCTCTTTTATAGGTATCTCTTCATCGACAGTTACACTAACTTCTTGAGGCAATTTTCTCCTAGTTTTCCCCTTGCTTTAACTATTGTTTTCCATACTACTAGGACCCATTTCACCTTGATAATTGTTGCCTTTTTTAATTCAAGAATAATCATTTTATTCCCTCCATCACAGGGGATGTAACTATCCTTGGATTTGAAAAGGTCACAGCGACAGACTCTATCTCTTCCCCTACTGATTAAGTTAATGTTACATGGCAATCCTCTTTGGCTGATTCATTTTCTAAACAGATCTTATTCATTGTTTATTCACAAAAAAAAATTATAGAATATGATCTAAAAAATGCCCCCTCATTTATTTGGGTTAATTTAATAACTTAAATAAATGAACTTACGCGGGAACTAAATAGGCGGGACTATATCTTTCGAAGCACTATATAATCATTTGACAGTCCCACCATTCATTTCACTTCGTACCACTTCTTTATCTCTGTCTTCTTCTGCATTTCCCTTTGCTTCATTTCTTTCAAACCTTCAAATGGCACCCAAAAAACAAATAAGTCAGCCAACTGCTTCTTCTTCAACTACGGACATCCCTTTTTTCGCGATTTCCCCTTGATGTTAAAAATGTTGTCCAAACTTCTACAGATCATAGGGTTTTTATTCTCACATCAAATTCGAGTTCAAGTCTCGCACTTAGCCCTTCTTTCAAGTCCATGTCTCTGAAGGACTTATAGATTTCTATTATGTCTCCAAAAGGGAAACCCTTATGCTTTATCAGTCTCAAGACTAATGGAAGTCTTGGGACTAGGGTACCAATCCTCTAAGGTCTTGGATCAACCCAGACCAGTAGTGTGTTGACTGGGTAGAGCGAATGGAGAAACATTTTGCTTCCCAATTGAGGCAGTAAAGGATATATGAGTTCATCAAGCTCTCAACCTCTTCGTTATCCATGAATCGATGGGTGATTGACGTCGTTGTATATTTCTAGTCTTAATCTAGCAATGCTATGCTTCTCCCTATTGGCATGATGTCTCCTACAATCCTTGACATTGTCCACCAAATTGGCTTGTCATCGACAAGTATTGAAGTTCATGCTTGTCTGAAATATGATCGAACTTTACCTAATTTCCCTTCCAGTTTAGGTTACTATGAACTTGTCATGATCATTTCACGTTGGGTCTTTCCTTGAATGAAGGCCAGTTCTTCACCAAGGTTCATGAGATCAGCCTCTACACCCATATCTTCTTCATCTTTTTTCAATTCTTTTTCTTTTGCGGTACGGACTTTATCTTTTCTCTTTTGGGTTTCTTTATTCAAATCCAGAACTTGTTTGAATTCTGCAATCTTTTGGTCTAGAATTTCTTGTCAACTTTAGACTTTTTCTACTTCTTTCTAACCTTATTCTCTAGTCCAGATCACATGTAGCTTTTTCCCTTTGGGTTGGCCCTCCTTCGATGAATAGGTATTCCTAGGAGTTGGGTCTCACCTACTCATCTAAACGGAAAATTTCCTATGTTTTCTTCTTTTTTGAGTTCTGGTTAGTGGCTGATACCAACCATCATAAGGAAACTTAGGATGTTGGAGGTGATGCCAGTTGTCTCCTTCTACTTCAGGAGGCACAATCATTCTAGGACCACTTGCAACCTTGGCTTCAAATCTTTCTTTCTACTTTCGCCACTTCTCTTTCAAGCATTCTTCACTTTTTATCCTTTACCATACCCTTTCTTTGACATTGGAAGTCCTTGCCACACGATCCATCTTCTGAAATCATTCCTTCTTTTCTTTTTCATGGTAAGTTGTGTTTCTTGGTGCCTACTCCTCATCTAGAAAATAATATGGATCATTTCCATGAGTATATTTTTCTTGTAGTTTGAAAATCCTTGGTTCATCACCATCGAAGATTTTTTGGGTACCATTACAGAGTTGGATGTCTCATTCTCCTATGGTACTGACTAAAAGTCCTCTGTCTGTAAAGTCAGACACAATGTCATCCAATGAAATGGCTTTTGGTTTTACCAATTCCTTAGCACATCTGCAACACATGACCAGCGACTCTTCCTGCTTGGGTTCAAGCCTGCTTGAGATTTGGTTGTTTCATCTTTGGGACTATCCTCTCATTTTCTTTCTTTATTTTTTCATTCATGGTGGAACTTGCAATCCTTATAGATCCATGCATATTAACAGAAATCACATTAATTTCCACTTCCTTGGGAAATAGATCATTATCAACACCCATGGCTTCTTTTTCTTGGTTTGCATATTTGAGCATCATTTTTTGTATGATATCTTGCACATGATTTTTGAAAGTAATACAATTATTTTGAGTGTTGAAATAAATTATGTCACTTGAAATATTCTTTCTCTTTCCTATCACTAGGAAAACGTATGAATTTTTGGCTAATCATCTCATCAAAGAGAGCATCATCCATTGACAAATCAAAGGAATACTTCCTATATGTCGATGGTGTATCCTTTTTGAATGGGTGATTTGATGGCATATTCACTGAATCCTCTATTCTTTTTAAACTCTCACACAACAGGAGATTTTCCTATTATCTGTGCAATATCGATTTCTACATCTCCATCTATATCTTGGTAAAATATGCTCAGTGCATTTTGCTGCTCCTTCTTGAGCAACATTTCATATCTAGTGACCCTAGCTGAGAGTTCAAACAAATCTCAAATCCATGCCCTCAAATTTCTTTCTTAATTCAAAATCTAAGCTATTCTGAGCCAATTTTACCAATTTCACTTCAGGCATATAAACATAACATTTGTTTCTTTCCTTTTTAAACCTATCGATGTGTTGTTCTGTAGACTCGTTTGGGCTTTTGCCTCAATCTAGACAAGTCTGTCATCAACACATCTGGTTCGTACCTAAAGAATTGAGCATGAAATTGTTCTTCCATCTCCTGCCATGTCTAAATTGAATCGGCTGGCAAATTGATGAATTGGTACTCTTCTTCAGAGAACTAGTTAAATTCAAGGATTTTATACCCTTTGGGGAACTGCTCAAAGTCAACCCAAGGTGGTATGACCTTCGAAAAACTGGTCTTTATGTCTTCAGAATGTAGTACCACACAGATCTTGAATCATTTTCATTAATTAGTTTCTATTGACAACCATGTTATTGTGAATTTCTGGGTTCTCAAATGGCTTCAAAGGTTGCCCCTAAGTATGGGGTTCATCTCCTTGATTAGATCTACAAGAAGCATGGGATGCCTCTCACGACCTCCTCTGGGGTGATTCTGAGCCATCTTTGACCCATTCGTACCATTCTTGATCCAAGTTGGTAACATTGTCCCACCAGGCGTGCCAAAAATTGTTGGTCTCCATAAAGAATTTTCTCTCACAATCGACAGACATAATCATTCAACAGAGCGATCTCAGACGATCGCTTGATGTTTACTTCAATTACCTTGTTTTAGGACTTCCTTGGATGATAACAATCGACGAATTCAAAGCAAGTAAAATGAAAATAAAAAAATTAACAAAAGGAGGGACACTTTTATTAATCTATGAAAGGTTATGGGTTACACAGACTGATGAATCTGCCTCAAGCTAATTTGTGAATGGTTATGACTTGCAACAGACAGATGAATCAACCTCAAGCACTAATTCTAACTTAAAATCAATCTAACATTATTCCTAAAAATGCCTAAGTTGTGGATTTTTTGTGGGTTTGATCGTCTCCTTTTCTTGCAATGCCTCTTTTATAGGTATTTTTTCATTGACGATTACACTGACTTCTTCAGGCAGTTTTCTCTCAGTTTTCCTCTTACTTTAATTGTTATTTTCCATACTCCTGGGAGCATTTCACCTTGATAACTTCTACCTTTTTGAATTTCAAAATAACCATTTTATTCCCTCCATTACATGGGCTATAATTATCTTTGGGTTTGAAACGGCAACATCGACTGGCTCTATCTCTTCCCCTACTGATTAAGTTAATGTCACATGGCAATCCTCTTTGGCTGATTTATTTTTTGGGCATATGTCATTCATTATTTATTGACCAAAAATTGTAGAATATGGTCTAAACACATAGAAATGTTCAGTTTGTTTGATATGTAGTTTTTTTTTTGTCTTTCTAAGACAGTAAGAAAAGTAGACTTAAATCTACACCCCAAATGGCCAATGCAAAACAATTAGTACACAACAATTTATAGAGTCTTTGAATGTAAATTCAATAAAAACTTCTCTGAAAAGAATCAATTTCAATGAAATATATACTTGCCTGTAGGAGATCCCCAACGTTAACTACTAAAGCTCCGAGCAAGAAGGGCACATCAAACCATTGATTTTCATGGAGGACTTGAAGGCCACCCATTTGTTCTTGTAGAAGTATAGTAAGAAATCCACTATCACTATGGTTGATAGTGTCAAAAGTCAATTCCGGTTCTGGGCATTGAGGGTAGTAATGGCCGAGGAGGAAGAGCCCCTCGGCACAACCCATGTCTTTCAGGTGATTGAAGTTGAGTCCGAGAGCCTCCGAGAGTAATTCATATAGAGTGAGCCCTAAGCTCATGACGTACTTACTGTACTCGATCATTACATCTCTGCAAGTTAAACAAGTAGTTTATGTTTTGAACAAATAGAAATCAAAAGATGAATATCTATGAAAGTAAAAGCACCTAATGCCATGAGAGGGCACGTAGAAAGTAAAAATAGAAAAAACTGTTTATCAAAAAGATAAGAAAATACTCAAATTAGAGCTAGGAGATGACTCTACAAATTTTGTCATGGTCATAACATTATAAAATAGAGAGAGATGAGAGAGAGATATACAGAGAGAGAGAGAGAAAGAGAGGGGGATGGAGTACTGAATCTCTTGCCACTGGAATATTCATGTTGGAAAATGAACTTGTTTTTAGAGTTTTATTATGTTATTAAGTGATCTTAATAAATAAAAAAAGTGATCTTAAAAAGGTGTGTTAATGGGGTAATGCTATTTTAATATACCATGTAGTGAGGGAGTGAAATGTGTTAGAGGTGAGTTAATTCTCCAAGTAATGAAGATAATGAGTCTTAATATTTTAGAGGTTACAAGAGTTAGTGGTGGTAGTGGCATGGTAATGCAAGGCTAGGAATTATGTTTGAGACATATATAAATAGTATACGTATTATAGTGCTTGTGGTAAGTAGAGTTGAGTAGAAATTGAAAAGTCCAAGTTAAGTGTGTATTTTGTTATAAACTTGAATGAAATTTATTATTTTTTGAGTGTTCATATCCTCCTCTAATTTCTTTCCTTTTATTTCTAATCATCTTTACTCCAATAAAGTGGTATCAAAGTGATTTTCCAACTGAAGTAACATTGGAGTAATTCTAACAAATTGGTATCAGAGTCAGCTTTGGATCCTAAAAGTCTAGATAGCTCACTGTTAGAGCTAGTGTGATCTTCAAAGTCTTGAGAGATCATCACAATCATGATGATCATAGAAGATTCACCAAATACATATTTTTGGTGTGAAAAGATAATGTTCTCTAATTACAAGATAATGAAGATTACTCTTCCATCTTATCTCGTAGTATGTGATTTGTGGGATGTGGTTGTAGAAAAGTCTAAGAGTGATTTGCCTAGAAGAATCCGAGAGGAGAAAGAAAAAAAGGCACATGGAGTTCTCAAGAAGGCAATACATCCCAAAATTTGGGAGTATATTGGAATATCAAGATCTCCAAATCATGTTTGGAGGACGATTGCGAGTATTGTATTCAAACATGAGGGTGAGTTTCTGCCCAAGGAGTATTGGGTACAATGCTTTGAAAAAGATGAGTTTATAAAAGAATGGTGTGAATTTGAAAACACACCAATGTAAGATCAAGAAGAGCATCATCTTGTTGAAGTCAAACAAGTTGAGGAGATCACAATTGAAGTTCAAGAGGCTAGAGAGGATGGAGAAAATGATGAAGTTAAAGAAGTAACTCAAGAACTAGAAGAACAAAAAATTCGTAAATAACTTTATTTAAAGGTAAAATAAATTTAAGAATTTGTAAGGAACAAAGAAGAAATCAAGGATCTTATTGTGGCTAAGGATGTTGAGATGAATCCTTATGCACCAATGTTGAAAGATGTATTTCCAATGGCGAATCAAAGTGAAGATCGTCGTATTGAGAATTTTGAAAGCCCCATTCAAGCTAATGACTTTCTTGAAAATTGCATGACTTGTTATTTACAACTTGATGTAGAGAATGTTCTGAATGACACAAGTTGGGTGAATATGGAGACGTGTTCCACTCCAAGAGAACTAGCAAAAGATAAATTTAATAAATATGAGAAGTCCAAGGCAAAAGAAGGTCAATTTACAAGTGCCAAGAAGAATATTGGCAACATGAAGATAATTTGCATGTGTGAGATGGTTTATCATAAGACCTACACCGCAAAAGAGATGGTTTTGAAGATTCTTGCAATTAAAGGAGGTGGTACTCTAGTCCAAGAAATTTAGAATAATTCCATGAAGCCTCTCTACCATGGAATGACTTGTGAGATAAGAATTTGGAGGTGAAAAATCAAGTTTAAGGGGGGTGTTGAAAAATAAACTTGTTTTTAGAGTTTTATTATGTTATTAAGTGGTCTTAATAAGGTGCGGTAGTGGGATAATGATATTTTACTATATCATGTAGGGATGAGTGAAATGTATTAAAGGTGAGTTAATTCTCCAAGTAGTGGAGGTAGTGGCATGTTAATAATGCAAGGCTAGGAATTATGTTTGAGACATATATAAATAGTATATATGTATTATAGTGTTTATGGTAAGTAGAGTTGGATAGAAATTGAAGAGTCCAAGTTGAGTGTGTACTTTGTAATCAACTTGAATAATTTTTTTTGTTTTTTTGATTGCTCATATCCTCCTCTATTTTCTTTCATTTTATTTCTAATTCTCTTAACTCCAAAAAAGTGATATTAGATCAATTTTCAACTGAAGTAAGATTGAAGTAATTCCAACAACTCAGAGATTCATATACAACAATGCTGGAAATGAAAAGAAACTTAAAAAAAAAATACTTAAAAGAGGGTAGTGACAAAAATTGGGTAAGTTTTTTTCTTGTTTATCACATAGTACCCATAATATTATCATCGAATAATGCATGCAGCGCATTGCTAATTTCAGCATTAAACTGAGGAAGTCATACCCACCGCACAAGAGTTCGACCTATAGCTAAGTCTAGGAACAATGAAGTGTTGGTGGATTTTTACTATGACAGATTATTTATTGTAATTTATGATTTATATCATGCAAACACATAAAACTAACCCGGGTGTCAAACAGGAACAGAAATTAATTTTTTAGATTAAGACTAGTATTTGACACTATGTTCTTAAGATAGAATTCACCCCCATATAGGTGCTAATAAAAATCTCGATGTCTGCCTTGTAGAATACAATGATTTTCACACAAACAGAAGTAGCACTGCAATCTGTTTGTCCAAGAACCAGAATGTTTTATACTCTCAAAAATGATGAGTCTTAATCACGAAAATGATGAATGTAATAACTGTCTTAATGACTAATTTCATAAGTGATGTAAGTTAATAATGCATAATGAATCTGGGTTTATATAAACAGAATGATGACTGTTTCAAACAGTTACCATGCGAACTGAAACAACCCAGAAGGTGTTTGTTAATAAATAGATACCAATTCGAATTTCAACCTGGTGCACATTTTGAATTCGAGTTTTTGGTACGAAATTTAAATTCCAACGGGTTACGAATTTAAAGACTCATTTAGTAAATAATTTTTTTCCAAAAATATAAGATTGCATCCACACCTGTCCTGGTCGGGTTGGGTCACACACGTGTGTTCGAACCCAAGGTCATGTAGGTCCTCCCCATCCACAAAATTGTGTTCTCCCTTAAAACCCAACCCATAGAATAAACTTGGGTGTATATTCTCATCAAACATTTCTTGCCCAACCAATGTGGGATTAGTGTTATATCTCACATTACCCAACCTCTATTTTCACATTCCACGAGGATCGTTTGAGAGCCTATTTTCTCATTCACATCTTACTCGATTTACTCAATTAAATATACTATGTTATTTTCCTTGCGAAATAAAACACGAACCCACAAAAATTTACTCAAAAGTCGATCAAAAATTAATTTTTTATAACTAAAAACTGTTTTAGTCCAACATAAACGTCACATAGTTTTCCATCCCTTTTGAAGAAATCTTTAAGCATCACACCAAGGAACTGTTGGAAAATTAAATGGGTATTGCACAATAATATTGAGATTAAAAAAAAAAACATTTATCAGTTGTGGGATGAGAAACCACTGACCTAGGAACATACTAATGTTAGAATCCTAACACATACCTGCCCACCGCGGGAAGTTCTTCACGATCAGGTCGATGAGGAGCCATAACACAATAAAATGTATCCCTCCAGCTAGCTGCTGGTGCTTGATACAGATCAAAATTACTGTTGTATGTAAACCTTCTCATGACATATCGGGAATAGAACTGTTTCTTCACCTCAGCGTCTTGCTCGTGAAACCGTCGAACCCCATCTATCATTCCATTCATTACACTAGCCGGAACTCCATGATTGATTAACTGGAAAAAACCCCATTTTTCGCAAGCATTCCGGACTTTGTCGGCGATATAAGCACGTCGCCCGGGATCTTCATGGATGCCTGTGAAGTCTATAACTGGAATACTATACTGCTGGGAGTCTCCTGCAGAATGCAACTTCTCATCATGCTTAATTTGGTCATGGCCGAGAAATATACGTGGGATTGTCGCCACCCCGCCATCTACAAGTCCCTTTACACCAGCTTTTGAATCATCAAAAGCTTTTAGTTCACTTTTCCGATCGTAATTTGACATAACTGTTGGAGGAGATTGAGCGCAGGCTGTGACCACCATTTTCTGTTCTCCCGGAGAGAGAACTAGTAGAAATAGAATGCCTAGTTTTTTCAAGCTAGAATGGGAAGAAGAGAGGAAAAAACATCAAGATCTCCAATCTAAGCATTAAGATAATGTAATCTCCATTTTTAGATGGGTGGGGACATATTTGGGGCCGCTAACATATCAACCCAAATTTTTTTCTATAGTATTGTACGGCGGATTACTAATTTTTGAGGTTAAATTACAAAGTTTTAGGGTCCAGTTATAATTTTTTTGGAGTATTGATGATCCATTGTAACATTTCAAGATCGATCCTAAACGCCCTAAAAAACTGTAATTTGACTCCAAAAGTTTATAAGTTAAACCCAAAAAATTATAAGGTGACTCTAAAAAATTATATATTTTTAATATCGATCCTAACATTTTTTTTTTGTATACGACTCAACACCTACCATTCTAAGACCGATACACATTTCATATAAATCACAAGTCTAGTTGAACTCGTGCTCAACTAAGAGACAGCTCATACAACTCAGTCAATTTCTCCTAATCTTCATTATGTGATCCCATGATACCATTTCATATATCCATGACATGACATAACTCTCTCGTTATATCTAATTTTTTTTATCCAGCCTTTTGTGCATAACGCTCAATGCCGTATTGTGACGTCGGGACCAACACATCTCAATGCTCTCCGTGTTGATGGTCAATACTACGACCTTGAACCATATTAACGAATAAAAAAACCTACTAAAGGAGGTAAACATGACAACATTAGAAGCCATGTGATTAGATTAGATCCCCCAAAAGCAATGAACTTGTGACCACCGTACTTTTTATCTAAGAGAGGAGATCAGTAGGATGACCACTATATATAATAAAAAATTTCCGAATTTGTATTCTGAAGATGACAGAGAAGAAAGGAATGGTGGTCCACTATCTGAGGTCAGTAGCCATGTTCTTCAATTATGACAATATTATCACTACTTTGGAATTTTATGCCACCGTAGCCATCAGGTCAGTAGCCATGATTTTCTTATTAATTTGCAGAATATGGATGTTTTTGTTTCCAAGTTCCATTCACTTGCTTTCGGAACTGTTACAGAATAAGTATGCAGAATAACATCAGCTCATGATCTCAAGAGCTAGCCTTCAATGTTGACCACAAAAGGTTCCATTCTTTACTTGTGCAATTTAAAAGATGGTATTAAAGAGGTTCCCTTTCCATCGAGCCCTTTCTCGGAGAGAAGTGTCATATACTCTTTCATTGTGACCTCCCTATAGATTGCAAGGTTTTCATCAGATAACAACTCTTTGATCGGACCATACAGTCTTGATGGAGTCTCTTTATTAATAGGTGTTCTAAAAATTGCTGCCATAGAAACTCTTGGGCCTACATTTTTTGCCAATACCCTGTGATTCACGCTTTTAATTCTATCATTGGTGATGATCTGCACAAAAGAACACAGTGAGAGGTATAAAAGCATGGTGAGGGATTGGTGTAATTGTGAGTTCAAGAGATATCCTTTATTTAGTTCACAACTTTATAACAAACAGAAAGAGTTCTTAACGAATTAAAAATAAAAACCGTTGCACATCCAAAACACAATAGAAGATGACAAAGTAATAGCCGAGAAAAATGGACAAAAGGGGTTTATAATCGAGTGAAATCAAAGTAGTGTTATTTAATTAAAAAAATTATCCAATAATCGAATCATAAGCTACCCCAAATTTAGAAGCCTTCATAAGCTATCCAATGATCGAATCACCATTTTACATGTTGGGAAATTTTTAGAATATTCTTAAGCTACCCCAAATTTGGGGTAAACTAAGGTTTTGATTTACTATGCATGTGTTTATGTATTGAGAAGCCTTCATTCAGCCATCAATTTTTTTCTTTAGATAGTTTTCTTGAGGTTTTTGTTGTGGAATATTCAAGGTTTTGTTTGTTGGAAAAAAGAATCTGAAAGGTAAAAGGAATGAGGTGCAGCACTTTATTAATACTATAGATATAACAGTTTAACCTAATTGATTGTTACTTCACATGACACCTTTCTATATTACTCAGAAAACTAAAGCACTAGAAAAGAATATATATAGAAATTAAATTCCAGAAACTCTTATCTCCTCTGTTGGTCCCACCCTTATGCATGTGTGAGCCTTAAAGTCTCACTTAACTCAATTATAAGATAGCACTAATATAGCATATAAACTCAAGTTCTTTTAAAAAACTAGTCGACGTGGGATTTAGTTTCCTCCTGCTCCTTTTATTAAAATACTCTAACAGTGTTATATATTCACTAGGGGTGACAATTATGTCGTGACAGTTCGTGTTTGTATTCAAGTCATGTCATTTTGGGTTCGTGTCGAGCACAAGTCAACCCTAACGCTACCCGTTTAACTAACTGTGTCGTATCGTGCCGACTTATTTATTTCCGTATCGTGTTCGTATTGACCCATATAACCCGTAAATAAAAAAATTCAACGCTTTGTTTGATGTCTAAAGTTTCATTATCATTTAATCGAATCTATACTCATATTTTTTCTATAAACTAAAAATTAACTTAATAAATATAATAATAAAAATGAGTAAACATATTTTTTTTGTACAAGAATTAGGTCACTACTTGATTAAAAATAATAAAAAATTTAATATTTTATTCTTATAATACTACTTAAACGTGTTAATTGTGACAATTTCATGTTGTTCGTGTTTGATACTAACCCAACCCATTTATTATTCGTGTTAACGGATCATGTCATATACAGATTTGTGTCAAGAAATAATCAACCATAACCCGCTAATTTTGTATCAATTTCACGTCGTATTTTTGTGTTGTGTCAGAAATTGTCACCTCTAATACTCACCTTATAAGGTTTTTTCTGTAATTGTTTTTTAATAGAGAAAATTGATTTTTTTTTCTTTGTTCCATCATTATTGTGTCAGATATAACTATTATAAATGATTGATGTTGCCGACTCCAAAATAAATTAGACGAGACTTAGTTAAGTTGAATGTAAAACCAGGCAGACTGACTTACCCAAATGGCCAACGCAAACCCGTCAAGATACAACAATTAAATATTGTGCAATAAAAACAACTCTAATATGCAACAATAAAATTCAATATAATATACTTGCCTGTAGGAAATCTCCAGCGTTAACGACTAAAGCTCCGGGTAGGGGTGCCACATCCAGCCATTGATTTTCATGAAAGACTTGAAGGCCACCCACTTGGTCTTGGAGAACTATATTGATAAATCCACTATCTGTATGGTTGGTACTACCAAAAGTCAACTCTGGTTCGGGGCATTTTGGGGAGTAATGGCCAACGAGGAGGAGTCCGTCGCCACAACCAATGTCTTTCAGGTGATCGGGGTTGAGTCCGAGACCCTCCGAGAGTAATTCAAACAGAGTGAATCCCAAACTCAAGATGTACTTGGAGTATTCCATCATTATACCTCTGCAATATGGCACGAGAAACACTTAGAACCCATCTACCCATCTTTATTATGTGTCGATGGATGAGTTTGATTTTAAAATTTCGATCTGAATTTGATCTGAATCGGATTCAGATCTAAATTCGATCCATTAGCATGCCCAATGATAATTCGATCTAATCCACCAGCATAATTTGCAATATCTATTCCTATTTTCCATTTTTGTATTAAAAGAAGTTAAAATGTTAAGACGGTATTTAGTCAAATTCGTGAATTAAGGTGTGCTATCCCAATTAAACGAGATGTAGCACAATAAACATAATATATTGACCCTCCACATACCTGATAATAATGGAAACCTCACGCCCTGTACTATTTTGTAGGTAATCAGAATTTTTAGCGAATTTTTTCCTTGGGAAAACTGTATTTTTACAAAGGAAAATCATTTTTTATGGGTAAATATTTCGAGATTTTTTTGGTTTTACCAAAGAATATTTTCTTAGGTAAAATCTTTATTTCTTGTAGTGATAATCTATTGATCCTAGCCTCCACAAACCCGACAATAATGAAAACCTCATACACTGTACTATTACATACCTGCACACCACAGGCAATTCTTCTGGATTGGCTGGATGAGGAGCTATAGTACAGTAAATGGTGTCCTTCCATTTAGCTGCTGGTGTTTGATACAAATCAACATTACTAATATAGAAAAACCTTCTCGTGAAATCACGTGTATAGAACTGTTTCTTCACCTCTGTGTCTTGCTCGTGAAACCCTCGAACTCCATCTATCATTCCACTCATTGCATTCGCCGGAACTCCATGATTGATTACTTGGAAGAAACCCCATTTTTCGCAAGCTTCCATGACTTCGTCAGTGACTTCACCACGTCGCGCTGCATCGTCATGGATGCCTTTGAAGTCTATGACTGGAAGACGATACTGCGGGGAGTTTCTTGCAGAATATTGCAACTTCACATCAATCTTAATTTGGTCATGGACAAACATACGTGGAAGTCTCGCCACCCCGGCATCTACAAGCCCTTTTACACCAGCTTTTGAATCATCAAAAGTTTTCAATTCACTTTTCCGAGCATGATCTGATATAACAAGAAAACGAGATACAACGCAGGCTGTGACCACCATTTTCTTTCCACTATAGGTAACGAGATGGAATACAAACTTTGTGTGAGTAACAAAGTTGAAAACTGTGTTACTTGTAGTGCAAGAATAAACCACGTCAATGATTTAATTAAGCAGATGGTGCCAACTACTACCACCATTTTCTAGTGATTTTTAAACAAGTGGTCCTAATTAGGGAAATAATGTTGTACAATTGATTCTTTTCTTCTTTATTATTAACTTGTGAATCACGAAACACAAGTTGATTTTGACAATTTTCTCATTTTATTTATTTATTTTGTCATATTCACTTTTATATGGAATTCTTGTTGGTAATGGCATTGTTTACGACGAACTGCCAATAATTTATGTAACTATGGTCATGCACATACTTAATCGATGTGGGACTTTAAGGTCATAACATATTTCACGCTTTCCATAGTCAACGTCTATATTGTCAATGGTCATTTAAGCTGGCCTTTCACCCTTCCGTAATAGCGTCCAACGAATAACAGCCAATGCTATGTCCGATTCTATACTTGACGTAGTACCATATTTCGATACAAAACTCAATATTCGATTAAGTAGTTTAGGAGAGAAAATGGAAGACGAAGAACCACAACCATATAACATAATTTGATCCTAAGTATTCCGTCCACACAAAATCCAAAATGGTTACATTTTTATTATATGTGCTTAATTGTATAGAAGAGTCACATTATTTTTTTTCAACAGTTAGGGGTGTTCGAGACAGCTTATACGTACCTCGACTAATCCCCTCTCCGGTCCAGTCAAAGACAGGTCATCTACGTCGAAACTAGGATATTCCTGAGGGATAAATCCCTCATAGCCTGGCCCCAAGGGGTTGCAATAATTTAAACTTAAAACGTCTGAATTTACTGTCCGTTTCTATTAACACTTGAACTACCTTATAATATTAAGAGTCGTCTATGCTTGCAGAAGCAAGAAAAACACATAACCAATCAATCAATTATGATACAGTAAGAAAATCATTAGATCCAACTTGCAATTCTCACGTATATCTAAAGGGTTAGAATTTAATATCGAAAAAGTCATTTTTCAATACATTATTTCACCTTATTTTACTATTTTATGATCAACGTTTAAAAATAACTCAACATAAGATTTATTGGGGTCAATTAATGAAATTACAATACCATTGACTTATCCTTAACCAAGCGTCAATCGTTTCATAGTTGAATTGTTGATTTATCAATTTGGGTATTCTCAACAACTAATAAAGAATATAAAATCATTGCAGCAGCCAATATGGTTTGATTGAGTGCATAAATAATATGGTTTGGTAGCTGGTCAATTAATGAAATTATAATACCATTGACTTATCCTTAACCAAGCATCAATCATTTCATAGTTGAATTGTTGATCTATCAATTTGGGTATCCTCAACAACTAATAAAGAATATAAAATCATTGCAGCAGCCAATATGGTTTGATTGAGTGCGCATAAACAGTATGGTTTGGTAGCTGTTCTATCAATTTTTAAATCTTCACCGGCTAAGATCAAACATTACATTAATTATATGATTTGATTGTTGCCCAACGAAATCATCAACAGAATTCCTACAACGCCCCAAAAGAAATTATAATTAATGTGAAACCTCGTAGCAGACCTCTTAGGGACGGTCTAATGGTCAAGTCTGTCCTTTTATAAGTAAGAGATTTCAATTATGTGCTTCTCACACCTCCTAAGGGTCATCCACTCTTGTTCCTCAGGAGACATGTCTTTAAACTAACTCTAACTACAGTGGCCAGTCTCAGAGGTCGAGGGAGTAATCGACATAAGTCTAGACATCCTGTAGCTAAAAAAAACTAGTACCAAGATTAATGTTACGTGAATATAACGTCAGTTGTATTTTCTTATATTTTTTATTTATTAAATACTTTTTAAAATAACATTTTTTTATATATTTTACTTTATTTTTGTCCGGATTTGCTTACTCCCTTCAAGATTAATAATATATATATCTTTTTCACCTTTTATTTTTTTTCCTATTTTTGAAAAAATTGGTTTTTTGCTTAAAAAAATATTTTTTTTCCTATTTTTAAAAAATGTACTAATTAATATTACATTAGTTTATGTAGTTCTGTTTAGTCCATGCCTTCTTTCTTGATCAAAAGAGAAAATTTCTTAAACCTGTTAATCGAACTAAGTTTAATAAGCAAGCTTTAGTATGCTCCAGTTCGGCTCATTTGTAACTGACCGAGCTTATCATTGTTCAAGCTCAACCTAAGCTCAACTTCATAGTAAAATTTTCCAAAAATGAGATATTAGTATTCAACATTCAACAATCAATATTAGAATAAATCAATTGTCCACAAGAATTCCCTAAAATCAGTATAATCAACCATTCAAATATCTATTCAAGAAAAGAGGTAGATAGAAGTGTATAATTTGAAGCTATTTGAAAATAGGTTCGGAGTTATTCATTTTTCGGAGGGATTGTTTGAAAACTAAATTTAAATTATCGATAAATATAAACATATTGGAACCAAACCGAGTCACATGCTGTTTAAATTCATCTGGGTTTATAAAGTGAGCTTAAAAATTTAATTAATTTTAGCTCAATTTAAAATTTGAAAGAGAATGAACGAGCTAGAACCGAATTAAATGCACTAATGTTCTCCTCAAATCAATCCGAACTAGTTAAGTTTGGCCCCCAAATATTCCAATATCTACTTGTTCAATTTATAAGGTGTGAAATCGGTATCGGCTCCATCAACCCCTTTCTCCAGGCGACGTGCGACATATTCTTTAATGGTGATCTCCCTATAGATTGGAGGGTTTTCATTAGATAACAACTCTTTGATCGGCCCGTACAGTCTTGATGCATTACTACCTTCTGTACACTGCGTCCTGAAAAACCCAGCCATTGAAATTCTTGGACCTACATTTCTTGCCAATACTCTGTGATTGACGCTTTTAAATCTGTCATTGGTGATGATCTGCAGGCATGGAGATATTAAAAGATTGATGAGTTATTTGTGTAGTTCTTTCTGAGTTCAAGAGATTCTTATACAAGCATTGTTTTGACAAAAGCTGAATTCAATTTCTACTCTCAAAAATTAAATTTTTCACATTTTACTCTCAATGTATCAAAAGTATTGTAATGTAGCCCTTTTATTAATTTTCGTTATTTTTTCCGTCAAAAGTCAATCCATTGATACTAACACAAAAACTAACGGAAATCTAACAGAAGGGTCAGACTATAATACTTTTGATACATTGAGGATACAATTTGAAAAATTTAGTCTTTAAAGGTGTAAAATAATCGATTCCAATTTATGGTATAATTACCTGTAGCAAATCTCCGACGTTAACTTCAAGAGCTCCGGGCAATGGGGACACACTGCACCATTGATTTTCATGAAGGACTTGAAGGCCACCTATTTGGTCTTGGAGAAGTATAGTAAGAAATGTACCATCAGAATGTTTAACTGAGCCCATAGTCAACTCCGGTTCAGGGCATTTGGGATAGTAATTGCCAAAGAAGACGAGTCCCTCGGCGCAGCCCATGTCTTTTAGGTGATTGGGGTCGAGTCCAAGAGCATTTGAGAGTAATTCAAACATAGTAAGCCCCAATTTCATGATGTACTTTGAGTACTCGATCATTATATCTCTGCAAGTTCAACAGGTAGTGTATAAATGTTGAACAAATATGCCTAAGAAGATGAGCATCTATGGCATTTGAAGCACTTAAGACCATGAGGGCACATAGACAGTAGAGAGGAAAAAGGGCTCCAAAGGCTGCCCTGTTCATGCAAAAGACTGAACAATATTTAAGAGATTCTATTTTTTTTGTTCATATCAGAATCCGTTAAAATTTCGATATGAAAATCTAATCGAATTCAAATAACTCAATTAAGCCCAAATTTAGCAAATTAGATCTTAATTTTAGCCCAATTCCATCAAATGACCTCTCAGTTTCATCATATATCTACATTTATTTATATAACTCTGATCGGATTGCTACTAAATCAGCTTTTGTGTTCAAAATTTGAAAACGTAATTGTGATCAAATAGATTAAGGTCTGAATCCTACTACACACGATTCAGACTCATGAAATTCAATCCATTGAAAAGCAAAGTTATCAGATTTGTCTGACCTGAATCCACTTTAAACACTCCAATTTAAATATCCATTCGATGTGTTTTCATTTCATATATGAATTCGTTGGAAATCAAAAATAGGATTAGATCCGAATAAGTCTATACACATAAATACATAGTCAGATGGAATTGTAATCATAGCGAATATTAGTAAATCGAACTCCCTATCCATGAAAGATGACATAACGGATTTGGTTTGCGATATCGGTTCAAAATATCAATAATCCAAACACATACCTAAAAACTGCGGGCAATTCTTCTAGATCAGGCGGATGAGGAGTCATAGTACAACATATGTTATCCCTCCAACAAGCAGCTGGTGCTTGATACAAATCAAAATTACTGTAATACGCAAACTTTCTCATGGTATCAAGCGAATAGAACTGTTTCTTCACCTCGATGTCTTGTTCGTGAAACCTTCGGACTCCTTCTAACATTTCATTCATTACATTCACAGGAATTCCGTGATTGATTACCTGAAAAATCCCCCATTTTTCGCAAGCATCCCTGACTTTGTCGGCGACTTCAACGCGTCGCGCTGCATCTTCATGGATGCCTATGAGGTCGATGACTGGAATATTGTACTGCTGGGAGTCTCCTGCAGAATGGAACTTTTTATCAAGCTTAATGTGGTCATGGACAAATATGCGTGGGATTCTTGTCACTCCGGCATCTACAAGCCCCTTTACGCCGGCTTTTGAATCATCAAAAGCTTTCAATTCACTCTTTCGATCATAACTTGACATAACTTCCGAAGAGAAGAGAGATTCAACACAGGTTGTGACAAAGGTTTTCTTTTCCCTAGGAAAGAGATAACAAAATGGAATACAGACTGTGTGAGTAACAAACAAGTCCTTGGTTATTTGAAGCTAGAATAGGAAGAAGCAAAGAAAAAAACAAGATCTCCGACCTAAGCACTTTGATATAAAGCAACTACCCTTTTTTTTTTTTTTTTTTATGAGCAATGCTATAGGGATTTTGTTTTGGAAACTTATTTAGGGACCAAAACGATTGAACGGAGATTGAAAGGCAATGGCAAAGGTTCGATGAAGGGGGACTTCGATTGAAAGGCAATGGCAAAGGTTCGATGAAGGGGGACTTCGACTTCTACCGGTCTTCCACTTTTGGGGTCTTCTGCTGGTGACTGTTAGTTAGGTGGTTATTGGAAACAGGGGGTGGCTCAAGGAAATTTGAGGTCTAAAGTGAAAACACTAAATGAAGACTTTTTTTATTTTTAATATTTTTTTTAAAAAAAATTAATTTTTTTAGTTATTATGTGAGAGAGATACAGAAGAAGGACCTGCTAATGTTGCCGAGAAAAATATTTTAACTTTTGTTTTGTTTTTTATCGGAGAGAGTATTTAATTTTAATTTTTTTTTAATGTCTTTTACTTATTTTCACAGAGAGAGAGTGGATAGAAGTAAATATGAGTTAATTTTTGAGTACTTTTTATTTTATTTTTTTAGGTTTTTAATGTTATGAATTGGATCATGGACCCAAATTATTATAATAAAAATTTTGATTGTACTTAATTTTTTGGGGCCTTTTTTTAGGGTTTAAAATTTAAAAGATTTAAATTTTTTCTAGGTTAGTAATGTACCTAAAATTATGGGGCCTTCTAAAAATTTGGGGCCTAAAGCCCAAACTTTTTTTTTAATGATATTGAGCCGCCCCTGATTGGAAAGATACCATTTGTGGAGTGCCAAAAAAAAAAGAGACCAAAACGATGTCGTTTTAGAGGAGTTCTTGGCACATAGTAGAGGATCCAGATCCGAGAAAGCTGTCCAAGAACCAATATACTCAGTGACTGAACTACTTGGGGAAATACCCTTTACTCCCTTAAGGTTTTCAAAAATTGAATACCTTATCTTAAGTTTTCAAAAATCTTGAACATCACAAATTGTGTTACAAACATGATTTATATCACTTTATGCACTAACCCGCAACTCACCTTCACGGGTAACGAGAAAATAATATTTATGATGATAATTTATTCCTAATAATTATTTGATGTCATAAATGAGAAAACAAGAAGACCATGATATTATTTCAAATTAATTTTTAGATTTTATGATCTAAACTAATATTATATTAACGATTGTATCATAAAAAAATTATTTTTCAGAGGTTTGTTGTAACTAAATATCTAGCATTAATAATAACACATTGAATTATCCTATTAAATAAATTTCCTTAACTATGTCTTTTTTTTTGTTTGGCCCCCACACAATACAATCTTCGTTTCTTCTCTGAATATGACACTCATAGCTTGACCAATGTGCATGCGACATTTAAGACCATAACATGCAGGGTGGAGCCACCATCTTTTGTTTGTGGGGGAAAACAAATATAAAATAAACACCAACAAAATGGAATACAAAATTTGTATGATAAATGCAAATGGATAAGGGGCATAGGGATGAATGAATGATTGATTATTTATTATGGGTGATGTTATTTCCATCCAAAAATATTTATTTCTATTTCATTTAATTTTTTATTATCAAACTATTAAGGTCACCATTTCTATAATGACCTCATTAGTAACTAAATCTATCTCATGTTATATATACTCATTTAATAAGTAAGAAAAGAAAACAAGAAAGAATAGAGGAAGAAAGTAGTTGCCGATAAAATAAAAAACGAAAGAAGCTTTCTAATTCACACACAACATCACCAACAGGCATTTGGTCCAATAGTATTTCTTACCTTGTGAGGTATTTGCCTTCTTGAGATTAAGGGTTCAAGTCTCCCTCCCCCCTCTCCCCAAAAAAAAATTTAAAAAAAAATATTCACACACGACATAAGTTTATGATTAAATTACTCTGACAAATAAAATTTATATCAACAGTATATCAAAAGAAAACATAAAATTTATTAAATCTCAAAAATTGCCTATAATTGATTCTATGCGAAGTTTTTAGTAATTTCCATAGAAGAGTTCGTCGCAAAATTATCTCTAATTTTTTTTGCAAAGCCTAATATAAATACAACTTTGGATTCTGTTAGAAAATTATATAATTTGCATATCTTCATATTTTACTCACTTACATAAAATATGGTGAGAAAGAATATGATTAATGGTATCGGATACCAAATAAACTAAGGATCACCAAAGCATCTTAAACAGTAAATATGAAGTAACAAACTCATGTTTTGCGAATCCCACGTCATGAAAGATTAAAACACAGATCTAAGATCTCACCAATTGTCTCACCTTGACCCACTCTCACATGTTTATTGACTGGCAATGCATTGTACTTTTGACTACCATGATCCTGTCTCAATTCACACAAAACACGATTAATGTATCCAAAATTCTCAAAAGAATTCAATGAGAACGTTAAAATTACAACAACACAATCAAATAGAATGCAACTGAAAATAATTAAGGAAATATTTTTTACAAGGAGATTCAAAAAATAACATTGTATAACACTCCATACCTTAAACTCTTCAATTGGGTCCGATAAAATAGTAGCCTAAGCCATCTAGAACTATATACTTAAACCTCATAACAATTTGTCATAGAACTACCCTTTGATTCTTCGTCCAAAACTCAAAGATTATTACATAGTCTTCCTCCTTTCTTTTCTTATTTATCTTCATCTATTTGTTGTTTATATAGATAGACATTGCAGCCTACCTCCCTTTATTTTATGTTTTCACTATTCTCTCTCTTCTATTATTGCTTTTCCCACCTCATTCTTGCAAATTGCATGCATTCAACTTTAATGGAAATCTTTTACCGACAAATGGTTATAAAGTGAGTGACAAAAATAAATATGACTACTCGAGGTGTGTGTAAGTTGGTTCGGATTGAAAGAAAAAAAAAATAAATAAATGAGATATAAGATGTGACTATAGCAAGTAGGCTAATAATGGATTTCAAATTAAATCCATCACATGCTATTATTTAATTTAGGGAAATACTATGTATCACAAATCTCTAACCCAAATCTTCATCTCAAATGAAGGGAGATCATTGGATGAGTGGATCCTATCAACTTTTTTAAATGGAACCCACTGATCCAATGGTCTCCCTTGATTTGAGATAAAGATTTGGGTTGGAGATTTGGGATACATAGCATTGCTCTTTAATTTATCCCTTTAGCATTACAGTATGAACCATTAAAACCTACGGCTGGCCACTTTGGAAAAGGCTTCATAGTTATATTTTTCCCTTTACCTAGAGGTGACAATCTTAACTCATTACCCATTAATCTGTTCAACCAGTCCATAAATAAATTAGTTGGATATCTATATTAATTAATACGGATTCTAAATGGGTTGGGTAATATGATTCATTTTAATTAAGAGAGTTAATATGGATTATAAATGGGTACCCATTGGATTAAGTATTTATTTTTTTATTAAATAACATGAGTATTAAAATTAAATAAATATACTAATATACCAAAAAATACACATATACTATTACACCAAAAAATACACACATATATACTAATACACTAAAACATACACACACTAGCACATCAAAAACACACACACTAATCCACCACCCATGACTCTTCTCATGACATCTCGGGAATAGAATTGTTTCTTCACCTCAGTGTCTTGCTCGTGAAACCGTCGAACCCCATCTATCATTCCATTCATTACACTCGCCGGAACTCCTTGATTGATTAACTGGAAAAAACCCCATTTTTCGCAAGCATTCCGGACTTTGTCGGCGATATAAGCACGTCGTCCGGGATCTTCATGGATGCCTGTGAAGTCTATAACTGGAATACTATACTGCTGGGAGTCTCCTGCAGAATGCAACTTCTCATCAAGCTTAATTTGGTCATGGCCGAGAAATATACGTGGGATTGTCGCCACCCCGGCATCTACAAGTCCCTTTACACCAGCTGTTGAATCATCAAAAGCTTTTAGTTCACTTTTCCGATCATAATTTGACATAACTACCGGAGGAGATTGAGCGGAGGCTGTGACCACCATTTTCATTTTTCCAGGAGAGAGAGGGTAAAACAAGAGTAATAGTTTAGAGGGTAAAATTTAATTTACTAAAAAAAAACAGATCAATGTGTCTCACTTAGGTGTCGTATGGTAACCAGGTGTTCGAATTCAATTTGAAAACTCCCGTGTCAATTATTTTGGGCTGTCACATGCGACACAGGACAGGCTTATATCCCCCGACTCTTTCAGCAATTTGTCCCACCTTATCCGTAGCCTATCAAAGACAATTGGGTCTGAAATGGAAGTATGTGGTTGGTGAGTATAGATATCCACGTTTTTTTCACCGCCAATTACTAATATTTGAGGTTAAATTACAAAGTTTTTAGGATTAAATTAATACTTTTTTGGAGTGTTGAGGGTCGATTCTAATATTTCAATATCGATCCTAAACACCCTAAAAAGTTGTAAGTTGATCCCAAAAGTTTATAAGTTAAATCCAAAAGATTATAACGTGACTCTAAAAAATTATATTTTTTTAAGATTGATCCTAAGTTTTAACCTTTTTTTTGTATACCACTCAATACCTACCATTCTAAGACCGATACACATTCCATGTAAATCACGAGTCTAATTGGCCTCGTGTTCAACTCAACGACTGCTCATACATACAACTCAGTCAATTCCTCTTAATCATCATTACGTGACCCCATGATACCATTTCATATATTCATCATACGACATAACTTTCTCGTCATTTCAATTAACTTGTGACCACCATACTTTTTAATCTAGAGAGGAGATCAGTAGGAAGACCACCATATAATAAAAAGGGTGAATTGCAAATCACACCTTTAAAGTATTGATGTGGTTCTTATTTGATCCTTGGAATTTCGATTTGCACAATTTAATCCTTAAAGTATTGATTCTGTTTCTAAGAAAGACTTTCGTCCATATTCATCAAAAACACCAAACGGTCAATCAAATTCAGAGTGGCATTTTCTTCTAACTCTCCATTGTCTTCACCTGCAACCAAAATCAAACCAAAATAATTATATACTAATTATGATTTTTTTTTTTAAAAAATTAATTTTAATTTTATTTCAATAAATGTCATAATAGACCATGAATTTTGGTTGTAAAATTTAAAATATTTGATATTCTACCTTTGATTGGAGTATTTTTTGTCTAAGTATAATATTTTAAACTTGAAAAGTCTAAGTATTACACACCTACAAACTTCTTGGGGTCTGGATGTGATTTACTAGTTGATATACTAACGAACATTAACTGCAAGAGTCTAAGTGTTATACGCGTACAAATTTCAGGGGTCTGTGTGTAATATTTCAAATGTCAGGAAGTTTGAGTCATTAAGTAATAAACTTCAGGGTGTCTAGGTGTAATTTTACCTAATTAAAAAGTTAAAAAATTAAATAAATTATGTTATTAAAAAGTTAAATTTAAATTTAAATAAGTTATTATGGTTAAAATATTAAAAATTTAAATTTAAATGAGTTAATATGGTTAAAAGTTTGAATTTAAATAAGTTATTGTGGTTAAAAAACTAAATTGTAATATAAACCATCAAATTTAAACGATTTAAATTGTTATTATGTTTTTCTAAGTAAGGAGCTTAAACAGGAGGTTTTGTTTTATTATTATAGATTCATAGTAGACTTTATATTTTCAATTATTTTTCTTATTAATTTGCAGAATATGGAAGTTTTTGTTTCCAAGTTCCATACACTTGTCTTTTGTCTTATTTGCCAGCAATGCATAGTTTGTGTCAGCTCGGAAATAGAAACGTGTAAAAAAATAATTTAAAACATAATAGACAGGAAAAAAATTCAAATTTCAAAAATGTTCTAAACATCTTAATTAAAACATTTCGAAAGGAACAATATTATTGAGACATAATTTATTGACTTAATTCACTATGGTTTTTGGATTGACTGTGAGCTCCATCAAACATTGAAAGTTAATGTTGATCTAATGGTTTCATTGAAACCAAATTATTAGGTCAGCAAATTAAGTCAGATTTTTATGTCTAAATAGTATTGCTCTTTCCGAAGATAGAAATTTCAAAATTAAACTACCGATTCACTTCTTTTGTGAAACTACTTTCATTTGATCAACTGGTCCAATGAACCTAAAAACTGCAACCCAAATGAAATCCAAAAACTATAATTCAAATGCATATCATCCTTTGGATGAGTGAGTCTCACTGAAAAAAATGATGGGACCTACTCATCAAAGGGATGATATGCATTTGAGTTATAATTTTTTAGATTTTATTTGAACTGTCTAGCATTAAGCTAGAAATAAACTACTATCTGTTATGATCTAAAGTCGTTTTTGGAAAGTTTTGAAAATGGATCACTTATTCAGCAAATTTTGATTTTGTATTTTTATAGAGTCCGGACGAAATATTACACTTTGATCAACCTCAGCTATGTCCCTATCTCACTTTGCCCCATCAATTATCACATTTCTCATATTGCATCTCCAACGATGGTTATTCCTCTGGCATTGCCCTTTCAACTATTACATTTCTCACATTGCACGTTCAACTATAGTCTTTGGTTGAGACATTCTTGCAAAAACATGACCGATGTTTGATTTTGGGGCAGTTTGAAAACAATTCGAGGAACATGATAATTGAGAGTGGCAAAGTGAGAAACATAAGAACCGAGAGGGCAAAGTGAGATCGGTGGATCATAGTTAAAAGGATCAAAGTGTAATTTTTTCATAATCAATTTTAATGTAATTATATACTTACCCCTAAAAATCTCCAACGTTAATTACTAGAGCTCCGGGTTAGGGAGGCACATCAAACCATTGATTTTCATGATGGACTTGAAGGCCAGCAATTTTGTCGTTTACAAGTACAGTAAGGAATTCATTGTCACTGTGGTTGATGGTGCCCAAAGTTAATTCTGGTTATGGGCATGCAGATGGTAATGGCCAAGGAGGAAGAGTCCTTTAGCACACCCAATGTCTATCAGGTGATTGGGGTCGAGACCGAGAGCCGTTAAGAGTAATTCATACAGACTAAGCCCAAATTTCAAGACCTACTTTGAATACTCGATCATTATATCTCTGCGAATTCAACAAATAGTGTAACATCTATCGGACAAATAGGCATATAAAGATGAATATCTATGGCAATTGAAGCACTTAATGGCCATGAAGGCATACAAACGGTAGAGAGGAAAAAGGGCTCCAACTTGTCATGTTTATTCAAATAAGTTTGCTGAATAACCTCAGCTTATCTCAAAAGCTTCCATTAATTGTTTACTTGTGCAATTTAAAAGATGATATTAAAGAGGTTCCATTTCCATCGAGCCCTTTCTCGGAGAGAAGTGTCATATACTCTTTCATTGTGACCTCCCTGTAGATTGCGGGGTTTTCATCAGATAACAACTCTTTGATCGGACCATACAGTCTTGATGGAGTCTCTTTATTAATAGGTGTTCTAAAAATTGCTGCCATAGAAACTCTTGGGCCTACATTATTTGCCAATACCCTGTGATTCACGCTTTTAATTCTATCATTGGTGATGATCTGCACAAAAGAACACATTGAGAGGTATTAAACTATGGTGAGGGATTGGTGTAATTGTGAGTTCAAGAAAAGAGAGAGTTCTTAACGAATTAAAAACCGTTGCACATCCAAAGCACAATAGAAGATGACAAAGTAATAGCAGAGAAAAATGGACAAAGGGGTTTATAATGGAGTGAAATCAAAGTAGTGTCATTTAATGAAAAAAATTATCCAATGATCAAGTCAATCATGTAGTCTTTTAAACTCACCATTTTACCGGTTGGGAAATTTTTAGAATATTCATAAGCTACCCCAAATTTAGAGTAAAGTAAGGTTTTGATTTACTATGTAAGTGTTTATGTGTTTTTTTTTTTTTATCAGAACACCATGCGAAGATTGTATTAAGTAGGAAAGTTCAAATTACAATCAAACAAAAGAGAAGCCTTCAGCTCGGGAGGGGGGGAGCCTAACCAATTCAACGGAAGGGAATTGGTTAGCATCGAGACTGCCACCCAATGAGCAGCCCTATTACAGGCTTTAGGCTTGTGTAAAAAGCTAAGGTTATGTAACCTAGCAAAATATCTAATATCATCCATAATGGTACTAATTTCCCATGGGGGAGCATCCTCTGTAGAACTTAATTTGATGATACTAAGACAGTCATTCATGATTGTGGCATTAGAAAGCAAAAGGGCATCAGCTAAGAGGCAAGCTTGACGCACAGCCTCAGCATCTGAGGACAAAAAAGACCCAGCAGGGAAAGATTTAGCCACTCCATGAACCAAAGCACCCCCTTCCTTACACACCACCACTCCACACGCAGCACTCACGGACTTGGATTTAAAGGAACCATCACAGCAAATAAGAAAATCACTCCCAGAAAGAATGGATAGCTCCTTCGGTGCCGCTGAGACATCTGAACTCGATTGAACAGCATCAGCCCCCCTCAATTGATCATTCCACAAACATTGGGCACCTAAAACCAACGCAAAAGCATTGACATCCACTTCACAGAACACCTTCTGGTTCCTAGCTTTCCAAATAACCCACCCCACTGTTGCAACTTTACCCAGAATCTCGAGCCTACTCTGAGCATCCCCAACCAACTCCAACAGCCAGGATGAACGTTGAGCCACCGACAAAAAGGAGTTCTCATCCCACCCAAAAGACAAATTCATACCAAACCAAACCCGTTTAGTCCATTCACATACAAACAAAGTATGCTCAATAGATTCAGGAGGAGACGTTCAAATAGGACAGCAAGGAGAGGGGGTACACTTCCTTTTAAATAAATTCTCCTGCGAGGCCAAAACATTGTGGCAAGCCCTCCACCAAAAGTGCCTCACCTTTGGTAATGCCTTCATATTCCAAATAGATTGCCAAAGCTTAGGATGAGGATAAGCAGAGGAGCTACATTCCGATTGATCCCCCTCACTCTTATTGCCCATCATATATCCAGATTTAACATTGTAAACCCCCTTGCTATTAGGCCACCATAATCTTTTGTCTTTCCCTCCTCTGAACGACAATGGGATAGCATTGATAAGCTTGATATCCTCCCTTGAGACAGCTACATCCAAACTGGAATTGTCCCAACCAAAAGGGTTCATCTTAATAATATTTGCCACCTTAGAAATCTTGCAGTGAGGAGGTTTAGGGGATTGAATATCATGGGAAGAGGAAAGGAGAATCCATTTATCAGTCTAAAAATCAACCTCCCTTCCATCACCTATCCATATGAGGCCTTTTTCAAGTAATTCCCTTCCATAGAGCAGGCTACTCCAAGCCCAAGAGGGTCTACGACCTCGCTTAGCATTCATCAGATCTTCGTTGGGAAAATAAATTGCTTTTGTGAATTTAGCCCAAAAGGAGTCAGGCTGAGTGATCAGCCTCCAACATTGTTTTGCAAGGAGGGCTTGATTAAAAACCTTGAAATCCTTAAAGCCCATCCCACCAAATACCTTGGAATCAGTCATTTTCTTCCAAAAAATCTCATTCAACTCTATCGTAGGCTTTACTAATATCCATTTTGATCGCCATTTCAGGAACCTTACCCCTCTTCTTGCCTTTGAGATGATGAAAGACTTCGTTAGCTATGAAAATTTTGTCCTCAATTTGGCGATTGGGGATAAAAGTAGCTTGGTTAGGAGAGATAATAGTGCCCATCATATTCTTCAACCTGTTTGTCATAACCTTTGAAATCACCTTGTACACAAAATTGCAAAGAGCAATAGGTCTGAATTGGGAAATGGATTCAGGCTCCGGCTCCTTCGGAATAAGGACAATATTAGTATGATTAAGATTGTGAGGCATTTGACCCCCTTCAAAAAAATCATTGACCATCAGAAAGAGGTCATGTCCAACAATATGCCAAAAGTGATGGAAAAAGATCTCAGGGAAACCATCAGGGCTAGGGGCTTTGAGTGCTCCTAACTCAGACACTGCCCCCCACACTTCCGAAATGGAGAGCTCACAAAGAAGGCTCTGGTTCATCGCAGCAGAAACTTTAATGTTAACAGCATTTAGAGATTTAGTCCAATCCCTCTCCCCAATAGTCGTGAACAAAGCTTGAAAATAGTCTTTGATAAGAGAATTAATGTCCTCCACTCCTTCGATCCATTAAGCCTCATTATTCTTAAGTCTGACAATATTATTACGATTACGACGCTGGAGAGTAGTCAAATGAAAGAACCTCGTGTTCTGATCAACTCCCTTAAGCCAGTTAATTCTAGATCGTTGCATCCAATATTGTTCATCTCTGCATCTAATAGCATCAATCTGAGAACATAAATCAGCCTCCCTCAACAGGTTCTCATCAGAAGGGTCAAGTGATTGAATATGACTCAAATCATTCACCAGCTCCCGAATGATCTTTCTATTATTCCCAAACTTGTGTCTGCTCCAAGTCATCAAACTCTCCTTACATTTCTCCAGGTTGTTAGTAACATTAAGAAGAGGCGGACCAGACTAATTAGGCATCCAATTGACCTTAATGACCTCCTCACATGCTGGATCTTCTAACCACATACTCTCGAACTTGAAGTAGAAGGGCCCCTTCTTGAAAACCTCCCCAAATTCAATGACAATAGGGCAATGATCAGAACCCAATCTAACTTCATGAAAAACTTGGGTTGAAGGGAAAGAATCACACCACTCTGGGTTAACCAAAACCCTATCGATCCGTTCTTGAACATTTGCAGCTCCTGGCCTATTATTAGACCACTTGAATCTGGGACCACTGAAGCTTAATTCCAGCAGACAACACTTCGAGATGAAATTCTGCAGCTCCTCCACTTTCTTAAAACTTGAGGTGGTACCCCCTTCTTTGTCATTTAAAGAACCAATAACATTAAAGTCACCAGTGACAATCCAAGGACAATCAACCATCCTAGCCATAGCCTTAAGACACGCCCAAATCCTCTGACGCTTTTCAAACTTAGGATCACCATAGATAAAGGTACATTTCCAAAATAGAGAATGATGTTGATATCTACATCTAACATTGATGAAATTCTTGTTCAGTTCATCCACTTGAAGAGTAACATCATCCCTCCACCACAAAGCCAGCCCACCCGAGAATTCTTCAGGATCGACATATTCCCCACTCTGGTAATGCAAGGATCTTCTCAATTGCTCTAACTTGTGGGATTTGTTCTTAGTCTCCATAAGAAAGACGATTGAGGGGCGATGGGTATCAATTAACCCTCGTAAGTTACGGACTATCCGGGGTTGTCCCACTCCCTGACAGTTCCAAACAAGAACTAGCATGAGTCGTGTGGCTGTTGAAGGTCAGCCACCACCACCTTTTCCGGTTGACAAATTGAGTTTTCCCCTTCTGTCATAGCATAGGAGGGTTGTGAAAACCAATGGGACATACTCCGGTTGAGATTATTATCCCCACTACCTTCTTTATTGCCTCATTCCACCTCTTCTTGCTGTTGTTGCATATGTTTCTCTGATTCCTCCATGCATGTATGCAAAGAATAGATCAGAGTGAGTTTTTTGGATTGGCCTCCTTTTGTTCTTACGCTTGTACCTTCTGGATTGAACTTTGAGAGCCTTCTTCTCCCCATGGTCTTGAAGAGAGAAGTCAGGAATCAGAGAGAGCCCTAAATGGGATAAAGATTGGGAAGGGAGCTCAGGACTTGGGTTCATCAATAGTTTATTTCTTTTATGGCCTGCAAATTGGGCTTCCATCTCAGCATGATCGATCTGGGCTTTCCTCTTCAAAGACATGTTTTGAAAGTGGACCTCCATCTTATCTCCAACTTCCTCGCTCCCACTATCCGAAATAACATGGATCTCCTTTTCCCCAGATCTCTGGGCTTCCAAACTATCAGTTGGCTCTATTACAAAGTAGGACACTTTTTTTACTGCCACCAACATACCAGAATCCTCCTTGGAAGATGAATGGAAAGAGGAGTGGTCCCAATCTTGGTCCCCACCAGAAAAGGGCACAACAGCAAGGGGTGGGGTATTAAAAAAGGAACCACTGGTTTGATTTTGCATGCTACAAATAGGATCTTATTCTTGGGGTTTTGGGACTTCCTTTATGGGATCATCACGGTCTTCAGGATTCCTACCACCTTGTGTCTTAATCGTTTCTAGGGAACCACATACCGGGGAGGCATTCTCTCCTCCAACATCTTGGATCTTGCCTTTGAGCTTCTCTCTTTTTTCCATATTCTCACGGGCCATAAGGGACCAAGTTTCCCTGAAAAAACCTGAAGAGGCACTGCTCTGGGCTCGCAGATCAGGACCAAACTGGCTCTTAGATCCCAAGTTACACCTCTCCTTACATTGGCTTTGTGAGTGACCAATCCTCCAACACAGATAATAGAAATCGGAAAGCCTCTCATACTTTAAATCGATCCAAATATCATCATGGTTGTCCCGGGCCAAAAAAAAACCCTTCTTAAGGGGCTCCTTAAGGTTGATCCTGCACTTTACCCGTAAAAAGTTTCGCTGAAATTGGACTTCTCCGTCAAAATCCTCCAGCTGAGTAGGTTCACCAATAACCTTTCCTATCCTCCGTGAATTGTTCTTAGTCATCATATCCAGTGGTAACCCCCTTACCTGCACCCAGAACTCGGAGAAATTGAATTCAAAATCGTTGATGATACTCTGAGGCTGATAAGTTTTTAAAACCAACAAGGCTCCCATCACAGACCATGGTCCTTCATTCAAGATCTTAGCTCTATCACTCACTTCTTTGAACATGAACATGTACGTATTTCTCTCCCAGTATGTAATAGATAAACCTTTAGATGTTTTCCAGGAACTTTGCAGTACATTACGCACCCCTTGCTTGTTTAGGTTTGTATCTGTGTAAAAACGGCCCACAAGACAGATCTTCTCAACGTTCTTGGATATGGAAGGGTCTGAATATAGAGAGATGCGAGGGGGTGGGGTGGAATGCGAGTCGGCTTCTGTATCTTTCTCCATGACAATAAAGGTTCACGTAAGAGATGGAAGATGGCGACGATGGGTAGACCCAGATAAAACTCCCAAACAGACAGCAACGAACAGGGAAAACAAGACAGTGGGACAGAGAATGAGAAAGGAGAAAGGGGAAACAATAGTGACCGTACAAGAACAGAAATGAGAAAAGTCGAAGGGAAGAAAGAAAATCAAATCGGGAAAGGGGCGAACAAGGACAGAGCCAAGGAAAAAAGGGAAAAGGATTCTATGGATTAGGGAAACTAAGCAGGAAAGAAAAGGACAGGGCTAGGGCATATGGAACGATGAGATACAATAAAGATGTAATAAATGAGATTAAGTCAGATACCTGAACGAGAAGTATTCAGTGGATCAGTCAGCATCGGAAGCTGGAAAGCAGGAAACATTGAATCAAAGAAGACAAGTGAGGAGGACCTCAGAAGAAACCCTAACGAGGGTGATGAGCTCTCATTACGAGAGGAAATCTCTAGTGTTTATGTGTTGAGAAGCCTTCATTCAGCCATCAATAATATTTTAGATAGTTTTCTTGAGGTTTTTGTTGTGGAATATTCAAGGTTGTGTTTGTTGGAAAAAAGAATCTGAAAGATAAAAAGAACAACAGAGTGAGATGTAGCCCTTTATAGATACTATGGATACAACAATTCAGTCTAATTGACTGTTATTTAACATGACACCTTTCTATATTACTCAGAAAACTAAAGCAAACAGAAAAGAATATAGAAACTAAATTTCAGAAACTTGTATCTCCACGGCTGGTCCCCCCTGCGCATGTGTGAGACTCAAAGTCTCACTTAACTCAATTACAAAGTAGCACTAATATAGTATATAAACTCAAGTTCTTTTAAAAAACTAGTCAATGTAGAATTGAGTTTCTCCTATAAATTGCTCTTTTTATTAAAATACTCTAACAGTGTTGTATATTCACTAAGGGTAGCAATCGTGTCGTATCGGTTCGTGTTCAAGTGGTGTCATTTCCGGTTCGCGTCAAGCACTAGTCCACCCAAACCTTACTCATTTAACTAATCATATCGTGTCGTATCGTGTCGACCTATTTATTTAGGTATCGTGTTCGTGTTAACTCATATAATCTGCGAATAAAAAATTCAACGCTAAATTTCATTATCATTTAATCGAATCTCTACTCATAATTTTTTATATATTAAAAATTACTTAATAAATATAATAATAAAAATGAGTAAAAATATCTTTTTTTGATCAAGAATTAGGTCACTACTTGATTAAAAATAATTAAAAATTTGACATTTTATTCTTATAATACTATTTAAACGTGTTAATCGTGTCAATTTCGTGTTGTTCGTAATTGATACTAATTCAACTCATTCATTATTCGTGTTAACGGGTCGTGTCATATACAGGTTTGTGTCGAAAAATGATCAACTCTAACCCGCTAATTTCGGGTCAATTTTAAATCGTATTTTCGTGTTGTATCAGAAATTGCTAAACCTAATATTCACCTTTTGAATTCAAGGTTTTTTCTGTAATTGTTTTTTAATAGAGAAAATAGATTTTTTTATTTGTTCATCATTATTGTGTCAGATATAACTATTAAAAATGATTGATGTTGCCGACTCCAAAATAAATTGGACAAGAGTTAGTTATGTTGAATCTAAGACAAGCTAACTGACTTACCCAAATGGCCCACTCAAACCCGTCGAGATACAACAAAAATTCAATGCAGCGAAGGACAATTGATACCAACAAAGGAGGTTTTAAATATTATGCAATAAAAACAACTCAAATATGCAACGATAAATCACTATTACAATAATAATAATAAATAATAAACAAAACTCGAAAAGTAACAGAATTCAATGTAATATACTTGCCTGTAGGAAATCTCCAGTGTTAACGACTAAAGCTCCGGGTAGGGGCGCCACATCCAACCATTGATTTTCATGAAAGACTTGAAGGCCACCCACTTGGTCTTGGAGAACTATATTGATAAATCCACTATCTGTATGGTTGGTACTACCAAAAGTCAACTCTGGTTCGGGGCATTTTGGGGAGTAATGGCCAACGAGGAGGAGTCCGTCGCCGCAACCGATGTTTTTTAGGTGATCGGGGTTGAGTCCGAGACCCTCCGAGAGTAATTCAAACAGAGTGAACCCCAAACTCAAGATGTACTTGGAGTATTCCATCATTATACCTCTGCAAGCTCAACAAGTAGTGTATATGTATTGAACAAATAGACCTAAAAAATGAATGTCTATGGCACTAGAAGCACTTAGCACCCATCTACCCATCTTTATTATGTGTCGATGGATGAGTCTAATTTTAAAATTTTGATCTGAATCAGATTTAAATCTAAATTCGATCCATTAGCATGTCTAATGATAATCTGATCTAATCCATCGGCATAATTGACAATATCTACTACTATTTTCCTTTTATGTGTTAAAAGAAGTTAAATGTTAAGACAGCAGTCAAATTCGTAAATTAAGGTGTGCTATCCCAATTAAACGAGGTGTAGCACAATAAACATAATCTATTGACCCTCCACAACCTTATGCACTGTACTATTTTGTAGGTATTTTAGCGAATTTTTTCCTTGGGAAAACTGTATTTTTACCAAGGAAAATCATTTTTTATGGGTAATTATTTTGAGATTTTTTTGGTACATAATTATTTTGAGATTTTTTTGGTTTTACCAAGGAACATTTTCTTAGGTAAAATCTTTATTTCTTGTAGTGATAATCTATTGATCCTAGCCTCCACAAACCCGACAATAATAGAAACCTGGTGCACTATACTATTACATACCTGCACACCACAGGCAATTCTCTGGATTGGCTGGATGAGGAGCTATAGTACAGTAAATGGTGTCCTTCCATTTAGCTGCTGGTGTTTGATACAAATCAACATTACTAATATAGAAAAACCTTCTCGTGAAATCACGTGTATAGAACTGTTTCTTCACCTCTGTGTCTTGCTCGTGAAACCCTCGAACTCCATCTATCATTCCACTCATTGCATTCACCGGAACTCCATGATTGATTACTTGGAAGAAACCCCATTTTTCGCAAGCTTCCATGACTTCGTCAATGACTTCACCACGTCGCGCTGCATCGTCATGGATGCCTTTGAAGTCTATGACTGGAAGACGATCCTGCGGGGAGTTTCTTGCAGAATATTGCAACTTCACATCAAGCTTAATTTGGTCATGGACAAACATACGTGGAAGTCTCGCCACCCCGGCATCTACAAGCCCTTTTACACCAGCTTTTGAATCATCAAAACTTTTCAATTCACTTTTCCGAGCATGATCTGATATAACAAGAAAACGAGATACAACGCATGTTGTGACCACCATTTTCTTTCCACTATAGGTAACAAGATGGAATACAAACTTTGTGTGAGTAACAAAGTTGAAAACTGTGCTACTTGTAGTGCAAGAATAAACCACGTCTCTGATTTAATTAAGCAGATGATGCCAACTAGTACCAATCATTTTATAGTTTAATTGTTGATCTATCAATTTGAGTATCCTCAACAACAACTAATATAAAATATAAAATCTTTGCAGCAGCCGATATGGTTTGAATGAGTGCATAAACAATATGATTTGGTAGATATTCTATCAATTTCAAAATGTTCACCGACTAATATCAAGCATTACATTAATTATATGATTTGATTGTTAACCTATCAACTATGCAATCGTCAACAACTACCTAATTGCAATCCCTTGTAGAATGATTTATCAATTGACAAAAAACTACGGAATTCTTGAACTTGATTATGGTGTCGAAGAAATAAATTTGGTACCGTATTTTCAACTTTTATTATTTTAATGGGTATTTTTATAATTTTTGTGGGTCTTTTTACAACTAAAAAATTTATCACTTTTTGTGGGTGATTTATCACTTTTGTGAGTATTTTTATCACTGTTGTGGGTGTTTTTTATCACAATTATGGTAACTATTTTTATCATTTTTATTTGGTACAAAAAAATTTATCACATTTATGGGTGTTTTTACTATATTTGTTGGTATTTTTACCATATTTGTGGATATTTTTATCATTATTGTGATAACTATTTTTACTACTTTTTGAAGTATCATAACAATAATAAAAGGACCCACAAATAGATATATGATACTGAAATTTTTTTTTTCCGATATCATAGTCAAATCCCAGAATTCTTACAACCCCCAAAAAAAATTTATAATTAATGCAAAAGTTGGTAGGAGGAACTCTTAGGAGTAGTTTGATAGTCAAGTCTGTCTCCTTGCAAACAAGAAGTCTTAGGTTGATACTTATCACACCCCATAAGAGTCGGGCGTCCATGTTTCTCAAGAGACATGCCCTTAAACTACTTCGAGTTACGGTGGCTGATCTTAGAGTAGTTAGCGTAAGTCTGGACATCCTATAACTAAAAAAAACTGATAGCAGGACTAATGTTACATGCAATAACGTGAGTTTGATAAATCCTTTTACTTTTTATTTTCTTATATTTTTTATTTATTAAATACTTTTTAAAATAACATTTGTTTTATTTTTTACTTGTTTTTTGTCCGAATTTGCTTACTCCCTTCAAGATTAATCACATCTATATTAATGCACATATGCAAGAAAAGACGTAAATAGAGTGTGTATAATTTGAAGCAATTTGAAGAAAAGTTCGGAGTTATTCATTTTTCAAAGGGATTGTTTGAAAACTAAATTTAAATTATCAATAAATAGGAACATATTGGAACTAAATCGAGTCACAAGCTGTTTAAATTCGTCTGGTTTATATAGTGAGCTTAAATTTTTAATTAAATTTAGCTCAGTTTAAAATTTGAAAGAGAATGAACAAGCTAGAACCGAATGAAATGCACTAATGTTCTTCTCAAATCATTCCAAACTAGTTAAGTTCGGCCCCCAAACATTCCAATCTCTACTTGCTCAATTTATAAGGTGTGAAATCGGAATCGGCTCCATCAACCCCTTTCTCGAGGCGACGTGCGACATACTCTTTGATGGTAAGCTCCCTATAAATTGGAGGGTTTTTATTAAATAACAACTCTTTGATCGGCCCGTACAGTCTTGATGCATTACTACCTTCTGTGCACTGTGTCCTGAAAAACCCAGCCATTGAAATTCTTGGACCTACATTTCTTGCCAATACTCTGTGATTGACGCTTTTAAATCTGTCATTGGTGATGATCTGCAGGCATGGAGATATTAAAAGATTGATGAGTTATTTGTGTTCTTCTTTCTGAGTTCAAGAGATTCTTATACAAGCATTGTTGACTCACTCTTTCAATGCTAGCTAGCTTGCTACGAGTTCTGTTATAAAGCACCCTATCACACATGCAATTTTCAAAACCAAACGCTTGGAGCATAAAGAATAGGACGATGCTAAATAGACTTAAAAAACTGATTTAAAATTTTGACTTGATCAATCATTACCATTGAATGAATAGTGAGTCCCATTAAATACTGGGACTCAATGTTAAATCAATGACAAATATAACAATCACATCATTAAGTTGGGTTTTTAAGTCAGTTTTTTAAATGTATGTCACATTGCTCAAAAGAATAGTCCTTCTGTTAGTTTCTGTTATTTTTTTCGTCAAAAGTCAACTCATTGACACTAACGCAAAAACTAACGGAAATCTAACAGAAGGGTCACATTGCAATACTTTTAATACATTAATGATACAATGGAAAAAATTTAATCTTCAAAAATGTAAAGTGAGAATCTTGAAATCTTTCTTGGTGCCTTAATTCACCCTATTCAATAGATATATAGTGAAGTCTATAAAGGTTATTTTAATAAGAACCACTCAGAAAATAATCGATTCCAAGTTATGGTATACTTGCCTGTAGCAAATCTCCGACGTTAACTACGAGAGCTCCGGGCAATGGGGACACATTGCACCATTGATTTTCATGAAGGACTTGAAGGCCACCTATTTGGTCTTGGAGAAGTATAGTAAGAAATGTACCATCAGAATGTTTAACTGCGCCCATAGTCAACTCCGGTTCAGGGCATTCGGGATAGTAATGGCCAAAGAAGACGAGTCCCTCGGCACAGCCCATGTCTTTTAGGTGATTGGGGTCGAGTCCAAGAGCATTTGAGAGTAATTCAAACATAGTAAGCCCCAATTTCATGACGTACTTTGAGTACTCGATCATTATATCTCTGCAAGTTCAACAGGTAGTGTATAAATGTTGAACAAATATGCCTAAGAAGATGAGCATCTATGGCATTTGAAGCACTTAAGACCATGAGGGCACATAGACAGTAGAGAGGAAAAAGGGCTCCAAAGGATCTCCTGTTCATGCAAAAGACCGAACAATATTTAAGAGATTCCATTTTTTCGGTTCATATCCGAATTCGTTAAAGTTTCCGATATGAAAATCTGATCGAATTCAAATAATTAAGCTCAAATTTAGCAAATTAGATCTTAATTTTAGCCCAATTCCATCAAATGACCTCTCAATTTCATCATATATCTACATTTATTTATATAACTCTGATCGGATTGCAACTAAATCAGCTTTTGTGTTCAAAATCTGAAAACGTAATTGTGATCAAGTAGATTAAGGTCTGAATCCGACTACATGTGATTCAGACTCATGAAATTCGATCCATTGAAAAGCAAAGTTATCAGATTTGTCCGATCCAAATCCATTTTAAACACTCCAATTTGAATCCAATTTAATTATCCATTCGATGTGTTTTCATTTCATATATGAATTCGTTGGAAATCAAAAGTAGGATTAGATCCGAATAAGTTTATACACCTAAATACATAGTTAGATGAAATTGAAATCATAGCGAATATTAGTAAATCGAACTCCCTATCCATGAAAGATGAAATAACGGATTTGGCTTGCGATATTTGTTCAAAATATCAATCTAATCCAGCTGATCGCATTTAGATTTTGATCCTAACAACTAAGAAGCCTAATCAAAATCAAGTTAAATCCACCATCACAATTATCAATAATCCAAACACATACCTAAAAACTGCAGGCAATTCTTCTAGTTCTGGTGGATGAGGAGTCATAGTACAACATATGCTATCCCTCCAACTAGCAGCTGGTGCTTGATACAAATCAAAATTACTGTTATACGCAAACTTTCTCATGGTATCAAGCGAATAGAACTGTTTCTTCACCTCGATGTCTTGTTCGTGAAACCTTCGGACTCCATCTAACATTCCATCCGTTACATTCACTGGAATTCCGTGATTGATTACCTGGAAAAACCCCCATTTTTCGCAAGCATCCCTGACTTTGTCGGCGACTTCAACGCGTCGCGCTGCATCTTCATGGATGCCTCTGAAGTCGATGACTGGAATATTGTACTGCTGGGAGTCTCCGGCAGAATGGAACTTTTTATCGAGTTTAATGTGGTCATGGACAAATATGCGTGGGATTCTTGTCACTCCGGCATCTACAATCCCCTTTACACCGGCTTTTGAATCATCAAAAGCTTTCAATTCACTCTTTCGATCATAACTTGACATAACTTCCGAAGAGAAGAGAGATTCAACACAGGTTATTCAAAGCTAGAATAGGAAGAAGCAAAGAAAAAGGATAAGGTCTCCGACCTAAGCACTTTGATATAATGCAACTACCATCAGTTTTTTATTGATTTATGCATATGGGTGAGGGACATAGTGATGAATGATTGATTATTTATTATTGACATGTGAATCACGAGACACTAGTTGATTCCATGACTATTTTATTTTTTGGTAATTAGCTAGGGAACTGAATTCACTTCTAAACTAAGGGAAATCCATAATTTACTCTAATAATGGAATCTTGTCATTAATGGCGTTCTTGAAAGTCAACTTCCAAGGGAAAGTTGGGATCCTCTCCCTCCACTGTGTGTTTTCGATGCCGATTGAACGGCAATGGCGCCAAAGGGTCGACGAAGGGGGACTTCGACTTCTACCGGTCTTCCACTGGTGAAAGGCAATGACTGGATTTCGAATTTTTTGGGTCTTCTGCTGATCACTGTTAGGTGGTAATTGGAACGACAACATTTGAGGAGTGCAAAAAAAAAGATACCAAAACGATGTCGTTTTGGAGGAACAGCAGACTGTGTTGCTCTTGGATCCGGGAAAGCTGTCCAAGGACCAGACGGAACTACTTGGGGAAATACCCTTTAGTCCCTTAAGGTTTTCAAAAATTCAATACCTTATCTTAAGTTTTCAAACATCTTATACATCACAAATTGTGTTACAAACATGATTTATATCTCTTTATGCACTAACCCACAACTCACCTTCACGAAGGTAACGCAAAATAATATTTATGATGGTAATTTATTCGTAATTATTATTTGATGTCATAAATGATAAAACAAGTAGACCATGATATTATTCAAATTAATTTTAAAATTTTCTAATTCACAAAGGTTAATTCACACACGACACAAGTTTAAGATTAAATTACTCTAAAAAATAAAATTTATATCAACAGTGTATCAGAGGAAAACATAAAGTTTATTAAATCTCAAAAATTGCCTATAATTGATTCTATGCCAAGTTTTTTAGTAATGTCCATAGAAGAGTTCGTCGCAAAATTATCTCTAATTTTCCATCCAAAAATATTTATTTCTATTTCATTTAATTTCTTATTATCAAACTATTAACGTCACCCTTTCTATAATGACCTCATTAGTAACTAAATCTACCTCATGTTATATATACCCATTTAATAAGTAAGAAAAGAAAACAAGAAAGAATAAAGGAAGAAAGTTGTTTCCGAAAAAATAAAAAACGAAAGAAGCTTTCTAATTCACACACAACATCACCAACGGATTTTGGTCTAATAGTACTCCTTACCTTGTGATACATTTGTCCTCTTGACGTTAAAGGTTCAAGTCCCCCTCCCCCTCCCCCTCCCCCTCTCTCCAAAAAAAAAATTAAAAAAAAAAATTTCACACACGACATAAGTTTATGATTAAATTACTCTGACAAATAAAATTTATATCAACAGTATATCAAAGGAAAACATAAAATTTATTAAATCTCAAAAATTGCCTATAATTGATTATATGCTGAGTTTTTTAGTAATTTCCATAGAAGAGTTCATCGCAAAATTATCTCTAATTTTTTTTGCAAAGCCTAATAGAAATAATCTTACATCTTGAGAAATTTATTCTTTGAAAAATCAGAAAATACAACTTTGGATTCAGTTACAAAATTATATAATTTGCATATCTTCATGTTTTACTCACTTACATAAAATATGGTCAGAAAGAATATGATTAATGGTATCGGATACCAAATAAACTAAGGATCACCAAAGCATCTTAAACAGTAAATATGAAGTAACAAACTCATGTTTTGCGCATCCCACGTCATGCAAGATCAAAACACAGATCTAAGATCTCACCAATCGTCTCACCTCGACCCAATCTCACAACTTATTGATTGACAATGCATTGTACTTTTGACTACCATGATCCTGTCTTACTGCACACAAAACACGATCAATGTATCCAAAATTCTCAAAGGAATTCAATGAGAACTTTAAAATTACAACAACACAATCAAATAGAATGCAACTGAAAATAATTAAGGAAATATTTTTTACAAAGAGATTCAAAAAAGAACATATTGTATAACACTCTGTACCTTAAACTCTTCAATTGGGTCCTATAAAATAGTAGCTCAAGCCATCTAAAACTATATACTTAAATCTCATAACAATTTGTAATAGAACTTCCCTTTGATTCTTCGTCCAAAACTCAAAGATTATTATATAGTTTTCCTCCTTTCTTTTCTTATTTATTTTCATCTATTTGTTGTTTATATAGATAGACATTGCAGCCTACCTCTCTTTATTTTATTGTTTCACTATTCTCTCTCTTCTATTATTGCTTTTCCCACCTCATTCTTGCAATTGCATGCATTCCGCTTTAATGGAATTCTTTTACCAACAAATGGTTATAAAGTGAGTGACAAAAATAAATAGGATTACTTGAGGTGTGCGTAAGTTAGTTCGGACTGAAATAAATAAATGGGATATGAGATGTGACTATAGCAAGTAGGCTAATAATGGATTTCAAATTAAATCCATCACATGCTATTATTTAATTTATCCCTTTAGCATTATAGTATGTACCATTAAAACCTACGACTGGCCACTTTGGAAAAGGCTTCATAGTTATACTTTTACCTAGATGTGACAATCTTAACTCATTACCTATTAATCTGCTCAACCCGCTCATAAATAAATTGATTGAGTACCTATATTAATTAATACGGGTTCTAAATGAGTTGGGTAATATGATTTATTTGAATTAATCGAGTTAATATGGATTATAAATGGGTACCCATTGGATTGAATATTTATCTATTTATTAAATAACACAAGTAATAAAATTAAATAAATATACTAATATACCAAAAAATACACACACTGTTACACCAAAAAATACACATATATACTAATACACTAAAACATACACACACTAGCAAATCAAAAACACACACTAATACACCACCCATGACATGCGGGTTGACCCATGACACACGAACCAATTCATAGCCCACAATCGACCCCGGCCCATTATGTGTGTATTTTTTTTTATTAAATGTGTTTTAGTTTTTGTGTTAGTATATGTGTGTATTTTTGGTGTATTAGTGTGTATATTTTTAGTGTATTAGTTTGTGTGTATTTTGGTGTACTAATGTGTATATGTGTTCGCCTTCATGCTGATGCACCAATTCTCATAGTTATTTTTGGTGAATCGGTGCATTTGAAATAGAGGCATTCCATTAGACATCATTCTATTGAAGAACTGAAGAACTCTTTTAATTCACTCATACTCGAATGGGTGTAATACATAGGGTATATATAGACTTAAACAATATAACCCCACTACACAACCCAATAACAAAAAAAATAAAGATCCAACTCCTCCATTACTAGGAGAATTAACATACCATAATTTCTTTGTCCCCCACTACTAACAAATTGATGACCCACTAATACAAAAACTAAATGCATAAAATACAACTCCTAGAACAAGAAAAGTCACGGTTATTATTTTTTCTCAACAACTTTATCCCGTGAAAATTTAAAACTTGCACTTACCCCCTGTTGCTCCAAAACCTGTTGTGATCGATAGAAATGACTCAACCGATAGACAGCTTTCAGGCGATTGCTTGTGGATGAGTTATATTGTCATGTTTCAGAACTTCCTTGGATGAAATTCAATAACAATACACACGAAATACTGAACCAACAAAGAAATATGCCTTTATTAATTCAATCGAGTGGGTTTCAGTTACAGAGCGACTGATTTAACAGTCTTCGATTACCGCACTAACTACTTCCTAAAAACTAACTCAAGCACTCCCAAATGCCCTGATCATGGATCTTGTGGGGGTTTGAGTTGTTCTTTCTATCTCTTTCTTTTCCTTTTTTTATAGCCACTTCTTTCGACGGTTTCTCCCTTATCGACGGTTAGTTGGCTTTGTTACTCCCAGACATATATTTCCTCTTTCAAATTAGAGTTGTGGCTAGTTGTTTCCGGCCATTTCTTCTGATCTTGACATGTGGTAATCCTTTAATGATTTTAGGCTTGCCAACAGCACATGCATCGAATGTTTTCATAATTTTGTATTTTATGTCTAAACACCCCCATAACCAATTAATTATCTCAAATAACATGCATGACTGATTGGATGTCCACACTTGAAAAACAAGATGCAATTTACTAATTAGGGCACAATGCTTCTATATAAATGATAATTTAGAACGCAATCTGAGGCCTTTAATCATTGAAGAGATAAAGTAAAAATTTTAAAATAATTATGCAGGAAAAATGTCATTGGACCAAATATTAAAAACTTGATTCAATTGATTTGCAGTACATTACGTTTATATTCTCCAAGTTACATACCAACTTACAATGGTAACCTCAAAAGTTCCAGGATCTACTCATGCAATTTAAAAGGTGATATTAAAGAGGTTCCCTTTCCATCCAACCCTTTCTCGTAACGATGTGTGATATACTCTTTGATGGTGATCTCCCTATAAATTGGAGGGTTTTCATCAGATAACAACTCTTTAATCGGCCCATACAGTCTTGATGTAATCTCTTCTGTAAAGTGTGTTCTGAAAAATCCAGCAATTGAAATTCTTGGACCTACATTTCTTGCCAATACCCTGTGATTGACACTTTTAAATCTATCATTGGTGATGATCTACACATGCGAAGACAAGGAGATAGTGAAATGGTGAGGTAATAGTTCATTTGTTCAAAATCATACAACAAAAGGGAAAGTTCATGGTGAGGAAACTATCACACTTTACACAATGCAACCAAAGGCGACAAAACAATAGTAGAAGAAAAATGAGTGACGGAGTCAAAATGGAACGAGATTCATGTTGTTTAATTACAAACTCTCAATGGATCAAAACTCAAAGTTATGTCGTGATCTAAACAATTTTTCTCTCAAATTTCCTCTTTTTAAATTTTTTTTTGAACGGATCCTCATTTTAAAGTTTAAAAACAAAATTTTTACATTTTAATTAAGTCTTGCACTATTAGTATTATTGATTTTGTCTAATCTCCTAGATTATGAAATATAGTTTTGTTTTAGCAAGAAAACTCAACACACTTCACTTTTGGTAATTTCAATTTATTAGGCTTTTAATTCACAATTTACACGGACTTAGGGTTTCATGTATACCACATAAAATTTTTATCTATTAAGTAGCCTTCATTTAGTCATCAACAATATTTCAGAGTTTTTTCATATTGTTCCTTGTTAATTCAAGGTTGTGTCGTATATTCTCCTTGTTGTCTTAGGGGTTTTATGTTAGTTATTAAGAAACATGATTTCTTTATGTTCGTTGTCGCTGTATAACTTGTAGATATGCATGACTACAATATTATAGATTGTCATAGTGTTGGTCTCTTCAAAAGATTTTCTCTCATAATCGACAGACACAATCCTTCAACAGAGCAATCTCAGGTGATTGTTTGATGTAGGGTTCAACTAACTTGTTTAAGGACTTCCTTAGATGACAAAAATCGGCGAATTCAAAGATTAACAAAAAGAAAGACATTTTTATTAATCTATGAAAGGTTCTAGGTTACAACAGACTAATGAATCAGCCTCAAGCACTAATGCTAACCTAAAATTAATCTAACACTACTCCTAAAATAGCCAAGTCATGGGTCTTTCATGGGTTTGATCATCTCATTTTCTTGTAATTAATAGCTCTTTTATAGGTATCTATTCATCGATAGTTACACTAACTTCTTGAGGCAGTTTTCTCCTAATTTTCCTCTTGCTTTAACTATTGTTTTCCATACTACTAGGACCCATTTCACCTTGATAATTGCTGCCTTTTTGAATTCAAGAATAATCGTTTCATTCCCTCCATCATAGGGGATGTAACTGTCCTTGGATTTGAAAAGGTCACATCGACTGACTTTATCTCTTCCCTTACTGATTAAGTTAATGCTACATGGCAATCCTCTTTGGCTAATTCATTTTCTAGATAGATCTTATTCATTTTTTATTCACCAAAAATTATAGAATATAGTCCAAACAATGCCCCCTCATTTATTTGGGTTAATTTAATAACTTAAATAAATGAACTTACACGGGAACTAAACAGGTGCTACTATTTCTTTTGAAGCACTATATAATCATTCGACGACACCATTCAATTCACTTCGTACCTCATCTTTATCTCTGTCTTCTTCTGCATTTCCCTTTCCTTCATTTCTTTCAAACCTTCAAATGGCACCTAAAAAACAAATGACTCAGCCAACTGCTTCTTCTTCAACTACGGACATCCCTTTTTTCGCGATTTCCCCTTGAAATTAAAAATGTTGTCCAAACTTCTATAGATTATAGGGTTTTGATTCTCACTTCAAATTCGAGTTCAAGTCTCGCACTTAGTCCTTCTTTCAAGTCCATGTCTCTGAAGGATTTATAGATTTCTATCCTGTCTCCAAAAAGGAAACCCTAATGCTTCATCAGTCTCAACACTAATGGAAGTCTTGGGACCAGGGTACCAATCCTCTAAGGTCTTGGATCAACCCAGACCAGTAGTGGGTTGATTGGGTAGAGAAAATGGAGAAACATTTTGCTCCCCAATTGAGGCAACAAAGGATATACGAGTTGACCAAGCTCTCAACCTCTTCGTTATCCATGAATCGATGGTTAATTGGCGTCATTGTATGTTTCTGGTCTCAATCTTGCAATGTTATGCTCCTCCCTATTGTCTTGATGTCTCCTACAATCCTTAAAATTGTCCACTAAACTGGGTTGTCATCGACAAGTATTGAAGTTCATGCTTGTCTGAAATATGATCGAACTTTACCTAATTTCCCTTCCAGTTTAGGTTACTCTAAACTTGTCATTATCATTTCACGTTGGGTCTTTCCTTGAATGAAGGCTAGTTCTTCACCAAGGTTCATGAGATTTGCCTTTATACCCATATCTTCTTCATCTTTTTCCAATTCTTTTCCTTTTGGGTAGGGACTTTATCTTTTCTCTTTTGGGTTTCTTCATTCAAATCCAGAACTTGTTTGAATTCTGCGATCTTTTGGTCTAGAATTTCTTGTCAACTTTAGACTTTTTCTACTTCTTTCTAACCTTACTCTCTAGTCCATGTCACATGTTGCTTTTTCCCTCTAGTTTGGCCCTCGTTCGATGAATAGGTATTCCTGGGAGTTGGGTCTCACCTACTCATCTAAGCAAAAAATTTACTGTGTTTTCTTCTCTTTTGAGTTCTAGTTAGTGGTTGATACCAACCACCATAAGGAAACTTAGGATGTTAGAGGTGATGCTAGTTGTCTCCTTCTACTCCAGGAGGTACAATCATTCTAGGCCCACTTGCAACCCTAGTTTCAAATCTTTCTTTCTGCCTTCACCTCTTTTCTTTCAAGCATTCTTCACTTTTTATCCTCTACCATACACTTTCTTTGACATTGGAAGTCCTTGCCACATGATCCATCTTCTGAAGTCATTCCTTCTTGTCTTTTCCATGGTAAGTTGTGTTTCTGAAGTCATTCCTTCTTATCTAGAAAATGATATGGATCATTTCCATGAGTATATTTTTCTTGCAGTTTGAAAATCCTTGGATCATCACCATCGAAGATTTTCTAGGTACTATTACTGAGTTGGATGTCTCATTCTCCTATGGTACTGACTAAAATTCCTCTGCCTGTAAAGTCAAACACAATGTCATCCAAAGAAATGGCTTCTGGTTTTGGCAGTTCCTTAGCACATCTGCAACACATGACTAGTGGTTTTTCCTGCTTGGGTTCAAGCCTACTTGAGATTTAGTTGTTTCATCTTTGGGACTATCCGCTCATTTTCTTTCTCTATTTTTTCATTCATGATGGAACTTGCAATCCTTATAGATCCCTGTGTATTAATAGAAATCACATAATTCCCACTTCATTGGGAAATAGGTCATTATCAACACCCATGGTTTTTTTTCTTGGTTTGCCTATTTGAGCATCATTTTTTGTATCATATCTTGCACACAATTTTTGAAAGTAATACAATTTTTTTGAGTGTTGAAATGAATTATGTCACTTGAAATATTCTTTCCCTTTCCTATCACTGGGAAAACGTTATGAATTTTTGGCTAATCAACTCATCAAAGAGAGCATCAGCCATTGACAAATCAAAGGAATACTTCCTACATGTCAATGGTGTATCCTTTTTGAATGGGTGATTTGATGGGATATTTAATGAATCCTCTATTCTTTTTAAACTATCACACACAAGATGAGACTTTCCTATTATTTGTGCAACATTGATTTCTACATCTCTATCTAGATCCCAATAATATATGATCAGTGCATTTTGCTGCTCCTTCTTGAGCAACAGCTAATTTTACCAGTTCCACTTCATGCATATAAACATAACATTTGTTTCTTACCTTTTTAAACCTATCGATGTATTGTTATGTAGACTCGTTTGGGCTTCTGCCTCAATCTAGACAAGTCTACCATCAACACATCTAGTTCGTTGCTAAAAAATTGAGCATTAAATTTCTCTTCCATCTCCTGCCATGGCTAAATTGAATTGGCAAGAAAATTGATGAATTGGTCCTCTTCTTCAGAGAACAGGTTAAATTCAAGGATTTTATACCCTCTAGGGAACTGCTCAAAGTCAACCCAAGGTGGTATGACTTTCGAAAAACTGGTCTTTATGTCTTTAGAAGGTAGTACCATACAGATTTTGAATCATTTTTATTAGTTAGTTTTCTATTGACAGCCATGTTATTGTGAATTTATAGGTTCTCAAATGGCTTCAAAGGTTGCACCTAAGTCTAAGGTTCATCTCCTTAACTAGATCCACAAGAGGCATGGGATGCCTCTCACAACCTCCTCTGGGGTGATTCTGAGCCATCTTTGACCCATTTCTACCCCTGGAATTCCTAGGATGATAGAAATTTGAGAAAACGTCGACACGTTCCCCTTCGAACATCGTATTGAAATAATTTTGATGTTTAAAACCATGCCCTATGTTGGGTGTCATCGTTGGTAGTCCCTGGTTCTCTATAGGAAACACCATTGGGTTGGTGTTTCTTTCCTCTATTGTTTGATTTTGAATTATATTAGAGTATCTTTGATTGATGTCTCCTGACATGTTTGTTTGGCCACTTATAAACTCAGACATGACATTCATTAAATCCTGCCTGATGCATTGAATGGGGATCATATAGTACCTGTTTCAGATTTTGCATAAAGTTTTGAATTAATGCACATCTTTGGCCACTAGTCTGGCCATTTCCTTACATAACAAGTTCTGCTGGGTTGGAAGTTGAACTTCCTTCAACAAGGTTAGCACTATTGGGTGTGGCGTCCATGTTTTCGTTATGTTCTGCTCCAATTATCAATTTGTCTCGTCTCCTTGTTCGCACCATTCTTGATCCAAGTTGGAAACATTGTCCCACCGGGCGTGCCAAAAATTATTGGTCTCTACAAAGAATTTTCTCTCACAATCGACAAACGTAATCATTCGACAGAGCGAGCTCAGGCGATTGCTTAATGTTGGGTTCAATTACCTTGTTTTAGGACTTCCTTGGATGATAACAATTGACGAATTAAAAGCAAGTAAAATGACAATAAAAAAATTAACAAAATGAAAGACACTTTTATTAATCTGTGAAAGGTTATGGGTTACACAGACTGATGAATCGGCCTCAAGCAAATTTGTGAATGGTATGACTTGCAACCGACTGATGAATCAACCACAAGCACCAATTCCAACTTAAAACCAATCTAACATTATTCCTAAAATGAACAAGTCGAGGGTATTTTGTGGGTTTAATCATCTCATTTTTTTGCAAATAATGCCTCTTTTATTGGTATTATTTGATCGACCATTACACTGACTTCTTCAGGTAGTTTTTTACCAGTTTTCCTCTTGCTTTAATTGCTATTTTCCATACTTCTGGGACCATTTCACCTTGATAACTGCTATCTTTTAGAATTTCAAAATAACCGTTTTATTCCCTCCATTACATGGGTTGTAATTATCTTTGGGTTTGAAAAGGCCACATCAACAGGCTCTATCTTCCCCTACTGATTAAGTTAATGTCACGTGGCAATCCTCTTTGGCTGACTTATTTTTTGGATAGATGTCATTCATTACTTATTGACCAAAAATTGTAGAATATGATCTAAACACATAGAAATGTTCAGTCTGTTTGATATGTAGTTTGTTGTCTTTCAAAAACGGTAAGAAGAGTAGACTTAAATCTACACCCCAAATGGCCAATACAAACCAATTAGTAGACAACAATTCATAGAGTCTTTGAATGTAAATTCAATAAAAACTTCTTTGAAAAGAATCAATTTCAAATGAAATATATACTTACCTGTAGGAGATCCCCAACGTTAACTACTAAAGCTCCGAGCAAGAAGGGCACATCAAACCATTGATTTTCATGGAGGACTTGAAGGCTGCCCATTTGTTCTTGCAGAAGTATAGTAAGAAATCCACTATCACTATGGTTGATAGTGCCAAAAGTCAATTCCGGTTCTGGGCATTTAGGATAGTAATGGCCAAGGAGGAAGAGCCCCTCGGCACAACCCATGTCTTTTAGATGATTGAGGTTGAGTCCGAGAGCTTCCGAGAGTAATTCATACAGAGTGAGACCCAAGCTCGTGATGTACTTACTGTACTCGATCATTACATCTCTGCAAGTTAAACAAGTAGTTTATGTTTTGAACAAATAGACATCAAAAGATGAATATCTATGGACGTAGAAGCACCTAATGCCATGAGAGGGCACGTATAAAGTAAAAATAGAGAAAAATGTTTATCAAAAAGAAAAAAAAATACTCAAACTAGAGCTAGGAGATGACTCTGCAAATTTTTTCATGGTCATAACATTATAAAATAGAGAGAGATAGAGAGGGATATACAGAGAAAGAGAGAGAGAGAGGGATGGGGTATTGAATCTCTTGCCACTGGAATATTCATGTTGGAAAATGAACTTGTGTTTAGAGTTTTATTATGTTATTAAGTGATCTTAATAAGGTGTGTTAATGGGGTAATGGTATTTTAATATACCATGTAGTGAGGGAGTGAAATGTGTTAGAGATGAGTTAATTCTCCAAGTAATGAAGATAATGAGTCTTAATATTTTAGAGGTTACAAGAGTTAGTGGAGGTAGTGGCATGTTAATTCAAGGCTAGGAATTATGTTTGAGAGATATATAAATAGTATACCTATTATAGTGCTGTAGTAAGTAGAGTTGAATAGAAATTGAAGAGTCTAAGTTAAGTGTGTATTTTGTAATAAACATGAATGAAATTTATTATTTTTTGAGTGTTCATATCCTCTTCTACTATCTTTCATTTTATTTCTAATCATCTTGACTCCAATAAAGTGGTATCAGAGTAATTTTCCAACTGAAGTGACATTTGAGTAATTCTAACAAATTGGTATCAGAGTCAGCTTTGGATCCTGAAAGTCTAGATAGCTCATTGTTAGAGCTTGTGTGATCTTCAAAGTCTTGAGAGATCATCACAATCATGATGATCATAGAAAATTCACCAAATATGTATTTTTGGTGTGAAAATATGATGTTCTCTAATTACAAGATAATGAAAATTTCTCTTCCTTCTTATCGCATAGTATGTGATTTGTGGGATGTGGTTGTAGAAAAGTCTAAAAGTGATTTGCCTAGAAGAATCCGAGAGAAGAAAGAAAAAAAGGCACATGGAGTTCTCAAGAAGGCAATACATCCCAAAATTTGGGAGTATATTGGAGAATCAAGATCTCCAAATCATGTTTGGAAGACGAGTGAGAGTATTGTATTCAAACATGAGGGTGAGTTTCAACCCAAGGAGTATTGGGTCCAATGCTTTGAAAAAGATGATTTTATAAAAGAATGGTGTGAATTTGAAGACACACCAATGTAAAAGATCAAGAAGAGCATCATCATGTTGAAGTCGAACAAGTTGAGGAGATCAAAATTGAAGTTCAAGAGGCTAGAGAGGATGAAGAAAATGATGAAGTTAAAGAAGTAACTCAAGAACTAGAAGAACAAAAAATTCGTAAATAACTTTACTTAAAGGTAAAATAAATTTAAGAATTTGTAAGGAACGAAGAAGAAATCAAGGATCTTATTGTGGCTAAGGATGTTGAGATGAATCATTATGCACCAATGTTGAAAGATGTATTTCCAATGCCGAATCAAAGTGAAGATCATCATATTGAGAATTTCGAAAGCCCCATTCAAGGTAATGACTTTCTTGAAAATTACATGACTTGTTATTCACAACTTGATGTAGAGAATGTGTTTGAGTGACACAAGTTAGGTGAATATGGAGACGTTTTCCGATCCAAGAGAAATTTAAGAAATATGAGAAGTCCAAGGCAAAAGAAGGTCAATTTACAAGTGCCAAGAAGAATATTGGCAATATGAAGATAATTTGCATGTGTGAGATGGTTTATCATAAGCCCTACATTGCAAAAGAGATGACTTTGAAGATTCTTGCAATTAAAGGAGGTGGTACTCTAGTCCAAGAAATTTAAAATAATTCCATGAAGCCTCTCTACCATGAAATGACTTGCGAGATAAGAATTTGGAGGTGAAAAATCAAGTTTAAGGGGGGTGTTGAAAAATAAACTTGTTTTTAGAGTTTTATTATGTTATGAAGTGATCTTAATAAGGTGTCGTAGTGGGATAATGATATTTTAATATGTCAGGTAGGAATGAGTGAAATGCATTAAAAGTGAGTTAATTCTCCAAGTAGTGGAGGTAGTGGCATGTTAATGCAAGGCTAGGAATTATGCTTAAGACATATATAAATAGTATAAATGTATTATAGTGTTAATGGTAAGTAGAGTTGAGTAAAAATTGAATAGTACATTCAAGTTGAATGTGTATTTTGTATCAACTTGGATGAATTTTTTTGTTTTTTTTGATTGCTCTTATCCTCCTCTATTTTTTTCCATTTTACTTATAATTCTCTTCACTCCAACAAAGTGATATCAAAGCGATTTTTCAACTGAAGTAAGATCGAAGTAATTCCAACAATTCAGAGATTCATATACAACAATGCTGGAAATGAAAAGAAACTTCAAAAAAAAAAAAATACTTAAAAGAGGGTAGTGACAAAAATTGGGTAAGTTTTTTTCTTGTTTATCACATAGTACCCATAATATTATCAAGGAATAATGCATGCTGCGCATTGCTAATTTCAGCATTAAACTGTGGAAGTCATACCCACCGCACAAGAGTTCGGCCTATAGCTAAGTCTAGGAACAATGAAGTGTTGGTGGATTTTTACTATGACAGATTATTTATTGGAATTTATGATTTATATCATGCAAACACATAAAACTAACCCGGTTGTCGAACAGGAACGGAAATTAATTTTTAGATCAATACTAGTATTTGACACTATGTTTGATGGTATCACAAAATATCTAAAGATGAGCTCGGTAACACAGGTCATGTTACTCAAGTCGGGAGCTCAGCTCATCAATTTTGTTTACAGACCTCAATCTCAGACCTCAACTCCCTATGTCCATATCTCGAAGAAGGTTGTGCAAAGGACAACTGAATCCCACCAAGTCCCTCTTTTATGGCATCAATCACTCAACAGGCGCAAGTTACGTTGCGCAATAAGGGGCAACTGTTACAAATGAGGGGCGAGGATCTCGCCCCAGATCAAGTAAGGCCCAAGAATAGCTATAAATAGGAGACAAAGCCCTCGAAAATAAAGGAGAAGCCATTGTAGCCTTAGAAAATACTCTCTGTAAATTTCACACAATTATCAATATATTCAAGAGTAAAAAACTACTTTAAGAGTAGATTAGCCGAACTCCCGAGCGGTGAACCACTATAAACGCTCTGCGCAATTACCCACTTATCCCCAAAATCCTACTCCATAGAGCCTTGGAGCTCAGACTGAATTGAATCAAACTGTTCAGTACACCTCGTCCACGTCCCTCTACTCAGTCATGTTAATAACACCATCAATGTTCTTAAGATAGAATTTGCCCCCTTACAGGATACAATGATATTCACGCAAACAGAAGTACCACTGCAATTTGTTTGTCCAGCGAACCAAAATGTTTTATACACTCAAAAATGACGAGTCTGAATCACGAAAATGATTAATGTAATAATTGTCTTAATGACTAAATTCATAAGTGATGTAAGTTAATAATACATAATGGGCTCGTTTGGTTGCCGTATTAGAAATTGATGTATTAAATAAAATAATCCGGTCTAATACAATACAGAAGGACAAAAGAAAAGACTAAATATGATTAGAATAATACGTAATTTTGTCTAGTATTTTATAATACACAACATAAACGTTGGATAATAATTATTTAATCCAATCGGTTATTTGGTTAAGGAATTATTTTATCGTATTAATATTGAATTAACAAAAATACCCTAAATCAGTGTTTGTTATATTGATGACAGTTTGATTCTATCAGTTAGGGGGTTATAATGGTAAATGAGTAAAATAATACGTTTGAATTCGATTATAATACCACCTCTTTTGGTGGTATTAAAATACATTCATAATACAGGTCTAACGTATAAAAAATATACGATAAGTATACGATTAGTATACATTTTTGAAATTAATACAATATCAAATTTGCTTACCAAACAAAGTATTAGGTCCGATTAAATAAAAAATAGTACAATCCAATATTTAATCCCCTCATAATACATCTACCAAACGAGCCCAATGATTCTGGGTTTATATAGACAGAATGATGACTGTTTCAGACCGTCACAATGCGAACTGAAACAACCTAGGAGGTGTCTGTTAGTAAACAGATACCAATTCGAATTTCAACCCAGCGCACACTTTGAATTTAAATTCCAACGGGTTACGAATTTAAAGACTCATTTAGTAAATAAATTTTCTTCAAAAATATAAGATTGCATCCACACCTGTCCTAGTCGAGTTGGGTCACACGTGTGTTCAAACCCAAGGTCATGTAGGCCCTCCCCATCCATTAAATTGTGTTCTCCCTAAAAACACAACCAATAGAATAAACTTGGGGTATATATTCTCATCAAACCTTTCTTGTCCAACCAATGTGGGATTAGTGTTTTATCCCACATTAACCAACTTCTGTTTTCACATTTCAAGAGGATCACTTAGGAGCCTATTTTCTCATTCACTTCTTATTCAATTTGTGCAAATAAATATACTATATTATTTTTCTTACGGAATAGAACACGAACCCACAAAAATTTACTCAAAACGATGGGTGGATCTCATTTTAATTTAGACTCAAAAGTCGATCAAAAATTAATTTTTTATAACTAAAAACTGTTTTAGTTCAACATAAACGTCATATAGTTTTCCACCCCTTTTGAAGAAATCTTTAAGCATCACACCAAGCATCATACTAATGTTAGAATCCTAACACATACCTGCACACCGCGGGAAGTTCTTCACGATCAGGTCGATGAGGAGCCATATCACAATAAAATGTATCCCTCCAACTAGCTGCTGGTGCTTGATACAGATCAAAATTACTGTTGTATGTAAACCTTCTCATGACATCTCGGGAATAGAACTGTTTATTCACCTCAGTGTCTTGCTCGTGAAACTGTCGAACCCCATCTATCATTCCATTCATTACACTCACCGGAACTCCGTGATTGATTAACTGGAAAAAACCCCATTTTTCGCAAGCATTCCGGACTTTGTCGGCGATATAAGCACGTCGCCCGGGATCTTCATGGATGCCTGTGAAGTCTATAACTGGGATACTATACTGCTGGGAGTCTCCTGCAGAATGCAACTTCTCATCAAGCTTAATTTGGTCATGGCCGAGAAATATACGTGGGATTGTCGCCACACCGGCATCTACAAGTCCCTTTACACCAGCTTTTGAATCATCAAAAGCTTTTAGTTCACTTTTCCGATCATAATTTGACAAAACTACTGGAGGAGATTGAGCGCAGGCTGTGACCACCATTTTCTGTTCTCCAGGAGAGAGAGGGTAAAATGTGCCTCACTTAGGTGCCGTATGGTAAGCAGGTGTTCGAATTCAATTTGAAAGCTCCGATGTTAATTATTTTGGGCTGTCACATGCGACACAGGACAGGCTTATATCCCCCGACTCTTTCAGCAATTTGTCCCACCTTATCCGTAGCCTATCAAAGGCAATTGGGTCTGAAATGGAAGTATGTGGTTGGTGAGTAGAGATATCCACGTTTTTTTCACCGCCAATTACTAATTTTTGAGGTTAAATTACAATTATAACTTTTTTGGAGTGTTGAGGGTCGATTCTAATATTTCAATATCGATCTTAAACACCCTAAAAAGTTGTAAGTTAATCCCAAAAGATTATAACCTGATTCTAAAAAATTATATTTTTTTAAGATTGATCCTAAGTTCTAACCTTTTTTTTGTATACCACTCAATACATACCATTCTAAGACCGATACTCATTCCATGTAAATCACAAGTCTAATTGGCCTCATATTCAACTCAAACACGGCTCACCTAGTCGCAGTATTCTTGCTCAGCCTAACATGCATTTTAGAGTGCCGTGCCGGGGCGATAGGCGCGCCGCAGTCACGTATTCGAGCAAGAGCCTTTCTTCACTATGTAAATAGAGAGCCGGAATAAGTGCCAGACCCTCAACAAAAGAATGGATTAAGGTGATAGAGTGTTATCAGGAGACGCTAGGCTTCGGAATTACTCAGTCAATTCCTCCAAATCATCATTATGTGACCCCATGATACCATTTCATATATCCATGATACGACATAACTTTCTCGTGATATCTAACTTTTTTTATACAGTCTTTCGCGCATAAAGCTCAATGTCGTATAGTGACGTCGGGACCAATGCGTTCCAAGGTCAATATTACGACTTTGAACCTAACGAATAAGATTAGGCCCTCCAAAAGCAATTAACTTGTGACCACCACACTTTTTTTATATAGAGAGGAGATCAGTAGGAAGACCACCCTATAATAAAAAGGGTGAATTGCAAATCACACTTTTAAAGTATTGATGTGGTTGTTATTTGATTCCTGGAATTTCAATTTGCATAATTTGGTCCTTAAAGTATTGATTTTGTTTCAAAGAGAGACTTCCGTCCATATTCATCAAAAACACCAAACGAGCAATCAAATTCATAGTGGCTTTTTCTTCTAACTCTCCCATTGTCTTCACCTACAACCAAAATCAAACCCATTTTCTTCACCTGAAACCACTGTCCATACCAAAAACACAGAAAAATCGAGGGACACCCACTGTTCAAATCTGAAGGAAGAGAAGGCCCGTTGCATGCACACAATGGATGTGTAGTGTTTTTGTGGGAGGAGAGTGGTAATGCGAACATCATGGACTGACCAAATCCTAGGACGACGCTTTCTTGGTTGCGAGAGATTTGGGGCAAGTTCAGTAATTTAATCTGTAATTTTTTATTTTTTTTTTAGAATTCCCATCCATTTAGTGGGTAAATTCCTCCTACCCAATAAAATCTTCAACAAGATTCCTATTTCTTTAATGTGGTGGATCCCTTGTGTTTCCCACTCAGTTGAATTGATAGCCTTCCTGTAACTTCACACAAAGCTTTTACACAAGCATACACCTACAAAATATCTTCACACAACCATACCCCCCACACAAGACTTGTCCAAGGCCTTCCCACTCCACACCTGTGTCCACATTTTTTACATGCAATTCATCATCACTCATATCATAAGCACTATCAGCCAAGTCTAAATAATTTGGATCAATTTCAGCATACACATCACTGTTATCTCAATGTCTACCTCACCATATATAAGTTAAGGGTAAGAGTCAATGATATAACTATAGTTAGAGTGATAGGTGAAGCCAATGGGAGAGTTAGACAAAAATGCCCCTCTGAATTTGACTAACTATTTGATGTTTGTGGTGAATATGGACTGAAGTCTCTCATGAAAACACAATCAATACTTTAAGGACTAAATAGGAATCGCATCAATACTTTAATACTTTATTTGGTACGATGAGAAAATAGAATGATGAAAAATTAGAAGGGTGAAAAGTTAGAGGGATAGATAAAATATCATATGTTGTAAGGAAGGAAAATAGGAAGGATGGAAAAATAAATAGATTAACTTTATTTCCAACTCAGCAAAATCAATCCCTCCAAAATTGAGAAAAAAATGGATGAAAAGTTAGTATTTGTGGAGTTAACTCTGAAACTGGCTGATATGAGAATTATAAATTTTAAATTCACGAATTTAAAATTTTGAATTTACAGATTTAGCCTGAATTTGCTTTGTATTTGCGACTTTCCCCTCCAAACGCTAATTCATTGAGCTGTCTACACGAATTATGTGATTTAGGTCAAAAGTCATAACTCAACACACAGACCATTGAGTTTTGTACGCGCGTAATACTTAGATCCCTACCGTCAAATGTTATATCCGTTAGTAAATTATATCCAAACCCTCTGAAATTTGTAGGCATGTAATACTTTACATCTATATAAAAAATTTATTTTTCAAAGGTTTGTTGTAACTAAATATTTAGCATTAACAATAACACGTTGAATGATACTATTAAATAAATTTCCTTAACCATGTCCTTTTTTTTTGTTTGGCCCCATACACAATACAATCCTGGTTCGTCCCTGAATATAACACTCATAGCTTGACCAATGTGTATGCGACATTTAAGACCATAACATGCAGGGTGGAGCCACCATCTTTCGTTAGTGGGGGAAAACAAATATAAAATAAACACCAACAAAATAGAATACAAAATTTGTCTGATTCATGGGTGAGGGGCATAGTGATGAATAAATGAATGATTATTTATTATGGGTGAGGTTATTTCCATCCAAAAATATTTATTTTTATTTTATTTTATTTTTTATCATCAAATTATTATGCTCTGTTTGGTAGGAATGATGGAAAGTATGAAAGATGGAAAGTATGAACGATACACTTTCTATCCTTCAAGGAATGAAAGTAAGAATGATACACTTTTTTTACTTTGTGTTTGGTTGGATAGATGGAAAATAAAAATGACTAATATTTTTTTTTTTGTGCTGACTAAGATTAGGGGTAACAATCGAGTCGTGTCGTGTTAGATTCATGTTGAGTCATTACGGGTTTGTGTCAAACATTAGTCACACCTAACTCAACTCATTTAACTAATTGTGTTGTGTCGAGTTACGAGTTAACCTGTTTATTTTGAATTTGACTGATTGAACTGAATATGAGTTTTTTATATTTCTTGTTCGCATGTCAGGTCATTTTCAAGTTGGTGTCGAGTTATAATCAAGTTCGTGTCATAAAATTCGTGTCAAGTTCTTGTTCGCATATCATGTTGAGTCGAAAATTTTCACCCCCAGTTAAAATGGAAAAAATATTTTTTTAATTTAAAATTTTTATTTTTATTTTTTTATTTTTAAAATTTTTAAAAAAAATATATATATATATACATATTTTATAATTGTATTTTTATATGAAATTAATGTATACATAATATATGTATATATTAAAAGATATATAGACAAATAAGATACATTTCAACACAAATAATTAAATTTACATCCACTTTCCTTCCGATTTTGGAGGGATTGATTTTGGTGAACTAAAAGGAAAGTTAATATATCCACTTTTTCATCCTTCCTATTTTTCTTCCTTACCAAACATGATGTTTTATTTATCCCTCTAATTTTTCATCCTTCCATTTTTCCATCATACCAAACGGAGCATTAAGGTCACCCTTTCTATAATGACTTCATTAGTAACTAAATTCATCTCATGTTATATACACTCATTTAATAAGTAAGAAAAGAAAACAAGAAAGAATAAAGGAAGAAAGTTGTTGCCGAAAAAATAAAAAAGAAACAAGCTTTCTAATTCACACACAACATAAGTTTATGATTAAATTACTCTGACAAATAAAATTTATATCAACAGTTATGTCAAAGGAAAACATAAAATTTATTAAATCTCAAAAATTACCTATAATTGATTCTATGTGAAGTTTTTTAGTAATTTCCATAGAAGAGTTCGTCGAAAAATTATCTCTAATTTTTTTGCAAAGCCTAATAGAAATAATCTTACATCATGTTGAGAAATTTATTCTTTGAAAAATCAGAAAATACAACTTTGGATTAAGTTAGAAAATTATATAATTTGCATATCTTCATGTTTTACTCACTTACATAAAATATGACGAGAAAGAATATGATTAATGGTATCGGATACCAAATAAATTGAAGATCACCAAAGCATCTTAAACAATAAACATGAGGTACCAAACTCATGTTTTGCGCATCCCACGTCATGCAAGATAAAAACACAGATCTAAGATCTCACCAATCAACTCACCTTGACCCAATCTCACATGTTTATTGATTGGCAATACATTATAATTTTGACTATCATGATCCTGTCTCAATTCACACAAAACACGATTAATGTATCCAAAATTCTCAAAGGAATTCAATGAGAACGTTAAAATTACAACAACACAATCAAATAGAATGCAACTGAAAATAATTAAGAAAATACTCTTTGTAAAACATATTATATAACACTCTGTATCTTAAAATCTTCAATTGGGTCCGACAAAATAGTAGCTCAAGCCAACTAGAACTATATACTTAAATCTCATAACAATTTGTCATAGAACTAACCTTTGATTCTTCGTCCAAAACTCAAAGATTATTACATAGTCTTCCTCCTTTCTTTTCTTATTTATCTTCATCTATTTGTTGTTTATATAGATGGACATTGGAGCCTTCCTCTCTTTATTTTATGTTTTCACTATTCTCTCTTCTATTATTGTTTTTCCCACCTCATTCTTGCAATTGCATGCATTCAGCTTTAATGGAATTCTTTTACCGACAAATGGTTATAAAGTGAGTGACAAAAATAAATAGGATTACTCGAAATGTGCGTAAAATGGTTCGAATTGAAAGAAATAAATAAATGGGATATGAGATGTGACTATAGCAAGTAGGCTAATAATGGATTTCAAATTAATTTTTTTTTTTTTGGGGAGGGGAAGAAGGGAGGGGGGAAGGAGACTTGAACCTTTCACCTCAAAAGGCAAAATCTTAAGGAATACCATTGGACCAAAGACTTATTGGTTTTAAATTAAATGCATCACATGCTATTATTTAATTTATCCCTTTAGCATTACAGTATGTACCATTAAAACCTAAGGCTGGCCACTTTGGAAAAGGCTTCATAGTTATACTTTTATCCCTCCATAAATTTAATGCTCATTCTTTTTCCCTTAACTTTATTGGTAATATATTTTGGCCCTAATATTTAGTAGCTTTAATATTTCTATGAAAAGAAAATTCTAGGATCTCACGGTCTACACTCCTTCAGAATTTCATCCTCGAAACTCACAGTCAATAAGATAATTATTTTTGCTACGCACTTTGATAAAAATAATTTTTTTCAGATCACTTCCTTCATAATCTACAACTCTGATACTCTTTTCTAATTATTCAATCTCGCAACGAAAACATAGTGAACTAACTTACAGTTCCTAAATAAGATTTGAAACCTAAACTTTGATACCCTTCTATAACGCCCAGTTACCCGAAGACGTTACCCAGTTAAAAATTTGACAATTTAAATCCAATTAAAAATGATCGAGCACTATCTCAATAAAAATTATAATTATCAATTTAAACTCCAAATACGTATAAACCTTCCAATTTCAATAATACAAAATTCTATTGATATTCGACAACATCTTTGATTCTTCCATATTTTGTTCCGATCTTTTTCTCCAAAATCAACTTGAAAATCTACACTACTTATAAATATCAACATCTCTAAAAAAAAATTGATTTTTTATTTTATTCTTAATTATTATTATTATAAAGTTAATTTTACCACTGCAAGAAAAAAGACTTTTACCGGCGTTTAATAAACGCCGCTAAAATGTAAATAAACGCCGCAAAATATTATTATTGACGTTTGTTGTTAATGTCGTCGAAACCTCCGTCGGAAAAATTAACGGCGTTTATTTAAACGCCACAAAAATTAACGGCGTTTATTTAAACGCCACAAAAATTAATGGCGTTTATTTAAACGCCAGTAATTATTATTTCTGAACAATTTTTTTTCCGGCATTTAAATAAACGCCAGTAATAATAATTAATATATTTTTTTTATAATAAAACCCAGCTCATTTTTTTACTATTCAGCCATGTCAGCACTCAGACAGTAGCAGCTGAAGCACTAGCAGCATAACAGCAACCCATTTTTTTTTTTTTTTTAAAAAAAGGAATTTTATTGAATGAATTTCAGAATTTACAAGAAACAAAAAACAGAATATTCTGTGTGAACAGAAGGCAAAAAACTGCTACAAGAACTAAATTTTCTATTCCTATTTACATAGAATAGACAAACATGTTGGTCTGTCATCTTCAGTTTTAGCTCTTGCAATAGACAACAACCATTTCCATCCCAGCATATCAGCAACAACCCAGCTCCATTGTATTCAGGCATAAGTTTCATCCTTACCAGCACAGCATATTAGCACAGACAGGTCAATAGCAGAACACAATTGCACAGCATACTGCAGCACAGCAGACTGCTACAACAAAGCAGAAACTGCCTGCATCACAAAAACTCAACCTTTATCATAAAAAACAATCAACCTCTTCTTGCGTACAACAGGCAAACCAATCTAATCTTGCATAAGCCTCCATTTCACTGAACTGGGCAATGCAGCAGAAACAGAAAAATCAGAGGACAAGTCATCATCCACTGCTCTGTTAGCTAGACTGTCAGCCACAAAATTGGCTTCTCCATATATATTTCTGGAGGTTCCTCTTCCATTATGCCCAAACCTTTTGTAGCCAAGTACTTACGAATGGTTGTCTTTCTGTCACCAAGGAAAGTATGATCCAGAAAATTGTCATAGGCTGTGTCGCCAAGGTTCTTTGCTGCCAGTACACTGCAGAGAATTTCATCTTCAGTCATGAGCCGAATAATTGGTATAACAAAGAAAGAAATCTTCGAGTGTATATAAATTCAATTGTCTTCTGGTAAAGTCTGGTATGAATAGATGGTTTCATTTAATTTATTACTAGAGCAGCAGTTTTAGAAGGAAGTAAATCAGATATCCGAAAACTGTCATTAGGAGTTATTATAAGCATCTTTTTAGGCAAGAATGTCTGAAAGCTCAACCTTTCAGTGTTTGATTCAAAGGAAGTTTTCAAAACCACTGCCACAAGTCAAAAAAATTAGCATATACAGATACTTTCCTTACATTACATTTCATCCTACGAAAGTAGAGAATTTCAGTTCAGTTTCCCTGACCAGAGGAAAGATCTCTCGCTTTTGTTTCTCAACGAAGCAAAATTCAATATCAAATCAAACGGCAAGTGATTAAATAAATTAAGGATTTTTTTTTCTAATCCCATATCAGCAATGTAAGAAGTCTAAAAGTCACAAGTATACCATATTTAGGTAATTTAATAAGTCACATGAAAGATAACAAGCTTACATGTAAACTATCATCTTGGTTTAATGATTGCAAACCAACATTGTACTGAACACTAACCAGGAAGATCTATGAATAACCTATACTTATCGTTAGATATTGAACTTATAAGTGAAACTCCGGAGGGAAACCATGTAATTACCTTTGCATCTATTTTGAAAGTATTCTTCATCACTATAACGTGTACAAAGCACCTGCATCAATATCCAAATGAACAATCTTTTGTTAAAGTATACCATATTCTACCAATCCAATTCAATAACAAAAACCCTAATTTTCACATAAGAATGTGGAAATTAGTATCAGACAAAAAAACTTGCAAATGCACTCACCAAATAAGCAGTTCTACAGATGTATACCCCTAATCCATCAATTGTAACAGTTAGCCCCAGGCCATGGAACAAGTATAATTGACCACCAGTTTACCATCAAAACCAAAATTCTGCCAATGTTAAAGTAGCAACAATAAATATCAGGGGAAGAAAAAAAACAGGAACGACAATAAATGCAGAAGTACAATAACAAAAACCAACTATACAATGCTAAAAGTTAATGATCTAATCCAACTGAAGTAATGCACTCTCACCTACCAATAAAAACTAACGACTCCCTATGTTATTCCAAAATCAGGACAGAGCAAGTAATCTAAATAAGCAGTTCCAGAATCTGCACAAGTGGTCAGGGGTACATTATGAGAATTTGCACAAAATGACCAGGGATCCAACTGCTTTTCTGACAAAACAAAGAGAATCATCAAGGAAGGTGCATGAACAAATTTCATCCAAAGAAAATCTCCATGTTCACATTCAAAAGTAACCAGATCATTCAATTCTTTAGTGTATATAATCATACACTAACATGTGCTGCAGACAGAGCAGAAAACACCACTCTCATACTGTGAGCAGACAGAGCAGAAAACACCAAGGCAACAGTGTTTTTATCAGGGGATAAAATCGCTGGAACTGTGGTAAATAAATTAATCACATAAGCAAAAAATGGAATCACATAAGCAATAAATTAATCATATATTTTTATGCTGATTTTGTTCTCAAATGTTAATGCAATAATCCAATCAACTAATTAAAAAAATGATCTCACTAAGCTTAATGGAGTGGTGTGGATCAATGTGTGAACAAAAATCTATAGCCAAAAACAAAATTGAACACCATCAATGAACGAACCAGTGTTCATATGAGCCTCAACCGAATCCTTTAGTTCATATGTGCAGAAATATGGGACCGAAAAATTTCTAATCGGAGATATAATCCTTTGTCAGCAGATCTACATCGCAATACAGTGGGAAAAAAAAAAAAGAAATATGAATCAATGTGTGATTGTATGATTGTGTTTGTGAGTGACTGTGATTCGGTGGACCTTGGACCTTTTAGATACAAAATCAACAATAACAAACTAATTACCGGACTCACTATCACGCCGTAGTGGTGGCTGTGATTCGGTGGAGATGTGGTGGAGGGGATTTCGTTGGTGGAGGGGTTTTCGCCCGAAGAGAGGGATGAATGAGGGGTTTTGGATTGAGAGACCTGTTTGAGACACAATTGAAGTCGCCGGAGACTTTGGAGCTGCCTGAGGTAGTCGGAATTGCCTGTCGCCTGAGGTAGTCTTGAACACTCGGAGAGGAGGAGGAGTTCGTCCGAGAGAGAGAGAGAGAGAGAGAGAAGTCGACAGAATCAATTGGGAAAAATTTAGGTTTATGTTTGTGGAGAAAAAAAAAGTTTTTTATTATTTTAATTAAAAATTTGTGGCGTTTGATTTAAACGCCGGAAATTAAGCAGAAAAAAATATTTTTATTATTTTTATTAATAATTTGTGGCGTTTGATTTAAACGTCGGAAATTAAGCCAAAAAAAAAAAAATTTATTATTTTTTTATTAATAATTTCTGGCGTGTATAAATAAACGCCAGTTTTAATGGCGTTTCGGTTAAACGCCGGAAATTAAATGTCGAATTTTCCCATATTTCTTGTAGTGTACCCACATATTTACTTTTATCCAAATTTTTTTTTTTTTTTACTTATTTGACTTCCAACTTCCTTTGGATACTTTATTAGTAGTACACATATGTAAAATCTTTTATATTTATATAGATGTAAAGTTCAATCTATATTCTATTATTATATACATGTAGTTGTCACATAGATCATTTTTTGGGATCAATTGCCACTGGAATCATCCAAACACTTGAGTCAAATACTGCTAACTTAATTGCACGGGCCTGCATTGTACAAAATTGATCGCTTCGGAATAGGCCCAGTCAACTTTGGAACGCATTAAACGTTCCAAAGTTGATTTCTACTAGAGCATCAAATATTTGGTCTTCCAAATGCAATTTCTATGTAGCTTTCAAGTAAAATCCAAAGGCAATTTCCCTCCCATACGTGTACGGTTTGATATCTATGTGATTATTGGGATAAGTTGATGAACGAGTTCAATACGATTAAATTCACTATTCAATATCAACATAAGGAGGGAAATCAAGCGGCGAATTATTTGCAAGGTAGGGATCGGGAGGAGAGAAAACCATGTACTTGGGTAGTGCACATATGCCTCGACAACTGAGAAGTATTTTACGTGTGGATAAGTTTGGAATGTCGAGTCTGTGGCACTAATTTATGATATGTATGGTTTGTTTGGTATTGGTTTGTGTGATTTGTTTTATGTTTATTTTTTTTGTTTAGTATTTTCGTTCGTTTTGTCAAATTTGTAACAACGGTATTCTTCCGCCACAAGTGAGGGTAATCTAATAAATCCTAACCAAAGGTGACCAAAGAAAATTGAGGTTCTTAACAAAATCACATTTGTAACTGTACTTCGCAGCACATAAACAGCAATTCATCTCCGTGTTGCAAGCTTATTTTCATAGCTATCAATCTCGCAGGACCTTCACTAAACATTTTGCCTCATAGGATAACAAAATAGTCTTTTAAATCCAAATCTTCCATCATTCTAACATTTTTGTTATTTCCATGGCAATTTCAGAGCTTGAAATGCAAAAGGGCAGAAGTTCCACCAAGCCCTTTCGCACGGAAGTGCTCTACATACTCTTTAACTGTGGTTGCCCTGTACTTCGGAGGATTCTCTTCTGACAATAACTCTTCGATGGGTCTGTAAAGCTTGGAGGTCGGTAACATACCGGTGCTAAAAAAGCATGCCACTGAAATTCTTGGGCCAACACGGTTTGCTAGTACTCTATGCTCAATGCTTCTAAACTTGTCGTTTGATATGAGCTGAAAAGTGTAATAACAAGAGAGTTGGAATCAGGACAAGGAATTAGAGATTATCTACTCATCAAATACCAAAACAATGTGTGTTCAATTTTAACAATATGTATGCTGACAAAGAAAGCCGACTCCCAAAATAATTGGACAAGGATTTGTTGAGTTGACGATGTATCTTTCCTGGAAAAACACACACACGCACACATTCTCTTTGGAAGATGAGTTACAACATTCATACTAGTTGAATAGTGATCATCCCAATAGTATAATGAAAATCAAGTTCTAGGTTGGTTCTCAATTCAATTCTCATTCTGTTACATATCTTCTACCTATGTTTTGTGTTACGGATGCTTGAGATATTTGTATTTCCTCACGGGATTTGTGGAAAAGGCAGGTAGTTCATTCTCTTTTGTTTTGATGGTTTGATAGAATACAAGTTAAGGTGGAGATTTGTTGTGGGTATCTTGTATTCCACTCCTAGTAAAAAACTGTTGGACTTTGTTCTCCTTAGGGATTTGAAAAGATGGATGTCTTGAAATTCCACTCCAAGTAAAAGACCAATTAGAAACCATATTGCATTAAGAGATAAAGTATTTTGGGTCTATACATAGATTATAGACCACTCAATTTCTTTTGGGGTTTTTGGCCCCGGATTTTAGGGGATTTTGGCCCCCAGTTTTTAGTGTATTCTCTCTTTATTGATAGTGAAACTTTGTTATTGCGCTTCGCCCGTGGACGTAGGCTTTCGAGCCGATCCACGTAAGTTTGTGTTCTGTATTTTTCTATTTTGTTCAGTTTATTTGTTTGTGACTTTTGTTCGTAACACTTTGTAACTCCGGCTGCCCTTCCTTTATTTCGACTACAGTAATATTTGGGTTTGGACGAGGAAAGAATTGTGCAATTGAGTTGTGCTTACTCTTTATTCTTTCAACTTTATCAAGACGCTGATGAGAATTATGCATTGCAAAGAAATTTGTACTGGCACAGCCTCAAAAAACAGAAGATTCAGAGATCAAACACTTGCCTGTAGAAGCTCTCCAATGTTCACAACAAGAGCTCCAGGCGTCGGGGGAACATCAACCCACTGGTTCTGATGAAGAAGTTGGAGGCCTCCTAAATTGTCTTGTAGAAGGATTGTGACGAAGTCATTATCAGAATGCTTGCTGGTGCCCATTGTAAGTTCTGGTTGTGGGCATGCTGGATAACAATGGCATAAGACAACAAGCCCCTCGGCACAGTCCATGTCTTTGAGGTGGTTTGGATTGAGTCCTAAAGCCTCCGACAACAACTCAAACAAATAATTGCCCAATTTCATTATTTGCTCAGAGTATTCCATCAAAACATCTCTGCAAAAATTTAGTTTTTAAAGTACATAAGCTAGTAGAGATCAAATATTGTACAAAATTTATATGGGTCATTTGCAAGTATAGAAGTGACGCAGCGGAACAAAAAACACTACAATTCCTTAAATATCAAATCAAAAGTAACACACTGAATTCACAAAAAAAGTAGAGAAAACTTCGAAATATAATATCATTCACTAATCAACTCGTAGTACAAAGGGGCCATATAAATAGGAACGACCAAAACCCTAATTGTTCTTAAAACAGAAGTCAAATTTCTAAAATTATGAAAAATACCAAAAATAGAAATATACAATTTTCCTATTTAACATAAAAACACGTGTCGTCTGGAGTTCAACGCAACTGACGATGCTAAATTCGGAATCTCTTATGATTTATTATTAATTTCCAAAATCTTTCTTTAAACAGTAAAAATAGGGTTTTGAGGATCTAAACGATGGAATTCAGTTCAAAACTGAAAAAGCTTATCGCAAAACGATGAGTCTTAATCGTTGACCCGATCCGGATTAAACACCACTGGTCCTATTCCGAGTCTGGCCCATTTTGTTTCTACTATTACTTTTTATAAACTGTGGAAACAATATCTCTGCAGTGTAGAGGTAAGGCTATTTGTATCAGACCGTAACCTTTTGTATTTTTTTTTTTTTTCTTTTGGGGAGGGGAGGGGAAGGGGGACTTGAACCCTTAACCTCAAGAAGGCGGCAAAGTCTTCACAAGGTAAGGAGTACCATTGGACGTAGGCTGTTACATATCGAAACTTTAAGAAAATTTATATGGGTCAACTTGCCTCATCACCTCCAAGCCAAAATTTCTTCAATCATGTGATCATGTTTCAGATTTTCCCATTTACCACTTCTAGTTATACTGATTTTTCCATCTATAGACAAATACAACAGTGCGCAAATTTTGATAACTTTAGAGAAACAAATTTGGTAGGAATCTATCAATGTTTTCAGAATCTTAGGTTTCATGGAAGCCCTCGACAAAACGAGTATTTCACAGAGAATCGACAAAGAATTCCATTAATGACTGGTCGTTTTAAATAAATTTGGCCACTTTCCTATGTAATTCTTTGTCTTGGTGTCCCTGACTTAGTTTTATGGTTTTGTGCTGTTTTTTCCGAAAGTTAATGTATTCAATATCATGAAAATTGAACCTGGATTTACATGACTATGCAGAGTGTACATGTGCACTTTCAAATTTCCAAAACATACCTACATGATGCTGGCAATTCCTCTGGATTGGGAGGGTTTGGAGCCATCCTACAATAAAGTGAATCCCTCCAGTTAGCTGCTGACGCGGTATAAAGATCAAAGTTGCTGTAATACGCCACCGGTTTTGCGCTATCTCGCGTATACCACTGTTTCTTCACCTCAGTATCTTGATCATAAAACTGACGCACCCCATTCAACATCTCCTCCAAAACACAAACTGGAATGCCATGATTAACCACTTGGAAGAAGCCCCAGGTCTCGGATGCATCTAGGACTTTGCCAACTATCTCCTTACGCCTGATTGGATCTTTGTCGACGCCATCAAGGTCTATTACTGGAAATACGTATTGGTTGCTGCTGGGGTTGGCGTTCTTTCCTGAGTTATCCGGTGGTTGAAGGAATATCCGAGGCACCTTGTCAATTCCAGTGTCGACGAGCCCTTTAACACCGGCCTTGGTGTCATCAAAGGCTTTTAATTCACTTGGTCGGTCATAATTCGATTCATTCGCAGCCTGAACTTCACCTTCTCTGGTGGCCACCATTTTTTTTTCCCTCTTTTGCTAGCAAATAGACTTGTATGAGTGGGTTTAATCCAAATCCAAATAGAATACAACCAAAAATAATCAATAAAATACTCTTTATCAAAGAGATTCAAGAATGGACATATTATATATCATCCTGGACCTTAAAATTTTCAATTGGCTCCGACAAAACCATATGCTTAAATCTCATAACACTTTGTCATAGAACTGCCCTTTGATTCTTCATCCAAAACTCAAAAAGATTATTGTAGAGTAAACTACGCATATGACCGTCAAATTATGATCATTGTGTCAATTAAGTCTCTGAACTTTTTTCATCAATTGAACAACTGAACTCTCCATTTGTGTCAATTGAGCCCTTATGACTGCCTCCATTAGAGTGTGTCACTCAAGTGACCATATGGCACGAAAAGACATAAATGTTTAATTTACACAATTAGAGAGTTTAAGGGCTCAATTGACACAAAAAATAAAAGTTTAGAGGCATAATTGATAAAAAGTTCATAGTTTAAGAATGGAAAATTTTCAATCACACCCTTTTCTAGTTTACTATATCTTCAAGGATACCCCCTCTATTATTAAAAACATCACTGACACTCATTCGAGTTTATATTTAAACATTATTGACATCTCTACCATTAAACCACCATTTCTAACAAAAAAAATTCATCTAAAATATCAAAAATGCCTCTATATAAACCCCAAACAATATTTTTACATAAAATTTTATTAAAATTTGAGCCGATTAAAATTTATTTTTCTACATATTAAAATTTGGGCTGATCAAAATTTATTTTTTTACATATTAAAATTTGAGTCGATTAAAATTCAATTCGAGCTGATTAAAATTTTTTTTTACGTATTAAAATTTGTTTTCGAGTCGATTAAAATTTATATTTTTTTACTTACTAAAATTTGATTCATTAAAATTGGAGTCAATTAAAATTTATATTTTTTTATGTATTAAAATTTGGGCTGATTAAAATTCAATATGAGTTGATTAAAATTTGATTTGAGTCAATTAAAAATAATTTTTAATTGGCTCAAATAGAATTTTAATCGGCTCAAATTTTAATACGTAAAAAAATATAATTTTTAATCAACTTGAATTTTAATACATAAAAAATAAATTTTAATTAGGTTGAATCGAATTTTAATTTACCCTAATTTTAATACGTAAAAAAATTAAAAAACAGAAGGGGTCTCATTGAAAATATGTTTATCTAGAGGGGGTGTGGATAAAGTTTGTCTTCAAAGATATCATTGGCAATTTAGTAAAATTACATTCCAATTAACATTTTTAATCTGACAAGGGGTGTTAGTGAAGATTCAGAAAATAGATGGAGTATCCTTGAAGATATGGTAAACTATTAGGGGTGTGGTTAAAATTTTTCCTTCAAGAATCTGTTTAGTTTACTCCAACTCATTTAGGTCACGTGAGTAGCACACTTTGTCATTTCCGTTAGACAGACAGAATAGCTCAATTGACATAATTAGAGAGTTTAGGGGTTCAATTGATATAAAAAAAAATTAAAAACTTAATTGACACAACAGTTATAGTTTGAGAATCATATATGTAATTTACTCATGATTATAATAGTCTTCCTCCTACCTTTTCTTATTTCTCTTATATATTTGTTGTTTATATAGACATTGCCGCCTACTTCTCTCTATTTTATGTCCTCACTATTCTCTCTCTTCTATTATTGTTCCCAGCTCTTTGACACATGACCTCATTCTTGCAATTGCATGCATTCAGCTTTAATGGAATTCTTTTTACCGGCACATGGTTATAAAGTAAGTGACAAAAATAAATGGGATATGAAATGCAGCACATACTATTATTTAATCTATCCCTTGAGCATTAAAGTATGTACCATTAAAACCTATGGTTGGCCACTTTGGAAAAGGTTCCATACTTCTATTTTTAACCCTCTTTTCCCTTAACTTTATTGCTAATATATTTTGACCCTAATAGTTAGTAGTTTTAATATATCTATAAAAAAAAATTCCGAGATCTCACAACCACAGAGGTGCAGCTCACACTAAGTTCGATACCATACTAGAAAACTAATTGTTTTCGTATCAGATTCAGTTGTGACAGTGATTCTCAGGTTATATTTGCACACGAGGAACAACTTGGCTATGCACTTCGCCACATGTACAAAATGGTTCGCTGCCCCGTCAACTTTGGAACGCATACTACAATGCAAGTCCAAAGCTCAAATTTATCAAGCACTTGACACACATTTCATTAAAGGATGTGGAAATGGGTCACCACATTTCTTGTAAGCCATAATGGCTGCTGCTACACTTTTCTATGTAGCTTTCAAGTAAAATCCAAATTAAAGGGGACCTAAGAGGACAGCGACATTGTCGCAAACTAATTGTACAAACCAAATGATCCATAAAAATTTCAACGAGGGTGTTGCAGAAACTCGTCATTACTAAAATAGCTTATTGAAAAATCACATTAAATAGAATCCTTGTCTATTTTATTGTTTGGCCCCCTCATGGTAAAATTCTGGTTCTGGCCCCCCTGCATGCCAAGATCAGAGCTTGAAATGAAGCAGGGCAGAAGTTCCATCGAGCCCTTTTGCGCGGAAGTACTCTGCATAGTCTTTAACTGTGGTTGCCCTGTACTTCGGGGGATTCTCTTCTGACAATAACTCTTTGATGGGTCCGTAAAGCTTGGAGGTCGGGAAGGTACCAGTGCTAAAAAAGCATGCCACTGAAATTCTTGGACCAACACGGTTTGCTAGTACTCTGTGCTCAATGCTTCTAAACTTGTCGTTTGATATGAGCTGAAAAGTGCAATAACTAGAGATTTAGAATCAGAACAAGATGAATTAGAGATTATCTACTCATCAAATTCCAAAACAACGTGTGTTCAATTTTAAACAATACGTTAATTTGTTGAGTTGACGATATATGCTGGAAAAATCATATCATCTGTTAAAATTTGCTGCAAATTAAACCATCTTTCGCGGAAAACACACGCGCGTGCATTCTCTTTAGAAGACGAGTTATAACACTCAAACTAGTTGAATATTTCAATTTGGATTGATCATCCCAATAGTATAGTGAAAACCAAGTTCGAGGTTGGTTCTCAATTCAACTCTCATATTGTTACACATCTTCCACCTATGATTTGTAACTTCAGCTGCCCTTTATTTTGACTCCCAATTACATTCAGATTTGGACGAGGAAAGAATTGTGCATTGTGCAATTTGACTTGTGCTTACTCTTAATTCTTTCAACTTTATCAATCACTGCTGAAATTATCAAGACACTGATGAGAAATTATGAATTGCAAAGAAATTTGTACCAGCACAGTCTGAAAAAATAGAAGATTCAGAGATCAAACACTTGCCTGTAGAAGGTCTCCAATGTTCACAACTAGAGCTCCAGGCGTCGGGGGAACGTCAACCCACTGGTTTTGATGAAGAACTTGGAGGCCTCCTAAATGGTCTTGTAGAAGCACTGTGATGAAGTCATTATCAGAATGCTTGCTGGTGCCTAATGTTAGCTGTGGTTGTGGGCATGCTGGATAATAATGGCATATGACAGCAAGCCCCTCGGCACAGTCCATGTCTTTGAGGTGGTTTGGATCGAGTCCTAGAGCCTCTGACAATAACTCAAACAAAGAATTGCTCAATTTCTTTATTTCCTCAGAGTATTCCATCAATGCATCTCTGCAAAAAAAAAAAATCAGTTTTGAGAACATAAGCCGGTACAAATCGAAAACTGCAGAAAATTTATATGGGTCATTTGCAAGTACATAAGCTGCAGAAACAACCTCTACACAATGTGGTGGTAAGGCTGCATACATCTGACCCTCGCAGACCCTAGCCTCGTGTATTGAGCTGCCCTTTTTATTTGTAAGTGCATAAGCTATTACAGATGAAAAAACTTGCAGAAAATTTACATTGGTCAACTTGCCTCAACATCTCCCAAACCAAAATTTCTTCAATTATGTAATCAAGTTTCAGATTACCCATCTATCACTTTGGATTCTTGTGATCTATCGATGTTCTCAGAATATTCAATTTGCATACATAAATTGGGCCAAGTTTCTTTACAATTCTTTGACTTAGTTTTATGGTTGAATTTTTGAATGTTTTTCTAAAGAAAAGGCAATCAGTATCCTGAAAATTTTCAACCTGGTTATGTTAAAAATATCAAGATAGTGCCCTCTTCATTCTTCATTGAGCTTTGTGTGAACACTAGCAAAATTTCGAGAACATACCTACATGATGCTGGCAATTCCTCTGGATTGGGTGGGTTTGGATCCATACTGCAATAAAATGAATCCCTCCAGTTAGTGGCAGGCGCGCTGTATAAATCAAAGTTGCTGTTATACACCACTCGTTTGGCTCTATCTCGAGTATACCACTGTTTCTTCAGCTCATTATCTTGTTCATAAAACCTGCATATCCCATTTAACATCTCCTTCAAAACTCTAGCTGGAATGCCATGATTAACCACTTGGAAGAAGCCCCATGTCTCGGATGCATCTCGGACCTTGCCAACTATCTCCTTACGCCTGATTGGATCTTTGTCAACGCCATCAAGGTCTAGTACTGGAAAAACGTATTGGGTGCTGCTGGGGTTGGCATTCTTTCCAGAGTCATCCGGTGGTTGAATGAATATCCGAGGCACCTTGTCAATTCCAGTGTCGATGAGCCCTTTAACACCGGCCTTGGTGTCATCAAAGGCTTTTAATTCACTTGTTCGGTCATAATTCGATTCATTCGCAGCCTGAACTTCACCTTCTCTGGTGGCTACCATTTTTTGCTGCTTTTGTGGGAAATAAGAAGGTAGAAAGGTCTATATTTTTTGTGATCGATGTTACAAATGATCAAAAAGATAACATCCACCAGTCTAAGAAATGGAAAATTTCAGTAGACCATGAAGCTATCTGACATCAGTATATACCACCAAAGAACACAAAAAAACTAACAATCAAAAAGAATTGGGGTGAAAGGACCACACTGATCTTGTTTATTGGCAACTTATTATGTTGATCCATTGTGGTTTAGGTAACTCAAAAGACTATATGCAGTTGTGTGGTCCTTTGTTGAGCATTGGCCCCTTAAAAAAGTGGAAACTTTCTTGCGTAGTGTCGTGGATGTGCTTTGTAGGATTATCTTCTGATGACAACTCTACCTTTTTTTGTATCATTCTCTCTCTCCACCTTTTTTTTTTTGGTCACACTCTCCCTTTTTCTTTTTCTCTCAGGAGTGAAGGAGAAAGACCGATCATTATAACCGGGCCGACATGCACCGCACCTCCCTTAGAAGGTAATACTATTCTTATAAAGAACGAAATCAATCGTGTATTCACCCCTACTCATTGTGCGAGTTACTCATCTACTAATTTGGATTGAGATTTCCTTTCTTTTTCGATATAGAAAGATCTCCTTATTTCTTCACTGCGGGACACTTTAAAATGATTAATGATTACCATTCCATTAGCTGTGTGCTCAAGCGCCCATCTTACTTAATAAAGGGGCTCGAAAGGTGCAAAGAAAGTCGAGTTTTTCTCTCCTTCTCTTGTCCTAACCTTTTCTCTTGTTTGGTCTCATTATTTCTCCAACTCCCTCTGCCAGCTTCCCCCCCCCCTCCCCCCCCCCCCCCCAAAACACACACACTAAACTGTTGTCACAGTCATGGTGAGATGACCAAAGCTGCCTTTCCTTCTTTATATAAAGGCAGTTTTCAATCTAATTTTTTTGTTGTTTCATATCTTCTCTCTCTCTCTCTCTCTCTTGACTCAATCTTCAATTATATAACCAAACAAACACGTCCAACATTTACATTTGATATAATCTCAAGGATTCAACAGTTAGATTAAATTTCTAGAAAATTTAGTTTTCTAATTGGAGCAGATTACCAAAACTTTGTTTCCTATAGGCCCAGCCCTCACTTCATGTACTAAGACTCATGAATTTTCCACTTAAGATCAAATGAGTTTTATGCTGTATCGGTGCAAATCCGAGAAGAATACAAAACAATCACAATAAGAGTGAAGCATTGATGTTTAGAAGTGTACTTGTATACTCTACATGGACAATAATTCATTTTCCCTTTGCAAGTAATAATCATATATAGCAGTTGTTATTACAGGACCATAACTAAACATTTAGCAGAAGTTGCAAATTAAAAAAGTAATAATAGTTGATTGTTCATTGAGATAGTGATTTCCCAATTTATATAAGAAAAAGAGTATCTGTATAGTCCGCCATGCTATTCTTCGCCTCCATTGCCAAGATTAGAGCTTGAAAGGCAGCAAGGCGGAGGTCCCATCAAGCCCTTTGGCATTGTAGTAAGTCATATAATCTACCATTGTGGTTGCTCTATACTTTGGTGGATTCTCTTCTGATAACAACTCCTCAATCGGTCCGTACAGCTTTGAGGATGACAACTGCATATCCCTAAAGAAGCATGCCACTGATACTCTTGGACAAACATTGTGTGCTAGTACTCTGTGTTCGAAGCTAATGAACTTGTCATTCGATATGAACTGAAAAAGTTCATGCAGAGCAGACAGATTTAGTGTTATTTGCAAATTACCAACATAAACTTGCCTTTGCACTTGGTGATCAGCCACGAGTCGTATCTGTCTGTCTCTCAAAGAAACAAATCCATTTATTTTTCAACACAATGCTAAAGTCTTGAAATGCTTATATTTTATCTTCTTTTTTTGGTTACTTTTCATTCCGATTACTTTATCCATCGCATTTGTTGAAATCAATCAGAAATAATAGGCGTTATGGAGCTGAAAAATGAAGAAAAACAAATGACTTACCTGTAGAAGATCACCAATATTAACTACTAGAGCTCCAGGCACAGGAGGAACATCAACCCACTGGTTCTGATGAAGAACTTGGAGGCCTCCTATATGGTCTTGTAGGAGCACTGTGAGGAAGTCATTGTCTGCATGCTTGCTGGTGCCTAGAGTTAGTTCTGGCTGTGGACATGCCGGATAATAATGACACAGAATGTCCAGCCCCTCCACGCAACCCATGTCAGTGAGACGTTTTGGACTGAGAGCAAGAGCCTCCGACAGTAGTTCAAACAAAGAATGGCCCAATTTCATTACTTTGTCACTATAATCAACCAGAATCTCCCTGTAGGAAATATTGATAATAGCATGCATATAAGATGGGACAAATCACAAAACTTGCACTGATTGTCTATATAAGTTTGGCATTGCTCCATCAACTCTCTGTTAATTCTGAAAACAAAATGCCCACCATTGTTGTACAAAAACTTCAGATAACTGGTTCAAAAATCTAAATCACTTTTGCAAATTATTCAAATTTCACTAGTTTACCAGCCTGATTTCCTTGATAACTATTTATTAATCTTGATGTATAGTTGCACATTTAATTTCATATGTTATCAAGCAATTGCATAAAATAATTGTATGAGTTGGAGCAGGAATTAGAACTAAAGCAAGAAAGTGTTTATACCACCACGTTCACCACCACCACCGTCACAACCATATTTCTGTTTTCATTATTTTTTGGGTTACTGTCCAAATAAGTTTTATTAATTTCTATTCCATAGAACTAGTTTTGGAATCATATAACCAAATAAGTTTTGCGACACAAGAAACACCAAAAATACACTTTTTTCTAAAATTCTTCCCAAAAACAATTTTCGAATACTCTTTTTTGAGACGTAAACCAAACAGGGCCATAAATTCTCAAGAGAATCGACCGTGATCAACTGAGGTACGCCCAATTAATTTCATAATCCAATAGTTTAATTAAACTCTGTTTGGTTTTGTTAACTTTCATCTTATTAGCAGTAATGTTTCTGGTTGTCTAAAATTGCCTGAATATATATTTGAAGAGATGTACCATTAGAGATGTAAGTCTTAATCCCATTACATAAATCTTGTTTTTCCATTACGCTCTATCAAGAATCATATGTTCCGTTACATTATAAGTTACCATATCTTTTTCAACTATTTCATTCACAATTATTTTATGCTTACCCCTACCTCTCGGATTATCATCGATATGTATTAAATCACTCTTCTTTACAGATACATTATTAGATCTTCGATCTATATTTAAACCACCTAAATTGATTATATCTTAATTTATCTCTGATTGATGCTACTTTCTATACCTATCCCATGAACCAAGATTCTAAAATCACAAATATGCAGAGTGGGAATAACAATTCGTTCTCCAAAATATATATACCTGCATGATTCTGGTAATTCCTCTGAGAGGGGAGGGTTTGGAGCCATCCTGCAAAGAAATGTATCCCTCCAATTAGTTGCTGGGGCACTATACAAATCAAAATTACAGTTATACACCACCCTTTTCGAAGTATCCCTTGTATACCACTGTTTCTTCACCTCACTATCTTGTTCATAAAACCTACGCACCCCATTCAACATCTCCTGCAAAACTTCAACTGGGATGCCATGATTAACCACCTGGAAAAAGCCCCACTTCTCCGATGCGTCTCGGACCTCTCTGACTATCTCCTTTCGCCGGATTGGATCTCTGTCGATACCATCAAGGTCTAGTGTAGGAAAAATGAACTGGGTCGTCGCTTCAAGGTTAGAGTTCCTGGCAGAGGTATCAAGTGGTTGTATGAATATCCGAGGCACCTTGGTAATACCGGCATCGACAAGGCCTTTAACACCAGCCTTGGTATCGTCAAAGGCTTTTAGTTCAGTTTTTCTGTCATAGTTTGATTCATTCTCAGCCAGAACTTCACCCGTACCGGTGGCCACCATTTTTTTTTTTAACTCTCTGAGGTAAGGGTACTTGTTGAAGTTTTTTACGGGTATTGAGGTTTTAGAACTGAGGCTAGGAGGAGAGGGTAGCAGAACAATGGAAGGTGTGTACTTTAAATGACGTAAAAATGACACTTTTTTTTTTTTAACGTAAAATAACTACAACCACTCACATTTAAAAGTGTGAGGATCATAACATTCATTTAAACACACACCCTAACACTATCTGATAAGGGATAGCCTCGGTCCTTGTAAAAATGAGACTTGAACTCACGACTTTAAGATAGAAAGTGGCATGAGTTGTCAACTTAGAGCAATTTTAACAAACCTATCTAAAATAGTTACTCAAAATATATTTAAATATTATATTATCTATTTTAGCTAATCACTTTTTCAAATTCACTCCAACAACGCTACCTATTTTAACTAACCACTTCAACTAACTTTAACTAACTATTAATTATTAAAATCTAAAATATTATGTAGTATGTCATGTCATCATCATATTGATGATATCACATACTTACGTGTTACACCACGTTATCAAAATTTTAAAATTTTGATTTTTATTAATAACGATCATATTTACGACAATCACGAAATTCAAAATTTTAAAATTTGAATTTTGCAACGGTCATATTAATAAAGGTCATATTTGTAACGATCATAACGGTCATATTTACAACGGTCATATTTGCAACGGTCGTATTTTTTTATATGTATAAAGAGGTTCTTTCATCTCTCATTATCATACACCTCAAATCTATTTATTGGCATTGCACTCTTTTTTTGTGGTTATATTATGGCTCGCCATCCTACAATGAATATGATTCTTAACGATTCTGACTCCGATGATGAATTGGAGATGGTAACAATTTGTGCTATGGAAATGAACAAACTCAATAGCGAAGAAAGATCTAGTGTACGTCGTGGTTCAATTCAAGATCATTCAGTTATTTTTCGCAATCGAATCCAATGGCTCGAGAGACTGTCTCGTGATTATTTTGTTGAATCACCTATCTATCCCGCAAATTTATTTCGAAGAAGGTTTCGAATGAATCGAGTCATTTTTCTTCGTATTCTATCCATGGTGGAAGATTATGATCCATATTTTGTCCAAAAAAAATTGCTGCTGAAATTACTGGTTTGTCTTCCCTTCAAAAGATGACAGTCACCATAAGGATGTTTGCTTATGGAGTTGCAGCAGATATTGTTGATGATTATGTGAGGATTAGCGAAAGCACCGCAATAGAAAGTTTGAAAAGGTTTGTGAGGGCGGTAGTAGCAATTTTTTCTTATGAATACCTCAAGTCACCAAGCAACGATAACATTTCTAGATTATTAGCAATGGGTACCAATCGTGGGTTTCCTGGGATGTTGGGTAGCATTGATTGTATGCATTGGAAATGGAAGAATTGTCCAACATCATGGAAAGATATTATTCTGGTCATGTCCATGAACCAACAATTGTTTTGGAGGCGGTGGCTTCATATGATCTCTGGATTTGATATGCCTTTTTTGGATTATCTGAATCTCATAATGATATTAACGTACTAGAACGCTCTTCTGTTTTTGTTATCCTTTCAGAAGGTCGGGCTCCTCCAGTCAATTTCTCAGTCAACGGAAACGAATATACAATGAGATATTGCCTTGCTGATGGTATATATGCAAAATGGGCAACATTCGTTAAAATAATTTCATCTCCAAGAGGCAATAAGCAAATATATTTTACAAAATCTCAAGATTCAGCAAGAAAGGATATTGAGCGAGCATTTGAAGTGCTCCAAGCACGATTTGCTATAGTGCGTGGACCAGCACGTTTCTGGACACTTGAAGTGCTTAAGGATATTATAAGGCATGCATAATATTACATACACATGATTGTCGAGGATGAGTGGAACGCTAATGAGTTGGACTTTAGTTATGATACAGTAGATGAGAGTCTCACTGCCACAGTCATAACTGAGCGGAGTTCAAAACTACTACAATTTATTAATATTCAGCATTGCATTAGAGACAAAGAAACTCATTCCAAACTCCAAGCTGATCTAGTCGAGCATCAGTGGAATATGTATGGAAATTACTAGGCACTATTTAAGCAAATGTTATTATAGTACTTGTAGCATCATTACTACTACTTAAAATTGTTTGTCTATTAATAAAAAAGAACATCTTTTTTCCCAAGATTTCCATTTAGCGGCGCTGATAATATTCAGATTGCAACGGAGGCATGCAACTCATATCCATCGACATTATTCACTCTTCCTCACTTACTTGCTCCATTTGCATTCTCTCTTTCTCTTGTAGTAGACGTTGTTGTTCTTGAAGATAACATTTTTCAAACATTTCAAATTTCTTCTCATTCACTACCTTTTTCTCTTCCTTCATCTCTGCTAATAGATTAACGAGTTCAGAACTTGTTGCATCACTTCCAGCTTCTTTGCTCTTTGATTTTCGTAGTCGCGCAGCTTTCCTTCCAGGTGGTCTGTCTAAGGATCCATAGGACTCATCATCATCTCCTAAATTTACGGAGTCCGCTATAGAAGGCACGGATCTGCCAGGAGTTGCATTATGTTTTTTTTTTTTTTGCTTCTTTGCTTGAGAATCCTCCATCCATTTTGGTTAATACCTTAAGTCATTCCAACAATATTCAAACGGAAAAGAATATTTATAGAGTTCATTGTACAAGTTCTTGGCATCACGAATCTGAAAAATTTTACAACAAAACTCATTATCATGTCATTAAATGTACACTATTTTGTAAGAAAATATTCACTCATACCTTGCCTTTCTCTGTCAAACCACTTTGATTCAGTCTTTCTATTTGTGCAAAGTACCTACAAAATTTGTTGGTAGCTAGCTGAATTGCGTATTCAACCCTACTCATTGTGCGAGCTACTCATCTACTAATTTGGATTGAGATTTCCTTTCCTTTTCGATATAGAAAGATCTCCTTATTTCTTCACTGCAAGACACTTTAAAATAATTACCATTCCATTAGTCGTGTACTGAAGCGCCTGACTTGATCCGAAATGTGTACACCCAAGTGCAGGCGGTCAAGTTGTAGTAATAATCTGGTTTGAGTCCAGAGTCGAATCCTCAGGGAACTATGGTTGGTGTTCTTTGAAGTAAAAAGTGAGAAAGACTTGTAACTGGAAATATTATGATTTTGAAGTTGTGGGAAGTTTTGGATAGAATGTAAAATTCTTTCCAATGGGTATTTTTCTAGACAAAATATAAGATGATTAAATGTAACAAACACTCTTTGGTTCGGGAATCAGAATATGTAGTTGATTATCCGGTGCATTATGTTTATGCTTTATAACTCAATTAACTCCCGTGTCAACGGCAAATTAATCGGAAGATAGGAATGAAGTGCAATAATGGTGGACATTGAAAGTTTGTCATGAAGAGTTAGTTAGGGTACTTGCCTTGAATCAATGGATCTTTCCATGTAGGAGTCATCCATTTATCATAGAAAGATCCGTTGATTATACAAAGTACCTTTACTTTGCTAGGTGCATTCAATCACCCAAAAATCAAGTGGAGTATAGAACATTTAAGCATAAAGGTGATACACAAACATAATGTCCGGATTAATCTTTTACATATCTATCATCCCTTCCCAAAGAGTGAATGAGGACTACTCACCCTTCATAGCTATGGTAAAGCTAGAATGATGAATGGTACTCATCCCCAAAAGGTGTTACAAAGTAAAATGCTCAAGCACTAAAAGTGAAATGCTTTAAAGTAAAATAGCTAAACAAGGAGCCGATCTTCGACAAAGAATGAGTGAATCACGTTCCACCCTTCACGGCTTTGGTAAAGCTCTAGAAAAGTGGAAGAGTTTCACTCCTCTAAGGGGAAGAAGGAAGCTCCAACAATGGAAGTAAAAGAAAACAATACTTAAATTAAAAGAAAGCAATAAATACTTGGTGTTTAATCCACAACCAAGAGATGATAATACATAAAAGAAAACAACAACTTCTTGGTGTTTAATCCACAACCAAGATATAATAAAAACATAAAAGAAAACAATAACTTCTTGGTGTTTAATTCACAACCAAGATATAATAAAAACATAAAAGAAAACAATAACTTCTTGGTGTTTAATTCACAACCAAGATCTAATAAAAAGAAAACAACAACTTCTTGGTGTTTAATTCACAACCAAGATCTAATAAAAAGAAAACAACAACTTCTTGGTGTTTAATTCACAACCAAGATCTAAAACAATAACTCAAGAAAGTAAATAAAGCAATAATACTTGAAAGATGATTCAAGAAAAAGATTCAAGACCTTTGGAGTGTTTTCCACTAGGAAGAAATGTTCTTTACAAGAAAAATGAAACAAGAGAAGGATGCCCATTACAAGCCCCCAAGGGGGGTATTTATAGGCATCCAAATTACAAATATCCTAAAATATATTTAATTACAAATATCCTAAAAGATATTTATCCTAAAAGATATTTAATTACAAATATCCTAAAAGATATTTATCCTAAAAGATATTTAATTACAAATATCCTAAAAGATATTTATCCTAAAAGATATTTAATTACAAATATCAAGAAGATCTTGATTTACACTTTGATCTCCCTTTGTTTTGAGCTTTAATAATTTACACCCTATGCTTTGATAAGTTGCTCTCCATGCTTTGATAATTGGCTCCCGTCGTTTTGACGCATAAAAACCTGAAAAGAACAACATTCAATGCATTATCCTTAATTCACACATTAACCCTAATTAGATTTATTTTGACTAGTTTAACTTTATTTAATTACACAATTGACCTTTTAATTTAATTACATTTTGCATTAATTAGGGTTAATCACACCCCCCAACCTAAACATTACTAGTCCCTAGTAATAAATAACAGCATAACAAAATCACTTTCGTAGATAACACGATTGCATTTAGCATATGCAATAAGTCATTAAACCCCTAGGTGATTCCTAGTGGACGAGTTTTGTCTCGTGAAGGTTTTCAGTGAAGCTACCTACAAACTCCATTTGAAAAAAATGTGTATATGCATTAGCACCATGATAGCTGAGACGCCGAATTTTTTTTTTTTTTTTTTTTTTAGCAAAATAAAACACTTCTCTGTCATTGGTACGTAATATATGCAAAAATAAACACTTGTTATATTGGTATTTGAAATTCCCTATGTAGTAAGAATGATCATTCTAGCAACAAGAATTGTTATATAACAAACACTCCACTTTACTACCTTCCATGGATAGCTTCGATTTCACAAACCTCTCGTAGAATGCTCTCAGCAAAAATTCACTCCGATTATAGTGACTTGTCTCTCACGGGGCATGTGATCAGAAGGTGGCCAATCGAAAAATCACATGCACAATTAGGAAGGAAGTGAAGTTTACGGAAACAAACTAATCATGTTTGGCATAATCTCATGAAAGAATATTGATGCAATTTAAAGAAATACTATTTTCCATACCCCAATTTTGATTAACAACACACACATGTAACAGACTTGAGATCAATTAGGGCTTTTCATAGGTTGTAGCATGGCCAGAGGTCAGTGGCTAATGAAATGACGTCAGAGGTTTTCAAAAGCTATCTTTTCATTCTGTAATGTAGCACACTTCTTTCTAGTTTTTCGACATTTTGCCCAGAAATGATTTCTTTTTTTTTTTTTTTTTTTTTTTTTTTTTTTTTTCATTTGTTCCCATTGATTCTCCTTATCATCGAAAAGTAATCTCCAGAGTTTTCCCATTTCTTTGCATTTCTGTGTCATATTGATTAATAAGAGTGTGCAAGAAAATTAGATAGCAATGGTGTGTCCAGTATGTTTTCTTGTGGCTTGGTAAAAATTTGGGTTTATCAAAGAAGAAATCATACATTGAGGGCTCAAACATGGCTGACTAGGGAAATAATTTTGCAGAAAAAATGGCTAAGGCTCAATATCAAATCAAAGATGGCCTAAAATCCTTTCTCAAGTATGTGAACATGTATGTGTCGTATGAACAGATTTCTTGGGGATATGTCAACAGATTACCTTAGTTGCGTCAATCAAAGCAAATTTAATGAGATTATTCAAAAATAGAGAATGAAAGACCTTACTTGAATAAATGTTAATTATCTCTCAAAAGTATGGTAAGGCTCAAAACTTACCATGGTATTCTTTATCATCTCTACTGGTAATGTCAGGTTTTTCATGGAATGTCGGTTATATACCGATTCTATTTTTGAGTCTGGTCATTCTGTACCTTAAGAATAACAAATAGCAATATACATTTGACATTTAAGCATAGAGAAAATACCATTTTTCAAGGAAGTGGTTTTTTTTTTTTTTTTTTTTTTTTTTTTTAGAAAACAAGAAAAATAAAATTCAAAATTATAAACATACTCATTTATCTATGAAAATTGAAAGAAGACTAGATGCACCAATTAAACTTGAAAAACTATGGCGTCTCAGGATAAGTCCCTACCCACACTACAGGTTGGCATTTTAGGACATTCCTTACTCCGCCCACATACTCATTTATCTATGAGAATTGAAAGAAGATAAAATGCACAAATTGAACTTGGAAATTTATGGCGTCTCAGGATCAAATCCCTACCTACACTGTTAGTTGGTAGTTCGGGACGTTCCTTACTCGGCCCATATTTTTATTTCAACAACCAGACTTTGTACAAAAATATTTTACAAAAGAGTTCAGACCCTTAACCTTCATTCCAAAACACATTTTTCCACAGCTTTGTTTTTATAGTCAAAATCTAATCCGAGTCATCGCTTGGATCTATGTCATTATCAGTGACCCTTCCAACTTCTTGTCGCACATAACTTGTAAGTCCCGGACTGGCATAAGATGGTGTGTCAGGATAATCCTTACTCAGCCCATACACTATCCAGTTTAATCGATCGGTTGCACGACCCGAAATTGGTTCAGAACACTGATTATGTTTTTTCATATGAAATATCCTGCCACAATGGTAACAAGCACCCAGTCGTTTGGAACGACGATGTTTAGCAAAATTGCTTCTGCCACACAATGGTTGTTGTTGTTTCTCTCGGATCTCAATTTTTCTCACATCCCTTGCTTTTCTCATTATCACAGCATGCACATCAGATGAGAAAATGCGTAAAACTCCTAGACTAAACCAAAAAAGTTTAGGATCCATGCTTGCTAAGACTAAAGACATTCTATCTGGTTCTTTAACGTCTGCCAGTCACAAAGACAGTTGAAGCTGCATCCGATGTGATCATGAAATACAGGTACAAATACTAAAAAAAACGCGATCCAAAAAAAATAATTTTTTTTTTTTTTTTTTTTTTTTTTTTTCAGATCTAAGAAAGTGTCGGCAGGAGCTGGCAGGCAGAAGAAAAGAAAAAAAAGAAGAAGAAAGGCAGTGGGAGGCCCCCCCCCTTTTTTTTTCTAACTTTACTTTCGGCAGTGTCGGCAGGCGCAATAATAGCAGCAGGCGCAATAATGGTGCATAGTAATAAAAATGAGTAGGGTAAGAGAACACCTCGCACTTGAGCTTTGACTCATGCACCAATATCTGAAACTAGGAACAACAAAATTATACAACAAAAGAAAGTGATATGCAAAAGAGTTTGTACAGAACATAAAAAAATAAAATAAAATAAAATAAAATAAAATTTACAGACTCGGACCTTCAGCTCTCATTCCCAACCTCAGTACACTTTTCCACAGAGGTCAATCCGATTCCCCCTCCGTATCTGTGTAAAATGGACAACCAATAACTCTCCCATCTTCCTCTCTCACAAATCGGTTAAGCACAGTACCGGAATAGCATGGCGTATCAGGGTAATCCTTACTCAGCCCATGTTTTATCCAGTTTAATCGATCGGTTGCGCGACCGGAAATTGGTTCAGAACATTTGTTGTATCTTTTCTCATGAAAGTATCTGCCACACTGTTTACAGGCACCAAGTCGTGTAGCACGACGACGTTTAGAATAACTGCTTCGGCCACAGAGGGGTTTCGCTTGTTTTTCTTTGATTTCAGCCTTCCTTACTAATCTTGCTTTTCTCATGATCATGGTATGTACATCAGATGGAAAAGTACGTAGGACTCCTAGACTAAACCAAAAAAGATTTACATCCATGATTGATACTCTATGACCCATTATCTGGTTTTTTTACGTCTTCCAGTCACAAAGACGATCAAAACTGATCCACAGATATTATCATTAATACAAGGTACATAATATGAACAGATACAACAATAAAAACAAAAAAAATTTACAAAAAATTTTACGGGTTCAACCTGCGCAGATCAACTACTGTAAACTGCAGATCAACTATTGTAAACTGTAGATCTCACCCCCCAACCTAGACTGAACATTGTCCCCAATGTTTCGAGTTTTTCGGTTTGTAGAGCTTGAATACGCAGTTAACTGTGGAGATCTGTTCAATCGCCGATGACCTATACCAAAAAAAAACAGAGATTAAGCATCTTTGGGGTGGTCTGGGTTTTCATTGGGACAAAAACCCTTGATCATCAGTGCGGCCCGAAGAAGAACAGCCATAAGTAAATAATACAAACAAATGTAGATCATGAGAAGGAGGATAGGGTCATCGAAAAATGCAGACATGGTACTGTTATGGGTTGGATCGTGGTACAGAAGACCAGATGCAGTGGAGAAGAAGAAGAAAAGAGAAGAAGCAGAAGAAGAAAAAGAAAAGAAAAGAGTAAAGGTGTGGTGAGGAAAAGAAAAAAAAGAAAAAAAAAAAGCGATGGGAGCCTTATAAAGGCATTCCATCGTGTCGGGTGTCTGACTGACCCGACCCTTTTTTGTGTCGGCAAGCGTAATCTCCGGAGTGATATCCGGAGATACTTTCTGGATCCATTAAAAAAATGGTCTCCACATTTTGGACAAAATTCTCCACAAAGGGTTTTAATCTCTGACCATTGACGGTAAAAATGTTACCGTTTGATGGGTTCTCCACTTCCACTGCCCCATGTTCAAATACCTTTTTAACAATGTATGGTCCAGTCCATCTTGATTTCAACTTACCAGGAAATAGGCGAAGTCTCGAATTGAAAAGTAGAACCTTTTGATCAGGTTCAAAAGATTTTCGCACTATGTTCTTGTCATGAAAAATTTTCATCCTGGTTTTTGCAATCTTAGCATTTTCATATGCTTCATTTCTCAATTCCTCCAATTCATTAATCTGAAGCTTCCGTGACAGTCCAGCCTTGTCTAAGTCAAAATTCATTGCTTTAATAGCCCAGTATGCCCTATGTTCCAATTCCACAGGCAAGTGACATGGCTTTCCATAGACTAATCGATAGGGAGACATGCCCAAAATTGTTTTAAAAGCAGTTCGGTATGCCCAGAGCGCATCAGTTAGTCTTAATGACCAATCTTTGCGATCTGGGTTCACCGTTTTTTCCAAAATTAATTTGATCTCCCGATTAGCTAACTCAGCTTGTCCACTGGTCTGTGGATGATAAGGGGTTGCAATTTTGTGAAAAATCAAGTATTTTTTCATTAAATTCCAGAAGGGACGATTGCAAAAATGAGAACCCCCATCACTTATAATGGATTTTGGAATTCCAAACCGAGATAAAATATTTTCTTTTAAAAACTTGATCACTGTTTGATGATCATTATTTCGGCATGGAATTGCTTCAACCCATTTGGATACATAGTCTACGGCTACTAAAATGTATAGATAGCCAAAGGAGGGGGGAAATGGTCCCATAAAATCGATACCCCAACAGTCAAAAATTTCGATCACCAAAATTGGGTTTAAGGGCATCATGTTTCTTTTTGAAATGTTTCCCAACCTTTGACATCTATCGCAAGTTACGCAAAAAGCATGGACATCTTGGAAAAGTGTGGGCCAGTAAAATCCACACTGCAAGATTTTTGCAGCGGTTTTTCGAGATGAAAAATGACCACCGCATGCTTCTGAATGACAAAATGTTATTACCTGTCTACTTTCCTGAGCGGGGATGCAACGTCTTATGATCTGATCCTTACAGTACTTGAATACGTAGGGATCTTCCCAAAAGAAATTGCGGACCTCCCTCAGAAACTTCTTTTTGTCCATGGGAGTGAAAAATGGAGGAAGTGTTCCGGTAGCAAGGAAATTAGCAATATCAGCGTACCATGGGGTTTCATCAATCCTGAATAGTTGTTCATCGGGGAATTTTTCATTGATTGGCAGTCCATCCTCATGAAATTCATAAGTTAATCTTGACAGATGATCTGCCACCACATTTTCCACACCCTTTTTGTCCTTAATGACTAAATCAAATTCTTGGAGCAAGAGGATCCATCTCAAGAGCCTTGGTTTGGCATCTTTTTTTGTAAGCAAAAATTTCAGTGCTGCATGGTCAGTAAATACAGTAACAGAAGAACCAACAAGATAAGATCGAAATTTTTCCAATGCAAATACTACAGCAAGTAATTCCTTTTCAGTTGTTGAGTAATTCATTTGGGCATCATTTAAAGTTTTACTTGCATAGTAAATCACATGTGGCTTCTTATCTTTTCTTTGTCCCAAAACAGCACCTACAGCATAGTCACTAGCATCACACATCAATTCAAAGGGTAGAGTCCAGTCAGGAGGTTGCATTATTGGGGCAGAAATCAACATGCCTTTGAGTTTGTCAAAGGATTTTTGGCACGCTTCATTCCAGTCGAAAATGACATCCTGACTCAAAAGATGACACATAGGTTTTGCTATGGTGCTGAAGTCTTTTATGAACCTTCTGTAGAATCCTGCATGACCTAAGAATGATCGAACATCCTTTACAACCCTAGGAGCAGGAAGATTCCTTATCAAATCAATTTTTGCTTTATCAACTTTCATGCCTTCAGACGACACAATGTGACCCAAGACAATGCCTTGATTCACCATGAAATGACATTTCTCCCAGTTAAGCACCAGATTTGCCTCTTTGCATCTCATCAAAACTTTTTCTAGGTTAGCTAGACACAAATCAAATGAGTCACCATATACCGAGAAATCATCCATGAAGATTTCCAAAAAAATTTCGACCATGTCACTGAACAAGCTCAGCATACATCTTTGAAATGTTGCAGGAGCGTTACAAAGTCCGAATGGCATCCTTTTGAATGCAAAGGTGCCAAATGGACATGTGAATGTGGTCTTTTCTTGGTCATTCAGAGCTATCTCAATTTGATTGTATCCGGAATACCCATCCAGGAAACAGTAAAATTCATGGCCTGCTATTCTCTCGAGGACTTGGTCAAGGAAGGGAAGAGGAAAATGGTCTTTTCTAGTCACCAGATTGAGTTTTCGATAGTCAATGCACATTCGCCATCCTGTGACGACTCGTGTTGGCACGAGTTCATTTGCATCATTTTTGACTACTGTGACTCCAGATTTCTTTGGTACAACTTGGGTTGGACTAACCCATTTGCTATCGGAGATAGGAAAAATTATCCCTGCATCCAGGAGTTTGAGCACTTCCAGTCTCACAACCTCTTTCATGTGAGGATTCAATCGTCGCTGCATTTGACGAGAGGGTTTTGAGTCCTCTTCAAGGTATATGGCATGATTACAAATTAACGGGCTTATACCTTTCAAATCAGCGATGGTCCACCCAATGGTGCTTTTATGACTTTTAAGAACTTCAATTAATTGAGCTTCTTGCAAGTCTGTGATTTTTGAAGAAATTACCACTGGGTAAGATTTATCCTCACCTAAAAATGCATACTTGAGATCAGATGGGAGCGGTTTCAGTTCAGGCTTTGGTGGCCTGTCACTTGAAGATAGTGGTTTTGTACCACTTGATGAAATTTCTTCAAATTTAGGAGCCCATGTCCCCACATTGAAGGTAGGGCACTCAATGGAGTTTTGTTCCAGAGAGTCAGATGAGTCAGATTTTGACAAAGTTGATTCACTAAGATCCTCACAGAATGAGTCATTCAGATGTGCTTGTATCAATGACTCAATGGAATTTATTTCTCCTACCTCCTCGTACTCTCTTGGGTGTTTTGCAATGTCAAAGACGTTCATTTCGAGAGTCATATCCCCAAAAGTCAATTTCATAATACCATTCCTGCAATTGATTAGTGCATTGGAGGTTGCTAGAAAAGGTCGACCAAGAATGACAGGAATTGGAGTTTCTGAATGAACTTCTGGATGAGTATCTAGAACAATGAAGTCTACAGGGAAGACAAAATTATCCACTTGGACAAGTACATCTTCAACAATACCCCTAGGAATTTTTACAGATCTATCTGCCAATTGGAGTGTGGTGCAAGTGGGTTTCAGTTCACCTAAACCCAACTGCTGGTAGACAGAGAAAGGAAGCAAGTTGACACTAGCTCCAAGGTCTAACAATGCTTGCTCAATTTTGAAATTTCCAATGACACATGACACAGTGGGACACCCTGGATCTTCGCACTTTGAAGGGATTTTGTGTTGAAGTAGGGCACTGGCTTGCTCTGTGAAGAAGGCTCTTTTTTGAACATTTTGGCTTCTTTTGACTGTGCACAAGTCTTTTAGAAACTTGGCATAAGCTGGAACCTGTTGGATTGCATCCAGAAGTGGGATGTTGATTTTTACTTGCTTGAAAAGCTCGTAAATTTCAGACTGATTGTTTGCTTTCTGTATGCTCTTGAGTCTATGAGGGAAAGGAGCAGGAATAGAACACGAGGGTTCTTCTTCCCTTGATGGCTCTGGTTCTTGTTCAATCATGGGATCACAGTCATTTTTTTTTTTCAAGTTCTGGCTCACTTAATGGGTTGGCTGGAATTGAGACTGGTTTTGGGTCTGGAATCAGCATGTTTCTGATGGACTTGTCAATCTTTTTGCCACTTCTCAATGTGGTGACAGTTTTGGCTTGGTCTTGTGGAGTTTCCATAGTTGATGGATTTCCCACCTGAAATTGGCCTTGTGGAGGCTTTGGTTGGGCAGGAAATTTTCCCTTCTCATGTGTGCTCATGGACTGGGTCAGCTTTTGAATGTGGCCTTTGAGATCCTCAAAAGATTGTGTGGTCTGGGCCTTGAAATCAATAAAAGCCTGAGTAGAACTATTGTTATAGCTCATTTGGGTTTGCATGAATTGATTCAATGTATCTTCAAGGCTCCTTTTGTGTGGTGGTTGATATGGAGGATATTGTGGAGGTACTTGAGGTGGATGTGGTGGCCCTTGTTGATGAGGATATTGTGGAGGTCCTTGAGGTGGTTGTTGTGGACCTTGTTGCTGATTCATGGGGGTTGGTTGTGTGTTTCTCCAACTGAAATTTGGGTGGTTCCGCCACCCTGGATTGTATGTTTCAGAGTATGGGTTGGAGTAAGGCTTGTTGAAATTGGAAATGGCATTTGTTTGTTCCAACAAAACTTCTTTGAATGCCGGAATGGTCGGACATTCCCCAGTAGGATGCCCTGTTAGTGCACAAATCCCACACACTTGTTCTGTGGGAGGGACAACATCAACTTGATGGACCTTTTTCATCTCTAAAGCTTCAAGCTTTCGAGACAAAGTGGACATTTTTGCTCTAAGATCATCATCTTCTCTCAAGACATACTTACCCCCTTGGAAAGTAGGTGGTTTGGCTTCTACAGTGGTAGGAGAGGCTGAGTCCCACATTTGAGAACTGTCAGATATGGTATCAAAAAAATTGAATGCCTCCTCCGGACTTTTTCCCATGAACTCTCCTTGAGCCATCATTTCGATAAACTGTCGTAACTTAGTGGGCAAGGAATCATAGAAAAAACCTGCCAAAGTCCAATTTTCAAAAGCATGGTGTGGACAAGATTGGAGAAGATCTTTGAATCTCTCCCAGCTTTGATAAAAAGTTTCCCCTTCTTTGACCGAAAAATTCATGATTTGTCTTTTGAGTGTATTAGTGCGGTGCAGAGGAAAGAATTTTCTGAAAAATTCATTCTGTAGAGCCTGCCAATTAGGGATTGAAAGAGATTTTAAAGAATGTAACCATTGTTTGGCTTTATCCCTCAAAGAGAAAGAAAACAATTTCATTTTTGTCAATTCAGAATTGTCTTGAAATGTTCCACACACTTCTTCGAAGTCTTTGATATGCAGATACGGATTTTCTGCATCCAATCCATGAAACACGGGCAATAACTGCACTGTCCCCGGCTTTACAGTAAAGAGGGGAGCATTTTCAGGAAAAATAAAACAAGAGGGGACACTATTCCTTGTGGGATGTAAGTAATCTCGCAATGTTCGAATGTTGGGTACTTCCCCCTCTCTCACATGATCTTCACCCTGCCTGTCAATATTTGCCATATTGAAGTTACAAGAATCGGCTTCTGATTTGGGTGAAGGTGGTTCAAGTTGATTTACAGACCCAGAAGATTCAACAGGCAAATTTTGAAAGAGACGTTTGGTGTCAGTCATAAAAAAAAAACAAAATTATTCACAATAAGGCAAAAATATATACTAAAAGAGAGGTTTTTTTTTTTTTTTTTTTTTTTTTTCACCTTTTTCTAAAAAGAGCACCTTTTATGGTTCCCCGGCAACGGCGCCAAAAACTTGACTTGATCCGAAATGTGTACACCCAAGTGCAGGCGGTCAAGTTGTAGTAATAATCTGGTTTGAGTCCAGAGTCGAATCCTCAGGGAACTATGGTTGGTGTTCTTTGAAGTAAAAAGTGAGAAAGACTTGTAACTGGAAATATTATGATTTTGAAGTTGTGGGAAGTTTTGGATAGAATGTAAAATTCTTTCCAATGGGTATTTTTCTAGACAAAATATAAGATGATTAAATGTAACAAACACTCTTTGGTTCGGGAATCAGAATATGTAGTTGATTATCCGGTGCATTATGTTTATGCTTTATAACTCAATTAACTCCCGTGTCAACGGCAAATTAATCGGAAGATAGGAATGAAGTGCAATAATGGTGGACATTGAAAGTTTGTCATGAAGAGTTAGTTAGGGTACTTGCCTTGAATCAATGGATCTTTCCATGTAGGAGTCATCCATTTATCATAGAAAGATCCGTTGATTATACAAAGTACCTTTACTTTGCTAGGTGCATTCAATCACCCAAAAATCAAGTGGAGTATAGAACATTTAAGCATAAAGGTGATACACAAACATAATGTCCGGATTAATCTTTTACATATCTATCATCCCTTCCCAAAGAGTGAATGAGGACTACTCACCCTTCATAGCTATGGTAAAGCTAGAATGATGAATGGTACTCATCCCCAAAAGGTGTTACAAAGTAAAATGCTCAAGCACTAAAAGTGAAATGCTTTAAAGTAAAATAGCTAAACAAGGAGCCGATCTTCGACAAAGAATGAGTGAATCACGTTCCACCCTTCACGGCTTTGGTAAAGCTCTAGAAAAGTGGAAGAGTTTCACTCCTCTAAGGGGAAGAAGGAAGCTCCAACAATGGAAGTAAAAGAAAACAATACTTAAATTAAAAGAAAGCAATAAATACTTGGTGTTTAATCCACAACCAAGAGATGATAATACATAAAAGAAAACAACAACTTCTTGGTGTTTAATCCACAACCAAGATATAATAAAAACATAAAAGAAAACAATAACTTCTTGGTGTTTAATTCACAACCAAGATATAATAAAAACATAAAAGAAAACAATAACTTCTTGGTGTTTAATTCACAACCAAGATCTAATAAAAAGAAAACAACAACTTCTTGGTGTTTAATTCACAACCAAGATCTAATAAAAAGAAAACAACAACTTCTTGGTGTTTAATTCACAACCAAGATCTAAAACAATAACTCAAGAAAGTAAATAAAGCAATAATACTTGAAAGATGATTCAAGAAAAAGATTCAAGACCTTTGGAGTGTTTTCCACTAGGAAGAAATGTTCTTTACAAGAAAAATGAAACAAGAGAAGGATGCCCATTACAAGCCCCCAAGGGGGGTATTTATAGGCATCCAAATTACAAATATCCTAAAAGATATTTATCCTAAAATATATTTAATTACAAATATCCTAAAAGATATTTATCCTAAAAGATATTTAATTACAAATATCCTAAAAGATATTTATCCTAAAAGATATTTAATTACAAATATCCTAAAAGATATTTATCCTAAAAGATATTTAATTACAAATATCAAGAAGATCTTGATTTACACTTTGATCTCCCTTTGTTTTGAGCTTTAATAATTTACACCCTATGCTTTGATAAGTTGCTCTCCATGCTTTGATAATTGGCTCCCGTCGTTTTGACGCATAAAAACCTGAAAAGAACAACATTCAATGCATTATCCTTAATTCACACATTAACCCTAATTAGATTTATTTTGACTAGTTTAACTTTATTTAATTACACAATTGACCTTTTAATTTAATTATATTTTGCATTAATTAGGGTTAATCAGCGCCCATCTTACTTAATAAAGGGGCTTGAAACGTGCAAAGAAAGTCGAGTTTTTCTCTCCTTCTCTTGTCCTAACCTTTTCTCTTGTTTGGTCTCATTATTTCTCCACCTCCCTCTGCCAGCTCCCCCCCCCCCCCCAAACACACACACACTAAGGTGTTGTCACAGTCATGGTGAGATGACCAAAGCTGCCTTTCCTTCTTTATATAAAGGCAGTTTTCAACCTAATTTTTTTGTTGTTTCATATCTTCTCTCACTTCTCCTTCTCTCTCTCTCTCTCTCTCTCTCTCTCTCTCTCTCTTGACTCAATCTTCAATTATATAACCAAACAAACACGTCCAACATTTACATTTGATATAATCTCAAGGATTCAACAGTTAGATTAAATTTCTAGAAAAATTAGTTTTCTAATACGAGCAGATGACCAAAACCTTGTTTCTTATAGGCCCAGCCCTCACTTCATGGACTAAGCTTCATGAATTTTCCACTTAAAGATCAAAAGATTTTTATGTTGAATCGGTGCAAATCGTGGAAGAATACAAAACAATCACAATAAGAGTGAAGCATTGATGTTTAGAAGTGTACAACATACTCTACATGGTTGATTGTTCATTGAGATAGTGATTTCTCGATTTATATAAGAAAAAGGGTATCTGTGTGGTCCTCCATGCTATTCTTCGCCTCCATAGCCAAGATTAGAGCTTGAAATGCAGCAAGGCGGAGGTTCCATCAAGCCCTTTGGCATTGAAGTAAGTTACATAATCTACCACTGTGGTTGCTCTATACTTTGGTGGATTCTCTTCTGATAACAACTCCTCAATTAGTCCGTATAGCTTTGAGGATGACAACTGCATATTCCTAAAGAAGCATGTCACTGATACTCTTGGACCAACACTGTGTGCAAGTACTCTGTGTTCAACGCTTATGAACTTGTCATTCGATATGAGCTGAAAAATTTCATGCAGAGTAGACAGATTTAGTGTTACTGGCAAATGGGAATCGACCATGAGTCGTATCTGTTTGTCTCACATAAACAAATCCATTTATTTTTCAACACAGAGTCTTGAAATGCTGATTTCATCTTCTTTTTTTGGTTACTGTTCATTCTGATTACTTTGTCCATCGCATTTGTTGAAATCAATCAGAAATAACAGGCGTTGTGAATCGGAAAAATGAAGAAAAACAAATGACTTACTTGTAAAAGATCACCAATATTAACAACTAGAGCTCCAGGCACAGGAGGAACATCAACCCACTGGTTCTGATGAAGAACTTGGAGGCCTCATATGTGGTCTTGTAGGAGCACTGTGAGGAAGTCATTGTCTGCATGATTGCTGGTGCCTAGAGTTAGTTCTGGTTGTGGACACGCCGGATAATAATGACACAGAATGTCCAGCCCCTCCACGCAACCCATGTCAGTGAGACGTTTTGGACTGAGAGCAAGAGCCTCCGACAGTAGTTCAAACAAAGAATGGCCCAATTTCATTACTTTGTCACTATAATCAACCAGAATCTCCCTGTAGGAAATATTGATAATAGCATGCATATAAGATGGAAAACAAATCCCAAAACTTGCACTGATTGTCTATATAAGTTTGGCATTGCTCCATCAACTCTCTGTTAATTCTGAAAACAAAATGCCCACCATTGTTGTACAAAAACTTCAGATAACTGTTTCAAAAATCTAAATCACTTCTGCAAATTCTTCAAATTTCACTAGTTTACCAGCCTGATTTCCTTGATAACTATTTATTAATCTTGATATATAGTTGCACATTTAATTTCATATGTTATCAAGCAATTGCATAAAATAATTGTATGAGTTGGAGCAGGAATTAGAACTAAAGCAATAAAGTGTTTATACCCCCACATCCACCACCACCACAACCATATTTCTGTTTTTCATTGTTTTTTGGGTTATTATTCAAACAAGTTTTATTGTTTTCTATTCCATAGAACTAGTTTTCGAATCATATAACCAAACAAGTTTTGTGACACAAGAAACACCAAAAATACACTTTTCTAAAATTCTTCTCAAAAATAATTTTCGAATACCCTTTTTTGAGACGTAAACCAAACAGGGTCATAAATTCTCAAGAGAATCGACCGTGATCAACTAAGGTACGCCCAATTCATTTAATAATCCAATAGTTTAATTAAACTCTGTTTGGTTGGTTGTCTAAAATTGCCTGAATATATATTTGAAGAGATGTACCATTAGAGATGTAAGTCCTAATCCCATTACATAAATCTTGTCTTTCCATTATGCTCTATCACATAAATCTTGTTTTTCCATTACGCTCTATCAAGAATCATATGTTCCGTTACATTATAAGTTACCATATCTTTTTCAACTATTTCATTCACAATTATTTTATGCTTACCTCTAGCTCTTGGATTATCATCGATATGTATCAAATCACTATTCTTTACATATACATTATTAGATCTTCGATCTATATTTAAACCACCTAAATTGATTATATCTTAATTTATCTCTGATTGATGCTACTTTCTATCCTATCCCATGAACCAGGATTCTAAAATCACAAATATGCACAGTGGAATAACAATTCGTTCTCCAAAATATTTATACCTGCATGATTCTGGTAATTCCTCTGAGAGGGGAGGGTTTGGAGCCATACTGCAATGAAATGTATCCCTCCAATTAGCTGTTGGGGCACTATACAAATCAAAATTACAATTATACACCACCATTTTCGATGTATCCCTTGTATACCACTGTGTCTTCACCTCACTATCTTGTTCATAAAACCTACGCACCCCATTCAACATCTCCTGCAAAACTTCAACTGGGATGCCATGATTAACCAACTGGAAAAAACCCCACTTCTCCGATGCGTCTCAGACCTCTCTGACTAACTCCTTGCGCCGGATTGGATCTCTGTCAATACCATCAAGGTCTAGTGTAGGAAAAATGAAAGTTCGATTCATTCTCTGTCTGAACTTCACCAGTACTGGTTGATGATGCACAAATTGGTTTTCGTGCACCACAGTCAAGTAAATAATATAAAATGCAGTAAACCAACAATCAATGACCAAAATAGTAAATAAAGGATCAACACAGAGATTTATAGTGGTTCGGTCGTGGCCTACGTCCACTTTCAATGGCAACGGTGGCCTTTGATGTTCTTTATTAATGAATAATCGTCGCCGGAGCTACAGGGCTTTGAGGGAAAGAGGAACAACAATCTTGTGGTAAGGTAGGAGATGAGTTATTTTTGGGAGGCATACCCTAGATGATGAGAGGGCTTACATTTATAGAGTTAGGGTTTGGAGGTGAGGCGGTGACGTGAGGGAGGGGTTTTCCTACTTGTTTTGGTAATTACCAAATTTGGTAGGGTTTCTCCGTGCGCCGCATTTCTCTCCCTCGTACTCCAATTCCTTCGGAGGAGGGCCCGAGTTGGATTGGACTTGAACTTGGCTTTGGTGGGTCTTTGCATGGTTGAGCTTTTTGGGCTTCATTGGGCCTGCTGGATCTTTATAAATTTGAATCTTTAATTGTAATTGGGCTTCAGCTTGGATTTGAATCTTTTGGGCCTGGCCCATCATTTGCCCCCCAATGCCCCGTGTCCGAGGAAACTTGGAGAGGGGGGCATTTGTTTGAATCTTGGCGGTGGAGACTCCCTCTTCTGATAGACGTCTTCTTCCCTTTCACAATGTTTCTTGCGGATACCCAAGTATTTTTCTATTTTTGCTTGGATTTTTAAAGGAGCCCTTGATTTTCAATTTGGGCTTTTTCCCGGCAAATCTTCGAACGGCCATAACTTTGCGCACGAGAGTCCGTTTGAGGCGAATTTTTTTTTGAATCTGGGTATTTTTTCGAGATCTACGATTTGGTCAACAATTTTTTCCAAAAAATGCTTCTATCTCTCTGAATTTGAGTTTTAACCGCAACTCAATGAAACTGATGGTGGTGAAGAGTTCTTGACCTTGTCTCTAATTCCTGGAGCTCTTGTTGATAAGGAGATGGTGGAGACTTCTTTTGCTTTAGGTGTGGTGTCTTCTTCCCTTTCACAAACAGTTCTAGAGAGAGGTGGAGCTCTTCTTAAGATTTTTTGAAGACCCAATACTTTTTCTATTTTTGGTTAGATTTTTAAAGAGAGCCCTTGATTTTTAATTTGGGCTTTCCCTCTTTAAAAACCCTAGGATATATAAATAGAAACTTCCTTCTTCTTCTACCCATTTCCTTCAACTCATTCAAGAGTACTCCTTTTGAAATCCTTCAAGAGCCAAGAGGTGAGATTCTTGAACCCAATATCAAGAACAATGTCCATTGGAGGAGAAAAATCTGTAAATCTTGGTGAAAAGCTCGAAGGGATTGATGTCGTCATTGGAGAGGGGCTTGGGAGTTTCAATGGAGAACCCGGAGAGAAGGGGGTGGCGTTGGGCGCCGGCGTGGAGGTGTCATGGCCACCCATTGCCGCTGCCATTCGGACGATGGGTGAGGCGAGGGAGGAGCAGGCTGGGCGTGTAGGGACCTTCGGGCAGGTTGGGTTTGCTGGTTGGGCGAGCATGGCTGCTGGTCCGTGCTCTGCTGCTGAACACGCGCATGTGGTGCGCGAGAAGAGGGTGATGGACGCCCATCCAGCCGTTGAACAAGCTATTTTGGGCGAGCAAATCTAGAAGGCAGGCGGGCTGGACCACTCGGGTGCTGTCCTGGACAGCTTAGATGCCGAAAATGCTGTCCTGGACAGCTTGGACGTGCAGATAGGCAAGCTGGACAGCTTGGGCGCGCAGATAGGTAAGCTAGACAGCTGGGGCGCGCAGATAGGTAAGCTAGACAGCTTGGGCGCGCAGACAGGTGGGCTAGGTAGGGGCGTGCAGGCCATAAAGGGGGCTGTCCAGGCCAGCCGGCGTGTAGCAGGCGAGCAAGGTGAAGGGTTGGGCGCCCCTTTGGGCGCTGGTTTGGTGAATCCAGGCGACCAGGGAGCTGTGCAGGCGCTACTAGGCGCTGATTCGTCCAATCCAGTCGAGCAAGGGGGGCTGGGCGCCCTTCCAAGAGTTGGACTGCTCCATTTGGGCGAGCAGAGGGCGCCAGGGACCTCTTCAGGTGCTGGGCTGCCCCGTTTGAGCGAGCAGATGGGATCAGGCACCTCTCCAGGTGCTGGGCTGCCCCATTTGAGCGTGCAAAGGAGATCAGGCACCTTTCCAGGTGCTGGACTGCCCCATTTGAGCAAGCAGAGGGGATCAGGCACTTCTCCAGGTGCTGGGCTGCCCCATTTGAGCGAGCAGAGGGGATCAGGCACCTCTCCAGGTGCTGGGCTGCCCCATTTGAGCGAGCAGAGGGGATCAGGCACCTCTCCAAGTGCTGGGCTGCCCCATTTGAGCGAGCAAAGGAGATCAGGCACCTCTCCAGGTGCTGGGCTGCCCCATTTGAGCGAGCAGAGGGGATCAGGCACCTCTCCAGGTGCTGGGTTAAGCATTGCGGGCAACAAGGAAGCTTTGGGTGCTGCTGATCACGATCTGACTGTGACTCCTCCAACCCAAACCCCTCAAGACTTCTCAGACCACTCCTTACGGCCCCGAAAGAAGAAACGTAAAGGCAAAGTGGGACGTGGTGATGGGTCCAAGGTAAGTACCCTTTCCAGTCTGTTCAAGTCGGATGAAGATATTTTGAGGCTTGTTTCCGCTTATCGTATTCCTCCGACCATGCTGTGTCGCCAGGCTAGGACGGGTGAGTTTGCTTGCGACGACTCCTCTGGTGATATTGTCGTTTACGAGGAGATGCTTGAGGTTGGGCTCAGATTCCCCATGTCTTCTCCCATTTGTCGCATTTTACATTATTTTTCCTTGACTCCGGGGCGATTAGCGCTGGGCTTTCTTGCACTATGGAGGAAGGTGCATCATGAGGATGCTTCTCCCGCGGAGTTCCATGCGGCTTATAATTTGAGTGAGACTCCTACTCCAAATAAAGGGTGGTACTACTTTACCACGAGGCTCGGTATGAACATGCTCACGGGATTACGCTCCAATTGTGGTAGCTGAAAATCTTGTTTCTTCTTTGTTGGTGGAGAATGGGTTGCAGAAGCTGACAGGGCCTTGGTTCCAACACGGTGGGGTGCAGTTAGGAAACCCGGTATGCCCTTCGTTTATTCTTCACTACTTTTTCACCAAAAATTTTTTTTTTTTTACGTGCTCACTTTTTCACTACAGACGTGCCCGTGTTACCCGAAGTTCAAGAGTGGAAACTGCAGGCCATGAGAGACTATCCTAAAAAAAGCTTGGGAGTTCTTTTGCCCAAAAATCGTGGGGTCAAAGGCTCTCCTCCGATTCGTGCTAAGGCCGCTGCTCCCTCCCTAAAGTCTGGTGGCTCCTCTTCAAAGAGGAAGGGTGAGTTGATTCTTGTATGTCCTCTTATTTTACTTGGTGTCTCATGTGTGTCTGACACTATATTTTCTTTGCAGCTATATATAAAGGGGTGATTGGGTCTCGCCTCTCCAGCAGGAGTCCTCCTCCTTCCAAGGTGGCAAGGACAGATGATGCCCCCCAAGTGATTTCGATGACGTACGAGGCGGACACATCTCAAGCATCCCATTCGATAGATCCTCAGATGTGTCCTCATCAAGTGACCCCTCCAGTTGCTGCTCCAGAGACTTCCTCGCCGAGCACTACCTCTGCTCCTCCATCTTCTTCTCCCGTGGGAACTTCTGCAGAGGCACCGTTTTGGTCTCAACTCATGCTAGGCAACTCGGCAGTCATTAGGGAAAGACTTGGGAGGTTTGTGTATATCCCCGAGGTTAATCAGATGAATACTCTGAGCACCGAGAGGGTCGTCAACATGTACTTGGAAGGTCTGGCTCAGGTAAGGGTTTGTTATTCCCTTTTCTCCAATCCTTTCTTATGTCTTTTACCATACCTTTGTCTTTTATTTCTTTCAGGTCTCGACTATGTCTCTCTGCCTGTCTTCGAGAGCCTATGCCCACGGCACCCTAAGACAGGATCATGTCGCTGTCCAAAAGGAACTTCTTGCCGCTCAGGGGAAGATTGCTGAGCTCGAGGCTGCTGGCGGGGCTTCTAAGGATGAGCTTGTGCTGGCCCATGAGAAGGTGTCCAGACTTGAGTCCGAGCTTTCGGCGTCCCGTGAGAGGGATGCGCTCAGAGAAGATGAGCTAGTTGTGGCCCGCGAGAGGGCAACTAAGCTTGAGACTGAGTTTTTGGCGACCTGTAGGAAGGACGCGCTCAGGGAGGCTGAGCTTTCAGTGACCCGTGAGAGGGCCATGCTCAGAGAGGCAACTTTGGAGGCGGAGTTGAAGGCGGCTCATGAGAGAGCTTCGCAGGCTGAAGAGAAGGCTGTCATAGCTGAGAGAGATTTAGCGAATGGCCTTGCAGATGCCTTCATTGATGGTTATGATGAGCTCCGAGGGAGGATCTCTGTTACCTATCCTGGTATTGATGTTTCAGGTTTCTTGCCTACTGGGGCGTCTGATGAAGATGAAGGAGGATCTGGCGAAGACGAGGATGATGCTGAAGGTGACCAGGAGGAGGTGGAGGACAACCATGAGAGCAGTTAGAGTGTTAGGGACTTTTGATGATTTTCGTTTTTAAGAAAGGCAGTCTGTAGCCTTGTTTTTGTACTAATACTCCTTTGAAATGAAATGCAAAGATCGTTTTTGGAGTAAAACATAGAAAATTTCATTTATCTACTGCTTATATAAAGCAATATTGGGTAATAATCCCCAAGAGGTACATCGAACATTGGATAATGACCCCAGAAAGAGTAGAAAATAAAACCAAGTCCCTAACTTCTACTACTTTGGTGCTCTCAATGTGTCATTGGTAATACCTCTTCAAGTGCTCCGCATTCCATGGATGGAGTAAGACTTTTCCCTCAGCATCCTGGATCTTATAGGTGCCCGGCCTTACTATTTCTGTTATGAGGTAGGGTCCTTCCCAATTCGGTCCTAACTTCCCCTCACGTGCATATTTTGTGGCGAGGATCACTTTCTTGACAACCAAGTCCCCTGGTTGGAAGGAACGAGGCTTCACCCTCGAATTGTAGTACCTGGCCATACGTCGCTTGTACTCCGCGTTGCGGACCACAGCCATCTCCCTTGCCTCCTCCACCAAGTCGAGGTTGATGCGGAGTCCTTCCTCGTTGGTGATAGGGTTGTGGTGCTGAACCCTTAGAGAGTGCACCCCTATCTCTACAGGGATAACCGCCTCGGTTCCAAAGGCGAGGGAGAAAGGGGTCTCCCTAGTAGGGGTTCTTGGCGTGATCCTATAGGCCCACAATACGTTCGGTAGCTCGTTAACCCAGAGACTCTTCGCTTTTTCAAGCCTTGTCTTCAAGTTACGCAGCACCGTTCTTACTATGACCTCTGCTTGTCCATTTGCCTGCGGGTGCGCTGGGCTGGAGTGAGGTTGCTTTATCTGGAGGTCGGAGCAGAAGGAGTTGAGGAGCTTGTTGTCGAATTGCTTCACATTGTCACTCACGATGGCGTAAGGTATCCCGAAGCGACAAACCAGGTTCTTCCAGATAAAATCTTTGACCTTGGTGTCTGTGATCTTGGCTAAGGGTTCAGCTTCTGCCCACTTGGTGAAATAGTCGACTGTCACCACTACGAACTTGCACTGTCCTTTGCTGAGGGGCAAGGGGTCTAGGATGTCGATGCCCCATTTGGAGAAGAGCCATGGACTTGAAATGGTTGTTAGCTCCTCTAGTGGTTGCCTGGACACCATAGCGAAGCGTTGACACTTGTCACACTTCTTGGAGAACTCTTGGGCTTCCCTCACCATAGAAGGCCAGAAGTAGCCTTGTCTGAGCGCCTTGTGAGCAAGGGAGCGGCCTCCTGAGTGGTTCCCACAAATCCCCTCGTGGATTTCTCGCAGGGCATAGTGGGCTTCTTCAGGTGACAGGCACCGCAGCAACGGCAGGGAATAACCTTTCTTGTACAAAGTGTCCTGCAGAATGGTGAACTTGGAGGCTCTCATCCTCAGCTTCTTGGCCTCTAGATGATCATCGGGAAGCACACCTTCTTGGAGGTATGCCTTTATTGGAGTCATCCAATTTGACTCAGCTGATGCACAATTGATATTTGTGGCCACCATGTCTAACTTGATTGGCTCGAACTGGTGACCAACGAATGATGGCCCTCCTGGTGGGGCTTCCAAGGACGAAGCGAGCCTTGCGAGTGCATCGGCAGCCATGTTGTCTTCTCTGGGGATGTGGCAGATCTGGAAGTAGTGGAACTTTGCGATCATATTTTTCACTATGCCAAGATATTCATGCATTCTGGTTCCTTTGGCTTCGAACTCGCCCTTTACCTGATTGACTATCAGCTGAGAGTCGCTGTAAGCAGCGAGGTGTTGAGCCTCCATTTCTACTGCCAATCTTAACCCAGAGAGTAGAGCTTCGTATTCCGCCTCATTGTTGGAGGCAATAAAGTGGAGCTTCACTGCATACTTGAGAGTGGTACCATCTGGGCTGATCAAGATTAGGCCTGTTCCTCCTCCTTCCCTGGTCGAGGAGCCATCTACATAAAGTTTCCAAAGTAGAAGAGCGGAGGGTTGGGAGTTTAAAATGGACGGCTGGTCATCTAGGGAAGCTACTTGGGCTCCATGGACTAGAGGTGCTCCCTGAGACGCCTGGGCATCAAGAGCTTGAGGTGCAGCTTGGTTTGGCTGGGCATCAAGAGATGGATGTGCAGGCTGGGACGCCTGGGCATCAAGAGCTTGAGGTGCAGCTTGGGACGTCTGGGCATCAAGAGCTTGAGGTGCAGCTTGGTTTGGCTGGGCATCAAGAGCTTGAGGTGCAGCTTGTTTGGCTGGGCATCAAGAGATGGATGTGCAGCCTGGGACGCCTGGGCATCAAGAGATGGATGTGCAGCCTGGGATGCCTGGGCATCTCTGGAGTTCCCTTCTTCTGTCGGTGTGAGCTCAGCAATGAAATCTGCTAGGGCTCGTGCTTTGATGGCTGCCCTTGGTTGGTACTGAATATCAAACTCGCTGAGTTCCACTTCCCACTTAAGAAGTCTGTCGGATACGTCCGGTTTCCCCAGGACTCCTCTTAGGGGTTGGTCTGTGACTACAATTATACTGTGACTCTGAAAATAATGTCGCAATCGTCTTGCCGTTGTAACTAGGGCAAGCGCTAGTTTTTCTAGCCCCGAATACATCGTCTCTGCCCCCCGGTAGGCCCTGCTCACATAATAAATAGGCCTCTGTACTCCATTATCATTTCTAATGAGCACAGAGCTTACTGCTGATAGGGAATCAGAAAGGTAAAGATGGAGAGCTTCTCCTGGATTGGCATGCGACAAGAGGGGAGGTGTAGCTAGGCAGGCTTTAAGCCTTTGGAGGGCTTCCTCCGCCTCAGGTCCTTACTCAAAAGTTTTACGGAGAATTTTCAAAAAAGGGAGACATTTGTCTATAGACTTGGAGACGAACCTATTGAGTGCTGCGATCCTCCCATTGAGGCGCTGGAGCTCCTTGGTTGAGGAAGGTGATTTCATGTCAAGGATGGCCTTGATCTTATCGGGGTTCGCCTCTATTCCCCTCTGATTGACCATGAAACCCAGGAATTTTCCTGACCCCAGGCCAAAGGCACATTTCTCAGGGTTGAGCTTCATGTGATAGGACCTTAGGACGTTGAAAGTCTCCTGGAGGTGATCAACGTGGTCTACTGCTGCGAGGCTTTTCACCAGCATATCATCCACATATACTTCTATCGTTCGCCCGATCTGAGATTGGAACATCTTGTTCACCAGCCGTTGGTAGGTCGCTCCTGCGTTCTTTAGTCCAAAGGGCATGACCCTGTAGCAGTAGGTCCCCTTTGGAGTAATAAACGATGTCTTCTCCTGGTCCGAGGGGTACATGCTAATCTAGTTATACCCAGAGTATGCATCCAGGAAAGTGAGCAACTCATGCCCCGCGATTGCATCGATGAGGATATCGATCTGTGGTAGTGGGTAGCTGTCCTTTGGGCATGCTTTGTTAAGTTCCGTGAAGTCGACGCAAAGGCGCCACTTCCCATTTGTCTTAGTGACCATCACCACGTTGGAGAGCCATTCAGGATATGCTACTTCTCTGACGGCCCCGTTGTCTACTAGTTTTCTTACCTCTTTGTCCATAGCTTAGGCCCTTTCAGTGGAGGTGCCCCTTAGCTTTTGGCGAACAGGCTTGTGGTGTGGGTCAACATTGAGTCGGTGCGTGACCACTTCTGGGTCGATGCCTTCAAGGTCTGCATGTGACCATGCAAATACGTCCATGTTACATTTCAAAAAATCTATTAGTGGGCCCACCAGATCTTCAAAAAGGGAAGAGCCGACATATACTCTTCTTTCTGGGTGATCTTCATCCAAAATCACGGGGGTGAGCTCCTCCACCGGTTCTCCTCTTTCTATAGCGAAGTCAACCCTCGGGTCGAGGATTTCAACTTGCAACGCTTCCTGTGGCTTCCTAGTCTTCATGGAGGAGACATAACATTCCCTTGCTGCTACCTGGTCTCCTCTGACCTCTCCGACTCCGTTAGGGGTTGGAAATCGGAGAATGAGGTGATAGGTGGAGGGCACGGCTCTTAATGTGTTGAGAGCAGGTCGCCCTAATATGATATTATAAGCTGATGGGCAGTCTATCACCAGAAAGTTGACCATGAATGAGGAGCTTCGGGGCGTTGCTCCGGCTGTGACTGGTAGGGTGATGGACCCTAGGGGATACACCTTCTCCCCTGAAAACCCAATGAGGGGAGATCTGATGGGCTGCAGTCTCTCCCTGCCCAGGTTGAGCTTGTCAAAAGCTTCTGCAAATAGGATATCTACAGAGTTGCCGCTGTCCACTAGGATTCTGCGCACCTGGAAATTGGCAACCGTCATGGTGAGCACCAGGGGGTCGTCATGGGGATGCTGAATTCCTTCCAGGTCCTTATTTGAGAAGGATATAACCTCGTTGGTGCCTTGCCTGGGCGTTTTGGACGAGCGCCCTTCGTCAAGATGTCTTACCTTCCTGGCGTGGGCCTTCATGGCAGAGAGGGACTCTCCACCTCCTGCTAATCCTCCCGAGATAGTGTGGATTTCCCCGACGGGATGTTGATCTTCCTAATTATAGGGTGGCGGCGGCGTCTGTCCTCTACCAACAACATAATGGTGTAGGTGGCCACATTGAATGAGATCCTCAATTTGCCTTTTGAGTTCATAGCAGTCGTCGGTGTCGTGCCCGTGGTCGCGGTGGAAGCGGCAATGCTTGTTAGGATTTCTGCGATTTGGAGGAGACTTCATCTTCCCTGGTCACTTTACTGCGGGGTCATCCTGGATCTGGAATAGGATGTGTCCGACAGCGGCATTGAGGGGCGTGAAGGCTTGTCGATCCCTCTGAGGGGCTGGACCTAACCGGTCTCTAATAGGAACCTTCTTTGTTCTGCTGTGCTTGTTGCTAGCCTCCTTGTCGTCCCTCTCTTTTTCCTTCCTCTTGTCCCCAGATCTGGAGGACTCACCTCGCCTAGCCCTTGTGATGTCCTCAGCGTTTATGTATTTCTGGGCTTTTGCTAGCAGCTCTGGCATGCTCTTTGGTGGACGCTTCATCACTGAGAAGATGAAGCTTGATGAGCGAAGACCTCCCAGGAAGGCGGTCATCGTTACTTTGTCGTCGGGTTCATCAACCTGAAGTACCTCCTCGTTAAAACGAGTGAGGTAGCTCCTCAGGCTCTCCTCACGGTTCTGTTTTATACTAAGCATGTGGGTGACTGGCTTCTGGTGGCAACGCCCTCCAATGAAATGTGACACGAATGACCTGCTCAGCTCAGCAAAGGAGGCAATGGTTGCCGGGGAGAGCTTAGCAAACCATTGTCGGGCGGATCCCTTTAATGTGGTTGGGAACGCCCTGCACATGATTTCGTCTGGGACGTTGTGCAACTGCATCAGAGTTTTGTAGGTGTCGAGATGATCTAGCGGGTCCTTCGCTTTTGTTCCATCAAAGACCTCCACAGAGGGCATTTTGAACTTTTGGGGTAGAGGGTAGTTTGTCACGTCGGGCTTGAAAGGCGTGTCAGTTCACCGCACAAGATAGTCCACTGTTTCTGGTCCTTGCGCCTTCATGGCATTGAAGACGTCACCTAGTTGGTTTTGCACTTCCTTGATTTTCTCATCCCAAAGGTTGGGAGCTCCTCTAGGATGATCATGAAAGTGACTCCCATGCTCCACGCTTTGGTTTTCTCCCTCGTCTTCTTGGAGAGGAGGGTCCTCACCATGGGAAGCAAGAGGAGGTGGAGGTCCCTCATGATGAGCTTCCCTGTGTGGGGCACCCAAGGGGACTCCAAAGGGAGCGCCCAGCCCTAAGGGGGCGCCTAGATGTGGAGGAATAAGGCGTGGAGCTCCTTGACCTCTAGGACGTGGAGCTCCTCCGAGTTGTGCTCCGCCGAGTTGTGCTCCGCCAAGTTGTGCCCCTCCTTGTCCAGCGAGCATAAGTTGCAGCATCTGCTGGTTTTGGGCCACCAGCTGCTGCATGGTCTCCAACATTTGTTGAGGATTTGGAGCTGGAGCATTCAGCACATGATTGGCAGGTGGAAGAACATCCTCCTCCTCTCGTGGAGGATTGTCCTCATGCTGGTTCATGGATCTGGTAGTGATCGACATTGTTTCAGTAAAAATGGAATGTTTGGAAGTGAGAATTTTGTCGTTCCCACAGACGGCGTCAAACTGATGATGCACAAATTGGTTTTCGTGCACCACAGTCAAGTAAATAATATAAAATGCAGTAAACAAACAATCAATGACCAAAATAGTAAATAAAGGATCAACACAGAGATTTATAGTGATTCGGCCGTGGCCTACGTCCACTTTGAATGGCAACGGTGGCCTTTGGTGTTCTTTATTAATGAATAATCGTCGCCGGAGTTACAGGGCTTTAAGGGAAAGAGGAACAACAATCTTGTGGTAAGGTAGGAGATGAGGTATTTTTGGGAGGCGTACCCTAGATGATGAGAGGGCTTACATTTATAGAGTTAGGGTTTAGAGGTGAGACGGTGACGTGAGGGAGGGGTTTTCCTACTTGTTTTGGTAATTACCAATTTGATAGGGTTTCTCCGTGCGCCGCATTTCTCTCCCTCGTACTCCAATTCCTTCGGAGGAGGGCTCCAGTTGGATTGGACTTGAACTTGGTCTTGGTGGGTCTTTGCATGGTTGAGCTCTTTGGGCTTCATTGGGCCTGCTGGATCCTTATAAATTCTAATCTTTAATTGTAATTGGGTTTGAGCTTGGATTTGAGCCTTTTGGGCATGGCCATCACGGGTGGCCACCATTTTTTTTTTTATACTCTCCGAGGCAAGTTTACTTGTTGAAGTTTTTTACGGGTGTTGAGGTTTTAGAACTAAGGCTAGGAGGAGAGGGTGGTAGAACAATGGAAGGTGTGTACTTTAAATGACGTAAAAATTAGACTTGAACTCACCACTTTAGGATAAAAACAGGGCATGAGCCGCCAACCACGAACTTATGAATGATTAATAGCAGAAAAGTAAACCTTCCCGACAAAAATTGAGAAATCAATGCACCATGAAGCTGACAGCAGAGAAATGCAACTAAAAAGTGGAGGGGACAATAAACACAAGCAAACAAATAAAAGAGAAGACTTTCTCTCTCTCTCTCTCTCCCTCCAGAGAGTTCATTGTAACTATGATAGGTAATTTACATGTACAATACCTGGTAGCAATTAAGCCACATCCCAAGTTCTTTTCTGTTGCAAATTTCAACTACACTAGTGCTGGGCCAAATCCTCCATAACCAAGGATGGGTAAACTTGAGGACCAGTTGGCTGGACCAAAGTTGTGATTTGTTCTGTGCTAACCCAGTTAGTTGATCAGTCAATGACCCAACTGACCGGGCCGTGATTCGCCTTGGCCTGTTAACTGACAAGCAAATCATCATTTCAATAGTGGATAAGCTTCAACTTAATTAATTATGCGTGACTGCTATAATGAAAAATTGAGAGAAAGTATATTGTAGAAGATTTCACTCCCTAACCTCACTTCTCCACCACCACCGCCACCACCCCTCCCTCCCTACAAAACCCCATCCAAAGAACCAAAACACCCTAAAAGAAAGAAAAAAAAATGACATGCATATTGAAAAATACATATGGCATAGACAAACAATTCATTTCATGTTAAGATGTTCATTTTGCAAACTGAAACATTTTACAAATGTGGTGAACAATAAAATCTTCTGTAATTCTTCATGCTACTTGGTGCCATTTCAATTGCCATTTTCACAGCTTGAAATGAAGCAGGGCAGAAGTCCCATCGAGCCCTTTTGCATCGTAGTGAACTGAGAAATCTTTCACTGTAGTTGCCCTGTACTTGGGAGAATTTTCTTCCGATAACAACTCCTCGATGGGTCCATACAGCTTTGAGGTTGGAAAATGACCTGTGGTAAAGAAGCAAGCCACTGAAACTCTTGGACCAACGCGGTTTGCCAGTACTCTGTGTTCAGCACTTCTGAACTTGTCGTTTGTTATAAGCTACAAACTCCAACAACAAAGTTAATATTAGTCATCAATCCTAACATGAATGTATGTATAAATGCTGGCAATCAAACTACAAATCATCGGATTTGTAGTTGATACATAGTATAAACCATCTCTTCCAGGAAACATTCGCAGTAGATCACAAAAATTAAGAACCTAGATGCAAATCCTTCCTGTGATCAATTTGAATCTCGTAACAAAAGTCTAAACCAGGATACATTGACCTGTTCTCTTATTGACCCACTCTCTTTTCGTTTGCTACTCCTTACCTTATTGATTTCCCATGGTGGTGTAGAGTTGGAAAGACTAAAACCAAGTAATGCAATTGCTAAATCTAAAGACAGTACTCAGCACGCAAGGCAATCTTCCGCCATTTTGGAGAAGGTGATTCTAAAGATCAAAACCCTGATTTCTCACTTGAAAGATAAGTATTTTTCATTGATTCAGGTCTGACCTCCAAATTGAGAAAAAAAAAAAAAAGGCTAGTTGATTGTTATTTTGTTGTTTACTAAGTCCTTCCTAGCAGTGTTATTATCCTAATTTACAATTATATTAAACTATGGTGTAGCTCATTTCCTTGCTAAGTGTGGACTGTTTTGGGATATGATAAAGGAAACCAATGTTGATTTAACAGAATTGAGTGTACTTGAACTGTCTCTGACAATTACATATCAGAAAGAAATAAGAAGATGGGTTTTTTTTCAGCATTTCCAAGGACAATGCCTGAATAGAAGAAATTTATGGATCAAACACTTGCCTGCATAAGATCTCCAACATTCACCACTAGAGCTCCAGGCGTAGGGGGGACATCAATCCACTGGTTCTGGTGAAGAACTTGGAGGCCTCCTATATGGTCCTGCAGAAGCACCGTAAGGAAGTCACTGTCGGCATGCTTGGTTGCACCTAATGTTAGTTCTGGCTCCGGGCATGGTGGATAATAATGGTACAGGATGGCAAGCCCCTCAGCACAGTCCATGTTGTTGAGGTGGTTTGGATCGAGTCCAAGAGCCTCTGATAGTAATTCAAACAGAGCTCTGCCCAATTTCATTAATTGGCCGGAGTACTCGAGCAAAATGTCCCTGCAGGAAATTAAGTGAATACAGAACTTGGCACAGATCAGAAAATTTTCACACAAAACCATAGGGGTTACACTCCAAATGTCTGCTATTATTTAACCAACATTAAGATGAACCATCTGCCACATTTGATTATAGGACCTTGTATTTAAAATTTGTCCTAATCCATCATGGTGTTCATACTAATTGGTTCTCACTATTATTCGTATGAGCTTCTCCCTTCGGATTTAAAGTTGTCAATGGGATGTTTCATGTTTTTATGTCACATAAGTCATACCGTGTCAATATTTGTTCAACTTACATTCACATGATTCAAGGTCGTGCTATCGACTATCAACACAGAGAATAGCGAGATGCATCAGTTGTGGTGGTGCAAAAACTTACAAGGAGATAATTGAATACTAGATGGAAGAAGAAAATGGACATATACCGTGGTGCCACAAAACGATATCAGCCAATTTATTTTTATTTTTGACCTGAATATCGGTCAATTCAAGGACTATTACTTGGATGACTTAGCCAAGTCACATAACACTCGTGATTTACACGGAATATAAAATGATATCGGAATGAAAAATGACGAGTTTGATTCGAATCAAACAGATACTTTAAACATGTAATGTCAGTTTTGTGTTAATTAGTTCATATCGATCTATTTATTGAACGAATTTGAACAATTTGACAATTCCGAGGTAGTTAGTTCATGACCAGTTCATAACCAAAGCCCAATAAGATTAAACCCACACCCGCAACTTTGGGTCTAGTCCTGGAGTAAATATTTGGTGCAATGGTTATACTGTAACAAGATTGAGTATAACCATTTAATGATAAATAAACAAGTGGGTTAGGTGAACCTCACCAAAATGTAAGTCCTGACCAGGAATTTCACCCAAAATAAAAATCACTGATGTTCCTGGTGGAGAGTACATTTCTGGGACATAAACAAGCTTTCGAAAACATACCTACATGCCGCCGGCAATTCCTCAGGCTTCGGAGGATTAGGAGCAATACTACAATAAGTGGTGTCTCTCCAATTAGCCGCCGGAGCTCGATACAAATCAAAATTGCTGTTATGCACCACTCTTTGCGAGCTATCTCGGGTATACCACTGTTTCTTCTCCTCTGTATCTTGCTCATAGAATCTCCGAACCCCATCCTTCATCTCCTCCAAAATCCTAATCGGAATTCCATGATTGACCACCTGGAAGAACCCCCACACCTCCGCTGCGTCTCTGACTTGGGAAACTGTCTCTCTATGCCGGACTTGATCTCCATTGACGCGGTCGAGGTCTATGATTGGGATACTGAACTGGGTTTCTCTGGGTTTTTTTGTCTTGTCGGAGATATCATCAGGGGGTGTGAAGAACATCCGAGGAACCTTGGCGACTCCGGCGTCGACGAGGCCTTTAACGCCGGCTTTGGTGTCGTCGAAAGCTTTTAATTCTATTGTTCGGTTGTAATTCTGATCGGCTCTTGCAGCAGCTTCAGCTTGATCTTCTACGCTAGTGACCACCATTGTTGTTTGGGGAGGTAACTGAAAACACTTCAAGGTTGTCTGAAATTGGTTTCTGGGGTATAATTCGGAGTTGATGGAGAGGAAAAACACGGGAAGAGAGCAAAACTAATCTGGATCAAGCTTTAGTTCGTGGACTTTTAGAGCAGAGCAAGTCATTGAATCAATGAGATCTTTGACAATTGACAGCCGGCCACTGAAGATTTTAGTAATATTTTACTGAATGTAGCATTCTTGATGAAGAAATTAAATATATATATATATATATAAGAGAGAGAGAGAGAGAGAGAGAAGTCTCAACTCCCATTTTGTTCAGTGAGGTAAGCGGAAATCTCCAAGTTTATTCTCATAGAAAATTGATTTCTGTGAATCTGTGGTATGAATCCGTCTGAATGAGATCATATTCATTGACAGCCGATCACCTAAAGTCAAATGAAGAAGATGCATTTAAAGTAGAACAAAATACACTGATACCCCCTCAAGTTTTGAGGAAAATACTCCAATCCCTATAAATTTGAAAAATACCAAAATGATCAATTTTTGTCCCCTTATAGACTTAACTAAAGCCAAGAACTTAGTCAAGATTGACTCAAAGTAAAGAAATAATGGGTGTGTCCATCACAACCGTCTGTCAAATTTCTTGGTTAATTTTTTTAATTTAGTTTCTAAAATATTTAGTTTATGGTTAAATGATCTTCGATTAAATTTTTAACGAAAATAATCACGTATTAGTCACGTAATATTGTCTGAAAGAATAACAAATAGTCACTTATGTTAAAGAACTTAACGGACTATCTGGGTATGGATCATTTAAATACGAATTTAATATTTTAATAATCAAATTAATAAAATTAATATATTAAGGATTTAAAGACGAATTTAATACTGGGTATGGATCATTTAAACACAAATTTAATACTTTAATAACCAAATTAATAAAAGACTAAAAGTGCTATTGATCTATTTTTTATTTTTTTTTTATTTTTTTTTTGAAAAGAACCGATAAAATAATTTTATTAATTCCAAAGAGATACATTTCTGAGCAACAGACAAGCAAGACAGTGAGCGGTATAATTTTCATTCATGTGTACCCAATTAGCTGAGAACCCAATAAATTTGGTGCACAGCAGAATGTGATCCAATCCACAATATAGCCAAACCCGGGCAGTCGCATTGGTCCTGACTTCCATGCGTCAATGACAAGCTTGGAGTCTCCTTCCAATTTGATTCGAGAGCCAGGTTAATCGCAATCGATGCCGCCAAAGCCTTCACATTTTCATCACGTAAGATCCCTTCAAACACTTTGCACGTCACCCAATACAAACCCACCATTAGCATCACGGACTATAATACCGATATTAGAAGTGGGGTGGTCTCTCTGTCATCATCACATGGTCTCCAAGTTTATTAGAATTTTGTTGAAAGAATATTGAGATTGTGAGAGACTATATTCCCTAAGTATAATGTGATGTGGCCTTCTAGAAATAAGGTGACGTCACTCAAGAGGGTTGGGTTCCTAAAATTACTGGATGAGCTGGTAAGATGGTGTTTAATGGTTTGTACAACTTTCTTGGTTGAAGGAGCTCGTTCAGAGGCTTAGAGGTTAGCTCAGATGTTGTTTATGCCTGATGTTACCACAAAATATCTAAGGATGAGCTCAGCTCCCCAAGTCATCCAGCTCGGGAGCTCAGCTCATCGGTATCACTTGTGGGCCTCAACCTCATACTTCAATACGCTGTATTCATACCTCACGAAAGTTTGTTCGAATGACAGTTGGATCCCACCAAGTCCCCCATCTTTATGGCGTCAATCACCCAACTAACGCAAGTCTCATTACGCAATAAAGGGGAACTGTTACAGCTAAGGGGAGAGGATCTCGCCCCAGATCAAACAAACCCTAAGAATATCTATAAATAAGAGGCAAAGTCTTCAAGAAATGATATAGTCATTGTAGTCTAGTAAAGTACTCTATGTAAACCACGTGCAATTGATTAATATACTCAGGAGCAAGAGATTCTCTTGAGAATGGATTAATCGAGCTCCCGAGCTGGTGAACTACTATAAACATTTTGTGTGACCCCCCCCCCCCCCCCCCCCCAAAACAAAAAATTATTCAGAAAATCTTATTCTCAACAGCCTTGGAGCTCAGATTGATCTAAATCCCACCATTTAGAGCACTTTAAATCCACGACGTTGTTCAATTGTGTTAAGAGCATCATCAATGCCCAAGCTGCAAGAGATGGTGCCAACCTTCCTACATACTAGGATAAGACCTCGCTTCTTGCTAGTCATCCCATCCTCAATCTTTGAAGTCATGTTGTTCAAGATTGAGCTGTGTGATAAGCCAACATCGATCTGTTGATTATGGTATCATCAAATTCAAATACAAAGAAAGCAAAAATGGGCTTAGTGTGAACCGGTTGCACTTGTATCATAAATGGTTTGACACGTTTGATTAATAAAGATTGACATAAATTCAACTAAACACTACTTTTAAACACCACGAGCTCAAAACGATACAAACCCGGACTATGCACGACTGTAAATTGGTCGGTACTGGTAGAACTAAGTTTAAGACATACTGACCCATTGATAGGCATAGGCCTCCAATTTTCAGGTGAGACAGAATAAGTGCTAAACATTTTCTGGTTTGCCTGGAGACTGAAATGCAGATACACATTCTGTGTCATCTCCATTGAAAAGGTTTAATACTTACAGCCTGAAAATCCAGCAAGGAGAAGTCCCATCAAGCGCTTTATAATCCACTAGGTAACACACAGTCTTTCACTATGGTTGCATACCAAGGGTATCTCAGAATAACTGGAACACAGAAAGCCCTAATGCCATTACTCTGTTTCGGTACTCTAATAGCACGCCTAAACAAAGATTCGTTAGATAAGAATATCAAGTCCTAAAAAATCAATAATTGCATTTTATAATACACCTTCTCAATCTGGAGATTTGGTAGTTTCTACACAGGATACAGAAAGGGAAAAAAAAAAGGAAGAAAGCAGAGGTTTCATAGTTCAATATGCCCAGCAATATGGTGTTTAGAGGACACCATGCTGTGTTCCTAATCGTCGAATCAATGCATTTCCCAGCAAGACAGAAGCATCTTTAACCTAAGACAATTGATCACCATAATCTTCTTTCGTCTTCACTGCAAAATTAGAGCTTGAAATGCAGTAGGGGAGAAGTCCCATCAAGCCCTTTAGAGTAGGAATAAGAAACAAATTCTTGGACGGTTGTTTCCCTGTACTTTGGAGGATTGTCTTCCGATAGCAGCTCCTTGATGGGTCCATATATTTTGGAGGACGGCATTAGAGAAGTGCTGAAAAAGCATGCCACCGATACTCTTGGACCATCACTACTGTTAGCCAATACTCTGTGCTCGGCGCTTTTAAACTTGTCATTCGATATTAGCTGGAAGAATTCAAAATTAACTCAATTTAGATCCTATGATGATTGATGAACTGATGTCTATGACCATTTACACATGAAAAGTTCAATAGATAAACTGCTGAAAGTGATGAAGTGTGGTGGAAACAAGCATTTTACTTGCCTGTAAAATATCTCCAATGTTAACTACTAGAGCTCCAGGAATTGGGGGGACATCGATCCACTGATTTTGGTGAAGAACTTGGAGGCCTCCAATTTGATCTTGTAGCAGCACTGTCAGGAAGCTATTATCAGTATGCTTGCTTGCGCCCAAGGTCAGTTCTGGCTGTGGACATGCTGGATAGTAATGGCAAACAAAGGTAAGCCCCTTGGCACAATCCATGTTCCTCAAGTGACTAGGGTTGAGCCCTAAAGCATCGGATAATAAATCGAATAATGAAAACCCCAATCTCATTACATGTTTGGAATACTCCATCTGTATATCTCTGCAAATTGAATGGTGACATTAGCATCAAAGAATTAGTTAGCACTCGAGTATAATTGATTCGTGGAACATTAACTAGACATTTCAGACCTGAAAAAACATCTACAGTTGAATCTTCTATGTCGAACTATTCTTTGTCATTTGCATTCTTATTCACATAGATTCACTTGCATTGAAGTTAAACTCTAGCATTTGCATAAATGCTGGTGCATCTAGAATCAAAATTCTAATGTGGGATGCGTATAGATTGTTAAGCACATGAAACTAAAGAATATTGGGGGCAGATTATGCACAATACAGCAGAATCTATATCTAAATTTATGTGCTATATACTCAAACTCAATGCTAAATTATCAGCAGTTCTATATCTTTTGTGTTGTTGATGAAAAGTATTTAAGAAATATGTTGATACAAGTTCAATTTACTTATTTCAGCCACGCTTGTTTATTGACAAGGGAAAAATCAAACCAAATTGTAAGTAGAAACTTATCATATGGTATAAAACGCCATTGTTAGACTCATACACCAACTATTTTCAGCTTTTTTTAATTACTTGGTGGGAGTATTAAAGAACACTACACGTCACAATAGCTGGGTTGTTATCCTAATTTCACTTCCATGTCCAGTATATGACCTCAACTGTCCTAGGTTGGTGTGAGGGATATCATGATGGCATTTGCATGCAAGATTTCACCCTATCACAAAGCTGAAAAGAACCCACTTTTCTTAGAGGTACTGAGTTCAAGTCTCTTCTTGAAGCCATCCGAGAGCTTATCTGATAGTTTCCCATTGGATGTAGTATGTTGGAAGAAGATTAGGCAGGTGCTCTAAGCTTCCGGTTAGGAAAAACCAACTACAAAACTATCAAGCCAAACAATACATAAGAAAAACTTTCCAGCCACCATTAGAGGGCTCTAACTCCTTACCACGAGTACTATAAAAATACTTGTTATATGTGTTTATCACATACCTGCATGCAGCAGGCAATTCCTCAGGCTTGGGTGGATGAGGAGCCATGAAGCAAAAAAATGTATCCCTCCAATTAGCAGCTGGTGCACTAAACAAATCAAAATTGCTATTATATACAACCTTCCTCGTCACATCTCGCGTATAGAACTGTTTCTTCACCTCAGTGTCTTGTTCATAAAACCTACGTACCCCATGAAGCATCTCTTCCAATACGCTTTCCGGGACGCCATGATTGACCACCTGGAAGAAACCCCATGTTTCAGATGCATTCAGGACTTGGTCAACGATCGCCTTCCGATGAATTGGATCTTCATCGATGAGTTTAAGGTCTATGATTGGTAAACTGAACTGGCTCTTGCTGACAGAACTGGGCTTGTCATTTGAGTGAACAGGTGGTAGGATGAATATTTGAGGGATCTTCTCAGCTCCTGCATCAACTAGTCCCTTGACACCAGCTTTTGTGTCATCAAAAGCTTTCAATTCACTTAAGCGGTTATAGTTTGATCCAACAGAAGGCAAAGCTTGACTGTCAATGGTGACCTCCATTTTTGTCTTCCTTTTGGGTTAGAGATTCTGAAATTTACTGGAAATATGAATCTGTCTCTGAGTGATGATTTAGCAAGGAGGGTCAAAGAAGGGAAGATAGAGAGGTAGTAATCAGAGGAGGGTTTGGTCTCCATTGCAATTTGGCAACTTGATTGACTATTAAGATGTGGAAATGCAACGAAGAATGAAGCCAAACAGCTCAAGGGACCACCATGGAATCATAGTAAGATCCGCCAATCCCCTTGAGAGTGATACCTTAGGGAGTTAAATGTTTTTTTTCTTTTTTTTGGTTCAACAGAGATATCCGGGCCAACTTACACGTTTCTTGACTATTTCGGTCTGATAGGGCTGTTAGTCAAACAAGTTCGAGACGAGCTTTAAAAGCTTGTTTCTTAATCGAGCTTAAAAAATTGTTCAAGCTTGGCTCGTTTAGGAAACGAGCCGAGCCTGAACGAGCCAAAAACAAGTCGAGCCCGAGCCGAGCTCGAGTATTTTCACATAAACGAGTTGAGCCTGTCGAGTTTGAACCGAGCTTGTAGGGCTTGTTTTTTAAACGAGCCTAAAAACTTGTTCAAGTTCGGGCTCGTTTAGAAAACGAGCCGAGCCTGAACGAGTCGAACTCGAGCCGAACTCAAGCCAAGTTCGAGTAGCTCAGTTTGATTAACAGCCCTACGGTCCGATCAAATGTGATTATCTCTTTTAAAATGTTGAATTAAAATATGACATGGATTAATGGATGAATTCAAAAGATAATAATACTTTTTATCCTTTTAATTCTTCAATATTTATTGAAAAAAAAAAATTCCTCCTAGTCCATGTGGAGCAAAATATTGAAAATCACGGCTTCAACAGTTAAAAATTCAATCAAATTATTCGAACCCAAAGACAACATCGTACAAATAATACCAAGACCAAATGCACACCGGTTGAGTTTTGTTCCGCCCTAGGGTGTTCAAATTTTTGCCTACCTGGATTATTTTGACCCTACCCATCCTTTACCCGATCCGTTTATTTGAATTTCGCAAATTTTTGGCTAACTTAGAGTAATTTCAAAAGGAATTACCATTTTGGAGTCCCAAATCACTCATTTGTAACTTTGAACAGTGTTTTGGAATCCCTGAATTATAAATCAGCTTCAATGGCAAGTGCCAAAATGGGATGTCATTTTAATATTTTCATTCATCAATCTATATGAATCGTTTGATCATTCAGCAATTTAACGGATTTATATTCATCAACTCATTTACAACATCTCCCTTTCTCTCTCTAGAGTTACCAAAATTGTCACTCCAAGAACATTGTTATCATTTTCCAACCCTTGATGTCACCCCCCTTGGAGTGAAAAAATTTGAATTTGGAGTGACATTTTGGCAGTTATGAGGTTGCCACTCCCCCTTGTAGTTGCTCTTATGAAATAAATTGCAGTATTTCGTAAATGATCAAGTAAGAATGCGAAATACTTGTAAAAATTCCACATTCCTATCCGACCCGCATGTATATTTATATTTTTTAAAAATATATATATTTGTTATAAAACGACATCATTTTATTCGTCATTATACATCAATTTAGAGAAAATATTATCAAATTTATTGTGTTTTCTCTTTAGTATTATTGGTTTATTGTGTTAGTTTACATATTATTATATTATATTTTAACAACCTAATTGTAAATAATAACCTAAAAACTATTTAATTAAATTGTTAAAATAATCTAAAAATTATAAATATATAATATATTCCGCAACCCTACCTAAATTCAGCCAGAACATTACTCACGATCGGATAAAGTCAGCCAAGAAATTGGAATATAATATTTCCTACTCATCAGACTCAGGTAAACAGCCCTATTCCGACCTCTGATGGTGTTCAATGCACCATGCATCCGTCCCACAATAAAATTGCTCACAATGTCAAAGTACACCGAGCTCGGTGGTCTAGTGGCAAGATAGTGTCTCGTAAAAGCCATCCTGATGATATCATTCGCAGGGAATAGACTACTAACTTGTTTCTAAGGACTTAATGGTACTGAAATCAAGTTATAACTATAGTTGTCCGTAGAGAACACCTGCACAGCCCACCTTCTAGACCCCTTTGGATGACTACTTCAGTAGGTTCGAGACCACATCCAGACAGAATTTCCAAACAGTCGGTCCCATAGCAACCCTTTTTTGAATTAAGAGGAAAAAAAAGGTAGCATACACTAAAAACTCACAAAGTTTTTCCCTGTTCTTGCGGTGGATGGAAGTATAAAACTCCATATACTACAGAGAAGCAACAAACCCTTCAACCGATTTTCCAGCGCCAAGTCCTCCTGCTTAAATCTGCTTAATTGAATTTCACAAACCAAGTCATAAGGAGGCAGGAGGGCAGGCAATTAAACAAAACAACAATATCAAACTACACAACTGTGGAAAATAATGGAAATCACCATAATAAAACCCTACTTTTTAATGGATTATAATCCCTTGATGCAAAATTTCCAAAAGCTACTACTGTAGATCATCGTAGTCTCGCCCCAATCAACATAAATAAATAAAGTAAATTTCTGCCAAAAGGAGAAGAAAACAAAGAACAACATGACTGTGAAGCCTGAACACAAGCCCACGAAACTACTGTCCTGGATCATATCCAGAAGCACTTTGGTGTTGCAAATATCATGTACCCATCAAAAACTGAACCCTAACCATTCCTTCTCAGGTTGTCTTTGTTTTGGGAGCCTTCTTCTTGAGTGATCTCCTCGGAATGGAATTCTTCATGCCAATGAAAAAGAGCAATGCCCCCAACAGTGCCAAATTCTGAAGACAAGAACAAAAATTAGAATCCATACATTTTAACCGAGATCATGGACACAAGATAAAGAGGTAGGAAAATACTGTGATGGACAGCCACATCAGCTAACCTGTGTAAACTTGACGAAAAGTTGAGCAAACTCTGTCTTGTCAACGTCATAGTTGTAGAAGTCATATAAGATGGGCGTAGCAATGAGCTGAAACAGAAGCTGCACAAGAAATAAAAAAGAAAATGGACTCCAGATAAAAAGGACAATTGCTTGATCTGAGAAAATGAAACAGAGTGCATGAGTAGGATTGAATACCAGAATATAAGCACCAAAAGCACTGCCAAAGATAAATAAAAGGCTTCCAAGACCCTTCATGGCTATGGCAGCAGCAACTAAATATTTGATCTGTAAATGAGATGTGCCAGAGTTAGTTACAAGATTGTACTACATATGTGATGAAACAAAGACTTGGCTATCACAAACAGGTGGTTAAAAATGAGCAAAAACAGTTCTCACTTCAAAGTCTGGCACTTGCTGCCCAGTGTGGGTCAACACGTGCTTCGAGAAAACATTGAACTTCGGCCTTAGGGACTTCACAGCCGGCCCACCATCAACACCGAATTCATTAAACCTGCAAGTACTTCGGTGTAAGTAATATTATATGCATGAAAATGAAATGAACCACACATCCACAAGGAATGCTTATATACACTCCCTTTGGACAACTATCGAAGTTAGTATTTCACTCCCCAATTCAACTTGACTCACAATTGGGAGAGAAAAAAAAAAAAAGGTTCAACCTCATGATACAAATCTCAATTTGACAACTATGAATACATATCACCACAGCATGGTAATTATGATTCTAGCAAAAGAAACCTATGAACATGATAACTGCCCTCAAAAAAGACTCCACACAAACACAATGGACCTATCGCATTCTAGAGCAAAGAACCACAAACATTCACTAACTCAAGATGCCGAAGGAATGTTCATCAATGACCTAACAATGATCCCATTAAGATCAGTCCCATTTCAAGTGTACTTTAAGCAAAATTACATTGCCTTAGAAGAAATGATAACGCCAATCATCTCATTAAGTCTGTCTTACTATTAGGGATGGCAGTGGACCGAGGAAAAGCAGGTATTCGTCCAAACCCACCCTGTTTGGACCGGGGATGGACTATACGTATTGGACGGTGGACTTATACGGGGATACCCGTATAAACCCGTGCGGGGATGGAGGCGGGGATGGACTTACTCTTACCCCCGCCCCGTCCCGTCCCGTCCCGTCCCCGTTACCCGTTAAATAAATAAATAAATATATATATATTATATATATAAATACTCTTAAAGCCCTAAGTTTTTCGGTGAGTTTTCAAATCTGATAGTTGGATGGTCTGTTTACGTGGTTGCGCTGTTTTAATTTACACAAGTAAATAGGTTTGACAAATAAAGTCTTAATTTACACCTTATTGAAGTTATCGATGTTCCTGTCTCAGAAATTGTGAGTGGGTTTGAAGCAAGTGGATAATTGAATATATGTTCAAATCTTGATGATTTCAGTTGGCTACCATGTCTAGGTTTGCATATATTGAGAGCATTCTATCATTATCATGTGGAATCTATTTCTTTTATGGGTAATTATGCAAGGCATTCCTTTCATGTTATATTGCATAAATTCATTCAAACAACGAATCACCTTGATTCTTTTGCTTTTAGGATGTTTTATCTGTATTTTAGTATTTTTTGATTTGATCCTATTTTTTTCGATCTATAAGTTTTGCATATTTTTATTCGTTTTGTTGTTTCACCAAGTAATCAAAGGATGTTGTAAAAGGCATAAAAAAGCATCTTGGAAGTAAGAACTCAAAAGTCCAACTTCTTGCCTTAACAGTAAGCTCCAGTAAAAATATAAGTTTATTTTGATTATCACCAATTTGGTTATTTTTTATATAGGTCCAGTAAAAATATAAGTTTCTTTTGGACTTGGGCTTGGGCTTGGGCTTGGACTTGGGCGGGGACGGGGACGGGAGAAGCGGGGACGGGGGTGGGGATTAGAAATTTACCAGCGAACGGGGATGGGGATGAAAACTATACCCGCTAACGGGGGTGGACCGGGGATGAACGGAGTTTTTTTAAGCGGGTATGGGGATGGAGACTACACTCCCCGCCCCCGCTTCGGTCCACTGACATCCCTACTTACTATGTGTTGATACACTCCAATTAGGTAAACTTCTTTTTTTTAGTAATAAAACACACATGATCTATAACTATAGCGAGGTTGGTATATGTCGTGAAATTATCCACCACATGCTTTAACTATATGAAAGGGGACATACATTTTGGAACGGACACAAAAGGAAATGAGGACATCCAAAAAGGAATGGCATAGTAGCAATTAACAAGCCATTGCCACACATAATCCAAATTAATTTATTGTCACCACTCATCTGCAAACACAGGATACAACTAAAACACAAGGAACTGAACTTAAACAAAAAAATATACATTGCTCTACTAAATAAAATATGAGGGTTGCTGAAAAACTCCACAAATCCAGGGTGGACCCAAATAAAAAAAACAAAGGCATCCGATTGGACCCTGTGATTAGTGAATCCCTCCTCCCTGTTGTTATAACCACAACCGGATCAACCCCAAGGTTGGAACATCCCACATTTTTTCCCTACTACTTCAACAGAAAGTTACGATTAATAAACAGTTAAAACACCAACACTTATAGTCCTCCTGGATGTCATAAGTACTAGAGCCATGTTTCGCCGCAATTTTCAAACAAGGTTCAAAATTTTCATTGAAAGGACAAGGCAGCAAAGAGCACACAGAACTGTCGGGAAAAAAATCCTGCACATAAATTCTGACGAAGGCTTTAAGTAGTTTTTTTTTTTTTTTTTGGTGGGGAGTTATAAAAACACGGATTTGCATGTGTGTGTGTGTGTTTACAGAGAATACAAAACAGTAGAGAAAAAGATACATTCTAGCTAACGGGTCCCAATCAACTTTCAAAATAAAGGAGAAGTACTCTAAATAAAGCAAAATCTAAACAAATCAGACAACAAATCGAGGCCAATAGAGTATTGCATGTCCAAATCTATCAAGAAAGCATAACAGACCTCATCCGTAACAGATCCGGTACTACAAGCATAGAGAACGAGTTTTCACTGAAGTTATAAGAAAAAACCCTAACTTTTTTTCATACTAAACAAAACAACACAAGAAATCATAGCGAAATATATATATCCACATCCACAAACATACAAGTGTATATGTATGTCGGAAACTGTGAAGTGTAAATATAGTAGATCTGAAGATCCTAAGAGTGAAGAAAAAAGAGCTTACTCTTGCCAAGCAGAGAGAATGAAGACAGAGACGAAGAGCACTCTGCCTAGGAACGACACGAACGCCATTGATGGTACGGAAGGACTCTCTGACTTAGAGAGACAGACAGAGATCCAAAGGGAGAGAACCAAGGGGCTGTGTTAGAGAGAGATAGAGAGAGTTGTATTTATATATGAACAGTGAACGCGGCTGGGTTAAATTTTGTTAATTTTGCCCATTTATTTTTCCTAAATCCCAATTTACCCACCAAACTTGAAATTATCTCATATTCACTCTTTAAAGTAGTTCAAGTGATAATAAGACTGAGCTATAAATTCAGACGTCCTATTCTCAGCGTGAATAACCCGTATTTGACCGGACCAGGTAAGAGATTAAACGAAGTACGCATAAACTGATCAGAACAACCCTGACCGTTAAACCAAAAAAATAAAAGTAAAAATCAGTTTTCAGATCAAATCGAAAAATTTATTTTTAACGAGTTTGAATTATAAACTTTGCAAATAAATTATATTGGAGATTCAGGGTGACCGGGGATTAGGATCGAATTTAAAACGATTGGAATTAAGATTAAAAGAAATTAAAAAATTTAAATTCAATCTGTTGATTGGTTCATTTTATTAATTTATTTATTTATTTATTTATTATTAATAAGAGTGACGAGTGTTATTGTTAGACCCAACATTCACGTAAAACGGACCAATGATTTGCCTCCGGCTCTCCATTAAGCAAATACGTGGCAGCCAGTATTAAGTTGTTGTACAGAAGGGTGATGGTAGGAAAAGGGGTACGACTAGTGTAATATACTAAAATACACAAAGCCCCCATTTAATTATCAAAATACAATAGTTTTAAAATAAATTATTTTTGAACTTATTTATCAAATTACGATATTTTTTAAAAACAAAATTACTATGCATAATAACATCTAATTTTGTTCGTGTAGTTGTGTTTATATATTAGTTAAACGGGTTCATACAGTCTACCTAGCTATAACCTGAACCGCTTTAACACTCAATAGATTAATGTTAATTTGATTCCTTCAATTTTCTTGTCGTAATATTAGCAAAGACCCATTTAAATACAATGAATCAAGAGATTATCTAACATCATTGTGGATCATCATAAACCTAAGTTTCTATATAAAAACCAAGCAAGCCAAAGAAGACTGAACTTGCAGACGTATGAGTGCAATTGCACAAAAAAGTCATGGTGGTTAATGAAAAATCTAAATTGATTCACAACTTGAACACCTCTTGATCTCCACTATCCTTAGATCACAACAATAATAAAACAATGAAAAATATGGAAGAAGAATAGTAAAGGCCTATAAAAGCACAGGCAAACTTGCAAAGAAACTAGAGGTTTGAAATTCAATTCAATCAATCTCGAGGTAGTTTAAATGGTAACACTAACGAGTTGTAAATTCAGACGTCCTGAGTTCGAATTTTGGTAATCTTTTAAGGTCAGGCAACGAGGAATATATTTTTCATAATACCTTAATCCCGGTGTGGATAACTTACCTTTGATCGAAACGATATAAAAATTTGTTGAGATGCACACAAATTTATCCAGACATCTCTAACCGTTAAAAAAAAAAAAATTCAAGTCAATCAGTTTATAAAGCCAATGACCAAGTCGGCAGCCCAATGTTCTAGTATTATATATTGGGATCCTGTGTTCAATAAAAGCATGCTCATGGTTGTGATGAGAACTTTCCTCCCAATCCCCCACCACCCCCAAAAACATCTCTCTCTCTCTCTCTCTCTCTCTCTCTCTCTCTCTCTAAATAGGTGGGGAAAATTCCAATTTGCCCCTTAGTTATGGTACCATCTCATATTGTGCTCTCTACTACCATATTTTTCACATTGTGCTGTAAAACTATAATTATTACTTTCACAACGCCCCAATAATAACCGTTGTTACAAAATTTGACAAAAAATTGTCTAATTTTGTCCCGCAAACTATGCAATTTTGTTTTCTCTTTATCCAAATACACATATTTTTCATCTAAGAATCACGAACATTTATTTTGGAATAGTGTGAAACTAATTATAATTGATGGTGCAATTTGAGAAATTCAATAGATTAAGAAACAATTACTCAGATAAAATCTTTTGAGGCCAAAGTATGAGAGAATTTATTCCTCATCAATACTCTAATTCTGGCGTGAATGATTTGTCTTTGATCGAACTGACGAGATGATTAATCGAGGTGCGCTTAAATTGACCCGAACTAACCGTTAAAATATAGTCTATCGTCAGCATACCATATCTACTTATAGACGTAAACACCCTTGGGTGAGTCTTTGCCCTTTAACTTTGAATACACTCCCCCAGTCTGCACGTTAGATGACTTTAAAATATTCCATTAACCAATCTGATCCAACTACATTCAATTCTTGCTGCATCTCTTTATGGTAAATAATGGGAATTAAATAAAAAAAAAGTTAATAACACTTTTGTCCCTAAAGTATATATATATTTTAGAGTAATATTATGTAATCTAAATCTGTAATTCAAATTTATATCTCAAATGAAGAAGGACCATTGGATCAGTAGGTCCCATCTCAAATGTTACTGCCATAAGTCTACGACACGCTTCCGTGATTTTTACAACTAAAAGTTATCTCGATTACATATTTTTTTAGATTTAGTACTATAATCCAATTTCGAATACACGTACTTGTCTGTTAAATCATGTGCATAAAATAAACTAGATATCTGTTACCTATGCGGTCAGATTAGGGGGGTTCGAATTGTAATTTCTGAATTCTTTTAATCCGAGTTATTCCGATGGGTTTATTTTTCCTTATTAGTGTATGGTAGGCTGGTAGCTTGTCAAAAATGAGGTGCCTGGGGGTGACAATGAAAGCTTTTTCCATCATTAGTCATGTAGGAAAATTGGAAAAAAAATGAGGGTTTGGTAAGAATAGAAGCACTTCCAAGGAAAACAATGGAGACTGAGAAACTCCACAGTCCACAGACACCAGAATAGTCAACAATCAAAAGGATATATAAAGAAAATGCATAGCTACCTCCAAAGAAACCAGTAATTTTTTTTTTTTTTTATTACATGATGTCCAGACTTGCACGAATTATTCCCTCAAATTCTGAGACCGATCATCTTAGCATGAACTAGTTTAAGGACATGTGATCCCTTGAGTTAGTTTATTTTTTGCATCGTCACCGGTCCGCACACATAGGTAGAAATAGCCTTTTTTTTTTTTTTATCATACTTTTAAAGGAGTACAGGTGCCCCCACCAAACACCAACGATATTGGGTCTATTTGGAGGTGGCTGAAAACTTCAGTATTTTTAGGATTAAAAAAAAAAAAGTCTGATCCGTTTGGATTCGGGTTTAATGGACAATTTTTCCATCAATTTTTTGGACAAAAATAGTTTTCATCAGCACTAAAGAATAGTTGAAAAATGGAGCTTATCCAAGAGTTTTCAAGGAAAAACCAGTTTTTTTGGAAATATTCCAAATGGTTCAAATAACTTTTTTAATTCTAACTTTTTCATCTCATTTTTCAAACATTTTTCGCACCCAAAAAAATCAACTCCAAATGGAACAATGCTATTAAGACTAAATTTATTGATCTAATTTATTAAATTAATTCATTATAATCATTAGATTAACTGTAAACTTTATTAAATATTAAAATTAAATATTAATTTAATAGTTACAATAAAATTACATCATTAAATATATTTTTAAGTCTCAATAATATTACTCGAAGAATTTGAAACTTGAAATTTAAAAATCAAAGAAGAACTCTCACCTTGATTTTATAAATGAAAAAGAAGTAGAATTTTTTTACAATATTCAAGAGAGTCACGCATGGTAGTGGGTAGTTGTAAACTAATAGCAAAGTCTATGGTCAATTATTGTGTGCTTGGGAAAAAGAAGAATTCTTTGTATTAACTCCTCCAGTGAGATTCTAATTACAATTAGTAGAGTAATGCTATGTAACATAAATCTGTAATTTAAATTTACATTCTAAATAGAAGGGATTATTGGATTAGTGGGTCCTATTTAAAAAAGTTGATGGGACCTACTCATTCAATGGTCCCCTTTCATTTGGAATGTAAATTTAGATTACAAATTTGAGTTATATAATATTTTCCCAATTAGTAATAGTAAGCACGATCATCCGAAATTTGTATCTCATCACCTTTTATTATCTTTTTTTCTGCCTCATTATTTAAAAAGTACAAAAGTTATATAAATAATAAAAAACATAGAGAGTTAAAAAAAATTTTAAAAAAAATTAAATGAGGAGTTATAAATTAGTAGAGGGATAGTTATGACATATGCTATAGAAAGAATTTTTTTAAAAACATTTAAATGTGAAATTAAAGCTAGTGGGTGGTTGTTATGCCACATGGTAAAATATAATTGGATTGAATATATTAAAATGGGTGGGACTATTTCTACCTAACAAATCTATATTTTTCACTCCCATTAAACTCTAAATTACAAAACTACAAAACACATTGTTTCTATACTCACTCCACTAATAATTAAGTCAACCACATCCTATATCCACTAGCTAATGATTAAACTAATATCAATCTTTACATTTAGAGTTTCTTTCTACTTGATTATCTAATATAGATCTCTCAAATGATATTCGAGTTAGTATTGGTTTAAAGTTTATTTTATTTTGTTGTACGTATTTTTTTACCAATTTCAATAATTTTCAGTTAAGGTTTGTATATAATATACATAGGGTTAAATACATATATATATATATATACACACACACAAACAAACAAAAACTTAACTTATTGTTTTTTTAAAAACAAAAAAAAAAAAATCACATGAAATGATTAGAATATAAAAAGTATTTAAGTGAAACCTTATTCGTTTTATTGTTAACATTCAAACAATATTTTTTTATATATTTTATTCAGAATCTAGTTGTTGGTATCTTGTCGCATCAATACGTAACTGAGAAGAACTCTTTTAAGATTTTTGTATTTTGGTTAAACATTGCATAAGGTGGGATTTAGTTATTAATGATGTGAGTATAGAATAAAGTAAACTTGCTCACTAATTGAGTGGAAATAACATGGGGGTGGACTTGGTAGTTTTATAATTGAGACTTTAATAGGGGTGACAAAAAGATATTTGTAAGTTGAGAATAGCCCCACCCTATTAAAATAAATCTAAAATTTTAAGAATTAGGGGTGGTAAACGATTTGAGTTACTTGGGCTCAACTTGAATTCGGCTTATTTTGACCTCTACTCGGGTTAGAAAACGAGCCGAATTTGAACAATTTTTTAAACTCGTTTAAAAAACAAATCTTATAAGTTTTGCTCGTTTTGAGCTCGACTTCAAAAAGTTCGACTTGTTTATATATAAAATAATTGAGTTACTTGAATTTGATTCGTTTTGGCCTTGACTTGAGTTTGTTCATTTAGAAAACAAGTCGAATTTGAACATTTTTTTAGACTAGTTATGAAATTTGAGCTTGTTAAGCTCGAATTGGAACTCGTTTTGGGCTCAACTTGAACTTCTTCATTTAGAAAACAAGTTGAGGTTTAACATTTTTTTAGACTGGTTATGAAATCTGAGCTGGTTAGGCTCAAACTTGAACTTGAACTCGTTTGTTCAATATATTAGTTTTACACTTTTAACCGTGGAAATTAAATTCGAATACCACTGTTTTTTTCAATTTTGTGGGTAAATTGTTAGGCCTATCATTTGCGCAGGGGGGGTAAAGATGTTTTTGTGTGAGTCGGGTTTGTATTAAAAAATATTTCATTCATGATTTATTTAGTAATTTATGTTTAATAAATTATGTCATATTAGGTTTGTGTCGTATATAAATAAATAAGTTATATCCTATATTTTTTTTTAATTTATTTATATTTTAAATTTATTTATTAATAATATTATGTCAAGTCCATTTATTTCGTGTTTATATCGGGTTAACGGGTCTGAGCCTGGAAATAGCAAACCCATAAAATAAGACCCAACCAAAATTCAATTTGCCATTCGAGAGTTCGGATTGCCAGCAGTTTTCGAGATCTCTCTTTGTCTCTCTTTCTTTCTCTGTTTCTCTCAGTAACACAGAAGCAATAATGGGGTTCTTTTCGTTCCTTGGAAGGGTCCTCTTCGCTTCTCTCTTCATCCTATCTGCTTGGCAAATGTAAGCAGCTCCCCGAGTCTCTCTCTCTCTCACTATCACACACACACACAGATCTGATATGTATCCTAGCGTTCCGTATGTATATTGTATATCCTACACGATGTCTATAGTTAGATCTAGCTCTTGTAGCTATAACTGAATCATCTGCTTCACTGCTTATTAATGATTTTCTTGAATGTTTTCTGTTCTTTTTTTGATTGCCGAGAAAGCTAAGGAGAAGAATAGAAAATTGGGGTTTCTTTGTACCTTAACTACACTGAATTTGTTGTATTGATTTTTAGTTAACTGGAAAATTTATGGATTTTTCTGATAATTATTAGTAGCTAATCATGGGGCGATTACGGTTAAGATATTCGCATTTTGGACCTGTGTTTAGGTTTTTTATTCAATGTAACGATTTTTACGTTGACTTTGAGGGAACAGTCCAAATTTTTTCATTTGAGTTGCAAAGGAGCAAATATTTATTTGAATGGCTGACCCTAGTCCCTAACAACCCCCACTTCACTAGTCTCAAGTCACAAACCACTTCTTTTTTATTATTGGGTGTTTTTTTTTTTTTTTTTTTTTATGAATTGAAGCTGAAAATTGACTGGGCACCATTCGGGCTTGGATTTTGGGCAACTCCACAAAGGAATGCAGTTAAAGGTTGAACTATGTTTCTAAAAAGAGCGGTATTGCTAGTGCGATATTGGATTGCTTATCCAGCATAAACGGAAGTATCATATTTGTAGTAAATAGTAGAGCTGTTGCCAAAGTACTTTAGTCAGTTCTCCTTTCCTCTTTGTTGACTTTTGTGGTGCATATTGTCTGATAATTGATTAATACTGGCAATTATTAGTTTCAGAGGACGTATAGAGATTACTTTTATATAGAGGGCACTGTTGCCAAAGTACATTCCTTATGGCAAGTGGTAGCTCCTTGTTCTTATCCTCATTTAGGGATTGAATCACCAGTTATGTCCAATTGAATTGGAAAGTCCTGTTGGTGCCATGGTTCTATGTGCATCGCACAATAGACCCCAACCCCATCAGAAAAGCCATTCTTCCTCTTGTGTGTTTCCAAAATTCATGGGCTGTATTATGGCAATCTCTAGTAGTCAAGTTCAAAGATAGATCCCATTGAAACTCTAGCAATCACGCTGCCCATTGGTCCACAATTTCCATCTTTGATATTTACACAAACCTCATCAGTTGGATTGTGGAAATCTCCAGTAGTCATGCCAAATCTAACACAATTACTACTGTTGACATTTTTGCCAAAGCTTTGTCTTTTTCCCTTTGTATAGATGCGTCCATCTTGTTGTATTATAAAAGCAAATACCAAACATCAATGAATGAGTGAGAGTAAATTTTTATTCAAGGACATTAAGTGGCAGAATTCTTTAGGCTGTGTCATAGTATATATTCAAGCAACATCTAAGGATTTAAGAACCTTGTCGAACTATATTTAGAGTAGATAGGGGTAGTAATAGCAAGCTCACTTTGGTTTAGCTTTGATGTTTATGAACCTTAATCTTCTGTTTTAACTGGAGTGGGAATGATGGAAGCCATTTTGTTTTCTAATATTTTATTGCTCTAAGACAGAAAGATATATGGCATTGCCCTCAATATATTTGTTTTGAGATCTTTGTGAGCTCAGTTTCGTATATTCTAAATTGTTTAGCCTGACTTGTTAGTGTGTTGTTCACACTACCCATCTTATTTAGCCCCCCCCCCCCCCCCCCCCCTTTCTTTTCTTGTCCTTTTATAAAATTCTTCCGCATAAGAGAACACATTTTTTTCAACATAGTTAAGTATTTGTACTAAGTTTGATTAAATTGAAGCCTTTGTTTTCTTTGGTCCATTTACATAAAATCCAAGATTCGCATATTTTTTGTGTGCCTACCCTTTTAAATAATCAACTTCTTTATTGATCTACCAAATTGAGTGCAAGAGTGTAATGGGGGTGGCATTATATACCAGCACTTGTAATTGTTCTACTGTAAAATCAATTTCTTTTATTGAAGCATTTCTACGAAACATGTCGAACACGTCACATTTTTCTGTGGGTGTTTCATTGTCTTTGTATGGGTGTGATGGGATGACAAATGGTGATGAATTATTTTGGATAGAATTGATTCATCTTTGCAATAGTGTTGCCGGAGATAATCTTGATGTTGATGCCAGAACAGTTTTGTGGCATGTGTGTTGGCCTTATTGATGGATATCTGAAAAACGTCCTACATTACTTATTTGTTTTTTTTTTTTTTTGGCCTCTTCTTCAGGGAGTAGTGCTTTTGTCAATTACATTTTTCAAAAGGAGAAAGATATTATCTTCTGATTTGTTTGTTGGTTTTAGATATGAATCCACTGGAAAGTTTTCACCCTCTCTCTCTCACCCCTGAAAGAAGCTAAAAAATGGTATCAAGTTTAGTCCTCATTAATGGACTCTATAAGGGGTAGATTGAGTACAGACAGGTTGCCTTCAGGTTAGAACCCACAATGTAAAGGTCATTAGACCGAACTTTAGCCATTAACCTAGTAGTCCCCCTTGTCGTCCTAAAAGAAACTATCAACTATTCTTATTGTTCATTTGTTCTATTGATGTGATCAATTATTACATTTCTTTCTTCACATATATTGACATACGTGGCTTGAGCAGAAAGGCAAAATCCATGATAAATATTTCTTAAGAAATATCTTTACAAAGTTGAGATTGCTTGGGAAAGATCTTGAGAGAGAACCAAGATTATCTTTATACTAATTGACGTTGTAGAGCACAATGGTCTTATATCTGTGACTCTTTCGTAGATGAAATATATACTCTGATGTGTGTCGGACAAAATTTTTTAGGGAAGAAGTACAAAACCAATGGATTGGGCACGTCTTTATCTGGTGAAAATACATGGCTTTTATCCCTCTTGGTTTACTCAGTGGCATTCGGTAGGTGTCTGGTTTAATACCCATAGCACAGGGTATTCATTTAATGAATCCTTCATACTTGTGCTTTGATGATTGTCATCCCTTTGGCTTGCCCACATATTGTACAGGGCCTTAATTCACATAAAAAAATAGTTGCTCGTGGGCCAAACTGCTAGTTTCTCTCATCTTGCGCACTAGTTGCACTTGATGTGTAAGGTTGTTACAGGACTCTGAATGTGATTCTTGGGACTTAGAAACAAATCATTGTTGAAAATACTTACATAATTTAGTATCTATGTTTTATTCTTTTGAGCTTTCGAAATCCATGATCATTAGTTTTTGTTGGTGAAATTTGTGTTCTGTAGTTTATTTCATATGTTTCTGCGTAGGTTCAATGACTTCGGTGGTGATGGTGGGCCTGCAGCAAAGGAAATAGCTCCTAAACTAGTTGTTGTCCAGAAATTTCTAACCTCTAAGTTTGGGAAAGAGGGACTGAATATTGACGTAAGGCTCTGATATGTTTATTAGTTTTCTTGCCGTTCGCCTTAATAAATTGGAATTTTTTCATTGTGGTTGTGTGTAATTATTTTGTAACTTGGACATGTTTTATTCAGGTCAAGCATTGGGTTGCGGCCTCTATTGCTTTCAAAGGGCTTGGTGGCCTTCTATTTGTATTTGGCAGCTCCGTTGGGGCTTTTCTACTGGTCAGAACTTCTGACCACCTGTATTTTCTATACGTTTTTGCCTTTTGATGATGCATTTGGGATAACAATGTAGTTTTTTTTTTTCTTTTTTTTGCTGCCTATTTGATCATCTATCCTCATTCTTTTTTGATCTCCCCTTCTTCTCAATTTTGTAGCTTTATTACTTGGCGTATACCACTCCACTTCTGCATGACTTCTATAACTACAACTATGATGAGCCACAATTTTTTGTACTCTTACAAGAGTTCCTGCAGGTTTGTTTGATTTTTAATAATTTTTGCCAGCTTGCTTGTGTATTATGCATACGCCCTTTGGTTAACTAGATCCTCATTTATTGGCAGTGCATGGCACTTTTTGGTGCATTGCTTTTTTTCCTTGGGATGAAGAACTCAATTCAAAGGAAACAACTCAAAAGGAAGACTGTCAAAGCAAAGACGTCTTAGGTTTATTGAAGAATAAAGAACAGATTGTCTTAGGGTGCTTGAGGAGCAAGATTTATATGATATTTTATGCTGTAGTTCTTTTTTCTTTTACCGGAATTTTGAACCCCACGAGTTGCATTGATAAGCCCTTATTCTGGGATGAGAATTTTTACTTCAACAAGAACATGATCGTGTATGTTTATTTATCTCAAAACTTTGTATTTAATGCGAAAGTTGTAACTGGGCTCAGCTGGTTTGCGTTAAGCATTTGTTGATTCATAGAAACTCGATGCTCATGGATATGCATGAATCATAATAGAGTGTTAGGGTTTTTTTTTTATGTGGTTGTTTGTTGGTGATGGATGTGATGTCCCTCGCATGTAAGGAGCTTCCAGGTTCAGATCCTGATTAAGAACTTGCTCATACGCTGCTGAGTTGAAGAAATCGGCCAAATGAACAGAACCAACCACTGTGAGTGATTGACAGGTCTACCAACTCAGAGTTAATGCTCCCCGATAAGTGGAAGAGGACTCTGTTTTTTTTTTTTTCTTCATATTTTGTAGCAGGAAATGTATGATTGGAACCCTGATTTCCGTTCCTCGAGAATCATGTCTCGACGATTAGGCTAAACAACAGAGGCAGAGGCAGAGGCAGAGGCGGAGGCAGATTTCCTAGCTGGTAAACTCTCAGACTGGTCCTCTATTTACCTGTCGATATGAAGAAGTTGATCCTCAGAATTAATAATGTCGGGAATCTCGTGTATTAGGTTATTTTTATGTTAATATTGTACAGTATTGTACATCGCATTGTGGGGTGATTCAATCCTGCATCAACTATTTTTTCTCAACTTTAACATTGTGGTTAGACTATTTATGAACTAGCTGGTCTTCCTCTCAAATCTCATTTTTTCATTGAATGGTAGAGTGAATTCTAAAGCTCATTATTCTGATTGTAAAGCGGAACGAAAGAAGAGTGAGAATAAGCACAACCAACCCCACTAGCAGCTCGCGTTTTCAACCCGAAAGGAATTAAAAATGAAAGAAGAATATACGTGCACGATGGAGTGGAGTGACTATCCTTAATCTCCTCTTCCCTATCTCTCCCTTTTTTGCCTTCAGTTATTACCGGCTAACATTAGATTTATTTGAAAACAACCAAGGTGGTGTTCATTCAATCAAATCTTTTATACCAGCTAATTACTATCTTTGGAAAGAAAGGAAAGAATTGATCCCTGCATTCCTTCCTTTCCACTGATTCTTGAAAGCTATCAATCCCCCGCTTTTTCCATATTCATCCTCCCTCTTGCATAGATTTTGCATTAGATGATGAGTACATGCGAAAACTTTTTCTTTTACTGGCCCCCAATAGATAGGTTATGAGATTGAGTTGAAAGCCTACCAATGCATAAGGGTTCTGATTTGAGCAAAAGTCCAAACGGGGAGGTGATAATATCTTGATCGAAAGTTTTACAGTTCTGAATAATGAGAATTTTTTTTTGAAATTCGATCAAATCGATCGAGAATCTCATCATCTGTGAGGTGGCCCAACCGATTGATTGAGTTGGGGGTTGGACGTCCATGTCATAGAACCTTTCTTTAGCCAATAATCCCATTATTGATCTTTGATAAACATCTTTCGGTTCTCAATCTTATCCGACGAACAACTTTAGGTCTTTATTTTCTGTCCTATACTTCCTTGCAAATTCCCATTTTTTTGCAATTGAAAGGGAAAAGAGAAATTGTACTTCACTTGTTTACGGGACTAGTGTCAAAGAAAAGTATTGGTCATTATCTCATTTCTTTTTAAAGTCAGGAATGTAGGGCCGAGTAAAAAACTATAGAAATTGTATGTTACTCCCCTAAATTCCCCTTGGGGAGGTTGCTACTATGAGACAACTTGGTTTGGTTATATTATAAGTGACCATTGCAACTTACAGTGACTTCGAGGGAAAGACTCGAAAGTCAGATCAATGTCGGAATCTTAATCGCATACGATCCAATCACTTCTTATAAATAGGCTGATAAGACAAGAAGACAATGATTATTTTGTAAATCCAAGAGAGAACATCGCAATATTGTGTGGGAAGGGAGATGATACCATTTGTTACAAAATTTTAGTAGGGGCATTAATTCGTGTCATGTTATATGACTCGCGTATCGGATATTTTTGTGTTGTGTTCCAACGAAAAAAAAATCTATTTAGCGTGTTCTAAATGTCTAACATTAATTTAGACCATTTATTATATATATTTAACAATCGTGTCAATTTTAGAATCGTGTCGTATCGGGTTCGTGTTGACGGGTCAAAGTTGACACCCTTAATTTTTAGCATATAATTTATAAAAAACAAGGATATTCAAGAACTAAAAAACAAATATAGAAAATCAAAACATAATTAACCGATGCTTAATAAGCCTATCTTTATTATATTGGTTAAATAACTTTTATTGTTGTGAAAAAAAAATAGTTTATAGATTTTTTTGTTCTATTTTTATTTTTTATTTTTGGTGGGTTTGGGCTTTAGAATAATGTTCAATCAAGGAGTTTCACAAAGAGCCTGCTCTAGTCTTCTTCAACGCCAAGGTCATAATAGTTCGCTATGGTGAGAGAACTACTCTCTCTCTCTCTCTCTCTCTCTCTCTCTCTCTCAACTAAACCTCCTTCTCTCTCTCTCTCTCATCAAAATCAACAAGTGTTTCTTGCAATGCAGGATTACCTCAAAACAGTGGTTCCCTCTCATCTCCTTGCCGAACGAGGCTCCAATCTTGTCGTCATCAACCCAGGTTCCACCCGTACCCTAACTCTCTCTCTCTCTCTCTCACACACACACACACACACACACAGAGCATATATGTGGAACTGTGTATATGCATTGTTATTCGTACATATTATGGGTGCCTCAGGTTCTGCAAATATTAGAATTGGACTAGCTCAGCAAGACAATCCATTGAACATCCCTCATTGCATTGCTCGACGCACTACCCAAGTGCCAAAGAGAAATGTGCAAGACCAGGTAATCTTTTGAGATTCCCTTAATTTGAATTGAAAGGTTCTTTCTTCTTTTCATTTATAGTCAATTAATATGTTTTTTTGATGGAAATTTGATATGGGTTCTTCCAGATGCTTAATTCTCAGGTTACCACAGCTCAACACATGGAGCGTGAGAAGGCCTATGATATTGTAAGTGAATGTGAGGTTTTGCTAGTGGAGTTAAATATTTTATTGCCATGATTCGTGGTAATTTGTGCTTATATATTTGTTTATTAGATTGCATCGTTGTTGAAGATTCCATTCCTAGATGAGGAGGTTGCAAACAACTCTTTTCCGCGGAAGGTACAGAAAGCGTTTGATGAAGTTGATATTTTTTGTGGAATTTTGAGTGTATTCTTTTCAATTTATATTGTGTTCTGTTCTGTTTCCTGAAGAATCCAATGTTTAGAGATGCAAGGCCTTTCTTCATTGCTAAGCAGTACCTAACACAAATACTAGGGTTGCAGAGTTATAGTGTAATGGAAAGCTTAGATTTTGGTGGGTATTAAAAGAGCATCATCTAAGAATTAGTGTCTTGGACTAGTGGCAAACGTGCCGTTAATATGGAGCGGACACCAGGGTTTGAAGCTCAGCATGTGTGGAGTGGGTAAATGTTTGATTCTCAATGCTAATAATAAGAATGATGAAAAAAGAAGTGCACCCATCTTGGATTTTGCTGTCTCATTCTTTACTCTTTAGGCTATATTACTTTAAGGATAAGTTCAAAACACGTCAATATATTTGGACAACAAGTGCTGCTGAAGCCAATTATTTGTTTGTCACCTTTTTAGTCCAGAATGTGCTGCTGTACTTGAGAAGTTGCCCACTGAGTTAGTAGCATGATATTTGTCATTGAGAAGCTCCACTTATGTGACCAGTAAGCAAGAGTTATTCTGTATTATATGTTTCTGAAACGTGCTTACTGCTAGTTTCCACTTTATACATTAGTTTTGTCTTTATATGTTGCGAGGATCTGACTGTGATAAGCTCTTGTTACTATCAGATTGTATGTTCATATAGTGGTTTGATGCAATGGAGTTCTTGATAAAGATGAGCTTATTAGGTTTGTTGGGTTATTATATTATTTAATTAGGTTACTAACAACGGTCACAAATATATTTGTAGATGGGTCGTGTTGATGCATATCCTCCGCAGAATAATAGGAAAGAGTCAACCTTCGCTTGGACGGATGTATTGGAGAAAAACACCAATCCATCTTTGGCCTTGGGTAATGGAAAATTTGTTTGCTCTTACATCTTCAGTTTGCTTACAAAATTCTGATTGTTCTTTGTGGTGTGGTGACTACTACTTACTGGCATTTTTCGACATTGGCTAATTTTTTTTGTATAATTATTTTCCTCAATAAGTTGACTTGTCCCTACACTTTTACTGAGCATGTTACATGAGACATAGTCATCAATAAGTTGCATGCATGATAAATATGTAATAACAAATGCCAGCAGCTCAGTGCATAAGGTTTCCACCATTGTGGGCTCTTGGGAGGTTCAAATATACGCAACCTTGCCTCTACATACAAAGTGGTTGGTTCCATGGTGTAAACTCATCATGTCAGAAAGCAACATTACTATTGCCCTAATGTGCAATAAATATGGATAAATAATAATATTGTTGGTGAGAAGCAATACATAATGCCTGTATGAAAATCTTCTCGACAACATGCTATTGACATGAAACTCATGTTATCTAAACAAGTTTCTTTCTTCCCCATCGAAAAATTGTTCTTCTTGCAGTGACCATATGAAACTTCGAATCTATTCCCTCTATACATTTGGGGGTGCCTAATGATGATTGCATTAACAAATATTGGAATGCACATGCATACTATGCCCTTGAAAACTATTTTAAAACTTGATGATTGTAAGTTTGAATATGGAACCGGAAGATGCACTGACAAATCACATGAACTGTGAGTCGTGCCTACAGAATAGAAGTTTTGCTAGAACTTTTACTGTTTTTTCCCCAAGCAAAAGCAACAAAGTTGTTCATAACTTTTGGGCAATGTTTAATTGGCAATGCACAGCTGGAAAAGAGGCTAGCGGTGTGGTAGCATTCCCCTAACGGATGATTTCTTAGGCTTGTTCAGTTTAGGCGTTGATAGAAGGCTAGAGTTACATTAGCCAAAGGGGGTTTGCTGGGATGGAATCCCTAAATTTGTGCAGGCAATTTCCTTGGCCCAGAAGTCTAGATTTGACAGGCATTTTCGGTATTGCAAGCTGAAGTTGGTTGATGCCTTTCTTGATCTCTATACAGTGTTGGTTTGTGGAGGTTGATGGGACTCGGTTATAGAGTATTATGCTGTAAATGGACTAGTCTACATGCGATATTTCTATGGAAAAAGAGCAATCATGAAGTCTTTTCCTTGGACGGTACTTGGAGGAGTAGGGTTCCCTTGATGATGGTCTTTTCACAATGGACAAACAACTTTGGGGTGCCATTCTTATTATTGGCAATTGCAAGTGAAGAGGTAACTTTTCTTGCCTACTGGTATTGTACATGCAAAGAGGCAGAGGAGACAGTAAACCCTTACCTTTGCTCTGTAGGATGGAGGGAATTGTGGATTTCACTGTCCTCTTTGTTTAATATAAGTGTGGTTATTACCGGTGGAGACCTTATTATTCACAGGAGAGTTCGAAAGCCTGGGATGCTATTGTATCTAGTGTTGTTTTATGGAAGAAGAGAATTAGGGGCCTTCTGACGATTGATGGAGTGACGGTGTTGAGCTTCCAATTACATGTCTCATGCAAATACTTTTGAACATTTTTTTGGTATAGAAGTGCTAGCCCTGGGACAAAGTGACTCTTTTATAGAGTTTTGAGTGGTGCTATTTCTTTTTCATTTATGCATCATTTGATACGCATGTGAACCATTCAGACAAAATGTTTAGATCCAGCATTTGGTACAGAGCATTAGTTGAGAGCATAATTTCATGAATTCAGAAATTGCTGCCCCAATTGGTATTTATGGGCCATTTTGGAAGCTTTTTTATTCTCCTCAAGATCTTTGGCCACCTCAATGGGTGCAGCATGCCCAGCCTTTCAATAAGTATGTGGAAAGGTGTCTTCAACATTCAATCTTTATTTTTGCCACTCCTGACAATTCTTATATGTGGCCATATTGTCCTCGTTGGAGTGAAAGGCATCCATGCTATGACTAAATGAGAAACCTTTGAAGCCTTTGAATACACACTGTTAGGCAAGTTAAAACGTGTATGTCAACACAGGTGCATGATAACTCAACCATTTTGAATTTTTATCTCTGTTAGAATTCTTTATTTTGGGGCGTCTACATCTTATATCCATACCCATTATCAGACTTCCAAAGAAGTAACAATAGGGCCCGCAAAAGATGGATGGACGGAATATTAGAATATTTGGACCTGTGTGTGTAGTTATGTTGGAAATCAAAGTGACTTTATAATAGTGGTATGAGACAGTTTACCACACCCACTATTCAAGGCTACACTTAGTTTGTCTTCAGGTATGGAGATTATTGATGACCTGCATATTGCAATCAACACTTGTGGGAATATTCATCATTCTAGAACCCACTTTTTTGTAGCCATGCCATCTATTGAGGTCTACATATCTGTATGGCAGGAGCCACAACTCTAGAAGGAATGCCATGGCTAGCCTAGTTGCACAAGAATCTAATTATTTTTTTTGCGAGTGCCCACTTGTACTTGCCATATAAGAACATCCATTACTTTGTACTCGAGTTCCTAACCATCTAGTGATAATTACTAAACAAGCAAATTGGTTTGTTGTTGCCATGGTTGATACTGGAAAAGTTGCATTGACAACATTTCTTTTAATTTATTGTTAAAAGAGGCTTCACCCTTTTGTCTTGAGTTTCAGCTTATCTGAGCTTGTAGCTCCTATTGTTCCTACTGTTTATTCGACCTGGGTGCAGAAAAATTTTATGTGAACCACCACAGGGCATGGTTATAATATGTTGTTAGGAAGGCTGTACAGAGTGAGATTTTCTTGTATGTTGTATCGATGTTGCTGCCTACTTGATCTGTCAAGATTATTTTAATAGTTGTGTATGTAAATGCTTTGCAACTTGATGTTTATTTTTCAGAGGACGCAATTACTTTGGATTATTTGAGTAATAGTCTTAATTTTAGCAGAAAATCCAGTAAATAAAGGTGGAACAAGTGAGTCCCCCAACCAACAGGAAGGTACTGCAAGTAGGGAGCTTGCTTCAAGTGAATGGAAATATAGAGAGTATATTTGTGGTGAGGAAGCACTAAAAATATCCCCCACTGAGCCATATTGCTTATGCCGTCCCATCCGCAGAGGTCATCTCAATATTTCTCAACATTATCCTATGCAGCAGGTACTATTGATTAGGTCCCCATTCATGAGAAGGAGATCACCTGCAATTATGCAAGCACTATTTTATCAAAATGGGGAAAAAAATCATATTATCAGGTGCTGCAAGTTAGCCATACAAGGCATCAAATATTTTATTCCTGCAGAATTCATTTTCACCATTCTGTAGGAATTATGCAAAAGTTTTTATTATGTCAGGATTATTCATGAAATTGAAGAGACTAGATTATTTATGAAATTGAAGGGACAAACTCAATATACATATTTGGGTTAGAGCAATTGTTTTAGCAGGAATTTTGTGGAAAATTTATAGGACACACCGTGTTTTAGATTTACTAAGAAGCCAACCTCTTAATGTGCACTTTGCTCATTTTTCAGGTCTTTGAAGACCTGCATGCTATTTGGGACTGGATTTTGATTGATAAACTGCATATACCTCACAGTGAAAGAAATATGTATTCTGCTATTCTTGTTGTGCCAGAAACATTTGATAATCGTGGTAAGTAGATGCTATAGTGCTCATTTTTCACTTCCTCGTGTTGATTTAGGACAATCATTTTTAACCTCCTGGAGTTGATTCATGACAAATGACCTGCTTGGCTGGAAACATCATCTGTATTTTCACTATGGCTTGCCTTCCTGGCCAACTGGCACCCATACACATTCTATAATAACTGATTCCTCAATGGCTGCGGAGTTGGAGGACATAATGTATGCATTGTCAGTTTTGATTATGAAATATTCTGGAACGTTAGAATTCTGATTCTGAAACACTGGAATTGCAATTCCAAAACACGTAAATTTCTTTGAATAACTAATTTGTTTTAGTTTTTGCTGAATCTAAAATGTTTCCGTCGTTTCGTCCGAGACTAAACAATTTTATCATTGTTACTATCTTTACTTTAAAATCAGTGACCTACCATAGGCTAGACCATTAAAAGACTTGATCATGCCTCAACTTTGATCATCATTGCGTTGCACAGATGAAGAATGTGGAGGGTTGTTAAAACCAAATGAGACTAGGAGTTTGGGAATTAGAAGCATTCATGTATTTGATTTATTTGCTCTCCATATTTTTGCCTTGCTTAATGGGAATTTATGCTCAGGCTTCTCTTTCTCTATTATCCATCTTTGCTGATAGTGTTTTGTCTACAGAATTGTTTTTGTGGATATATATAAAATTAAGGTGTAGCTCTTTACTACAGTGACACAACTCAAAATTTGGTTTCTTGTTATGAGCAGAAATAAAGGAAATGCTGTCTATTGTATTGCGGGACTTGCGCTTTAGCTCAGCTGTAGTACACCAGGTGGCTATTCCCCTTTTCTAAAATGATTGTATTTCTTGATGTGGAAATGTTCAACTCTTTATCCAGAGGATAGTATACACGCAACTAACACTAAAGGTTTGCAAGTAAAAATGAGTCAAAATTCGAGAAATTATTGATCCCAGTCTTCTGTGGAGAAAGATCAGGTGAAAATTGTTACCGTTAAACATCAGAATTTTAATGCTGAAGCGCTGTCAATAACACCAAAGCATTAGAAAATTTCTATAATTTGGAAAAATTAGAACTTATTAATTGCTGTGCGAAGCAAAGACAGGCACAGCAAGTAGTCCACCATTCCTCCAGGGAGGATGTTATCAGTATTCTTGGGTTAATTGCACCAAAGATTTGCAATTAAATGTAGAATTCTTCAAAAGTTTTAAAATAACTTATCCAAATTTTCTTCTACAGGAAGACTAGGTAAAAAATTTATCTTTATTGTCGACTAAATAAAATTTTATAATCTGGAAACTCAATTTAGTATATTGATAAACACCATGCCCTTAGCACAGGGGTTGTCATCTCTCTGGGGTGAGGATGATTTGAATATTTCAGGGTAAGGGCAGGTAAAGTAGCTGGCGATGCAGATTTTAGGTAAGATTAGGTTTTGATAGTTCTGCCTGCTCCACACAAATTGTGCAGATTACAACAGCATTTAACATAGCAGTAGTGACATTAAGGGAGACTTGCAATTTTAAGGAGGTGAGGCCTCTGGTCGTTTTCTAGTCATTCCGAAGAAGTGTGGTCCAGAAGAACCAAGTGTCTGCTCAACAGAGAAAATAATTGTATATCAGAGAGAAAAACGGATAAAGCAATAATAGATAAGATGCAGGGATAAATCTACATAATAAATAGAAACAAGAAAAACAAGGCAGAAAATCTCAGCGAAGATAAAATTCTCGTCAATCCTTTGTCATGTCGTAGAAGAAATGGAAACTGGAGAGGAGAACTGTAGGCCAAAATTCCATAACAAACGATTTGTAAGAATACAATTTTGGTTGTAATAAAATATCCAGGAGAATACTTTCTATTAAAGTTCTTTATTTTAACAACGGAAATTTCAATTTCTTAATTTAAAAAGTTGTTCAGATTATTTGTTTCTGAGAGCAGTGAAGCACATGCGAAACAGTGAAGACTTTTGATTATGTACTCAATTTTCTTCTCTAACTATAGTTTTACCCCTCTTTAACTCGACTAGAAAAGCCTCCATTCTCTAGGTTATCCCCCATCCTATTTTTATTGCACCCATGTTTCCGTTGCTGGCTAGATAATGCAACCTTTTTCTCTCTTTTTTTTTTCTCTCTGTTTTGTTCCATGATTCCATCATTTATAATTTGTAGAACCAAAGGCGCTTATATTGGTATATTCCGCTAACTTGTCTCCTGCATCTGATACACTCCCCCACTCTGCGACCAAAACTGAAAGGTTAGAATGTGAGGGAGGCTTGAGGTCGGGGGTGGGGGAAGGAAGGATGAAAGGACCTGTTTCTTTATTCTAGTCTCTCTTTCTCTCTGCACAGTATTCTGTCTCAAGTATCTTCAAATAACATGAAACAAGGTTCGCTGATGATTTTTGAAAGAGTGATTTCCTAACTGCTACAGTGCCTTTATATTTTGGCTACCCTTGATTGTGAGCTTAGTGGTAATCGTTGAACTAACATCACTACTCCTAGCTCCTAGGATGAAGGACAGTTTTCTTTGTTTCTTAGTCTTAGCAGCTTAGTCTTTTTAGTTTAACTGGTGATTATTTGATTGTCTATATGAAAATGATGTTCGTACCATAGGATAAGAAATGAGTAATTATCTAGAAGAAATCATAATGTATAAAATCAGAACGATTTATCAAACAAACTTGCAGAGCATTCAGGCTGGGAAAGATAGGGGAGGCCTTCATTCTGTTTAGTACTGGGTTTTCTGTAAACTACCTGTTGAACCTCTCCCCTATGCCTTAATATAAAATCTCCTTCATCAACCTGTATTTCTAGCTTTGTGTTCTATTACTTTACTTTTTGTTTGCTCAACGTGGAATTGCTTTCAGAAATTTCCTTATGATATCTTTTTCTTTTGTTACCTTGTGGATTATCTGTTATCTTGCTATAGAACCATTTGAATTTCTCCTCTAGGACAAAATGTTTATGTCATAACTTGTTGATCCAGGAAGGTCTTGCTGCTGTTTTTGGAAATGGATTATCAACAGCTTGCGTTGTGAATATGGGTGCTCAGGTGACTTCAGTTATATGCATTGAGGTAATATTTATGTTCTGCCTATTTCTTATAAACAATTCTGACCTTGCTGTATGGGAAGTTTAGCATATCATACTGGCGCTGACACAAATGCCTGATGCATTGATTGGATATTATCCTTGGTGTAGTTTTTTTTTTTTTTTGGCATTTGGTGAAGCAAAAATGATAAACAATCAAGGTCATGCTTAATGTTCAACTTAAAAGTACTCATTTGTGAATTAGAGGAAGACGATCTTCGTGGAAATCAAAATAGGGTTCAACATTTTTCTCACCACCATATTTACCCTATCCAACATAACTACCATATATTTTGATAGGAAACATAACTGAACTGTATTAGTAAAAATACCATGGCCAACCAAACTGCCAGTTTGCTACCACTATACATCATTGACATGATTGCTGCCATCATCAATGTTATCAAAGGTATTACAACATAACCAAAAGCTACACAACGACCTCAATATCACCAAAACTACCATCACCTCCCATCTAACTTCACCGCTATCATTGGCATTGTTCGGAGCATTAGCAGTTTTTCACTCCCCTGTGATTGCTGTTTCCTCTCATTCTTGGTTGCCATCACTACTCCATCATTGCCATTACCTCCACCAGTTGCTTCACTAGGGCCATTACCACCTTCCTGATACCGCAATCATGAGTGGAGTGCGACTAATCATTTACACATCCATCTCTGCTGCTATGCTTCACTGTCATCACAGGCACCACACCTCGCGTGCTTATCTGTTTGAAGTGTAATTTCTGTTGCTTAACATTGGTTTACTTCTGGCATTTAGTGAAGAGCAAAAGGAAAATAGAACTAGAACTTTGTTCTTGACTTTTGAGAGATCTTTTATATCAAGTTAAATGTTTGCCAAATAGTAGAAAACTAAGCCTCAAAATTTAGCTTGATCATCTCATATGTGGATAAATTCTTTGTTTGTGTTCAGGATGGAGTGGCTCTACCTACTACACAGATTTCTCTACGTTTTGGTGGAGAGGTTTGGATTCTGGTTTCATATTTCAACTATTTCTATAATTTACGACTGAGGAAAACACTAGATATTTAAAGTCTGTATTTACATGCTTAATACTTGAATTTGGTTGTATTTACGGGGTAAAATAAGTACTTATCTTCTGTTGTCGTTCATCTATGCTTGTTGTCAAGTCTTTTAGTTGAGCCCTGCATTAACACAAACTAGACTAAAGTTAAAAGTTATATTGAAGCTAGTTTAGCTTGAGAACTTTTATGTTGATGTGTTGCTTCCATTAGGAAAATACTTGTCTTTTATTCATGTCAGTGGTTCAAAAGTATAGAATCTTGTATTTTCCTTATTAGTTTACACAATCGTTCTTGTAGTTTTGATCATGTTGCTTGCATTTTTACTCTTAATGACATGCATTTGCCTATCAGCTTGACTCGGCTACATAAATGTTGTTTTTCTCTGTTTTTGGGATCAACTGGGTCATATGCCTTGCATAAGCAGCATGTTTGGGGTAGCTGGAAGCACCAGGGTCAGAGGGAAATTCAGAGACGTATGGCAAGCAGCACCATGGCGCTGCTTGTGGTTTACACCAAAAAAAAGGAATACTCATTCATCCAAAGTGGTGGAAGTGCCCACGAGGTTAAAGCGTACTCTAGTGAGCTCATGTGTATATGGCTTATTGGGAGGTTCAATTCTGTCTGATATTCGTTTATTGACATTTTGAGAGAGATGGAAGTTCTAAAATTTTTGTTGTTTTGTGTAAAGTCCCTCTGTACGAGTTGTGTCCACGTTAGAATCCTTGGAGAGCTATGGAAGTAAATTCGAAAAGTTTTGGGATTTTGTGTAAAATACTTGTGCACAGTTGTTGTCCTCTTTGGAACCTTCAATTTAGTTTATCTATTTTAAAAAGTAACAAAGGTGCATAGTGGTGTTTCATAGTTCTAATTTTTAGGCCCAATGTATGCCGCCAACTTCAGCTTTATTTCAACTCATGTCTTTTTTGACCATATCCTCTTTATTGCCTTCAACCTGAATTACAAGGATGGTGTTGAGGACATGAACTACCAGCATGAAATGGAGGGAATGAAGATCCATTAGTAAAGATCTTGTGAAGCTTTAAAATGCCCCTAGGTGCTCTCTTAAATAGAGTTGATAAGATTGAAGGGAAAAATTTTCTTGTTCTTCCTCCATTTCTGACAAAAGCCAATTATATCTGACACATGGTGCTGAGAAGCTCAAGTGAACATCTTTTTTTTTAATCTCTGTGACCTCAATTTGCCTCCTGATTTTTGTTCTTACTTTTGATTTCATACAAGAAGAAAAAAGATCATGTCTATGGTTTGCCTACTACATACAAACTGTTCTTGGAGGTGCAAAATTATCAAAGCAAAATATTGCATCCGATGATATTTGTGCTTTCCCATGAACTCTTGTAGCAATTTCATTGATCATTTAGTAACTTGCATTGGTGCCATATGAATGCATAAAATGACAGATAATCTATAGCCTGTTATTTTATATCCAACCATAAAAAGACAGATATCATGCAGTTTTAGATCACATGTTGGTGTAATGGCCTCAAGTGTCACCTCCTGAATGGACATAAGCATCTATTCCCATTTTGTTTCTACTCCTTTGATGTTATCAGTTGTTCGTGCATGTAGGCTGTATGTTACTAAATGAGTTTCTAGGGAACTATGCAAGTATAAAGTGTATCACTGCAGGATATATCAAGATGCCTGCTCTGGACTCAGAGACACCATCAAACATGGCCACCAATTCGAACAGATGCTTTGGCAAAGCCCGTAGACTTGTTGATGCTGAACAGGCTAAAAGAGTCCTACTGTCAGATTAAAGTGAGTTCACTTGATATATTTTGTTTATGCTTGGTCATAGTCACTAACATCATTTCTTAACTAATCGGCACATTTTTCCCATGTGTGACTTTTTATCTGAACCCAACCAGCTCCTTTTTTATCTCAATCTTGGATATGTTTAGTTTCTAACATGTTGGTAGGACTCGCAGTTACCATATATTCTGTTTTTTGAGTAGAAAGAATAGCTGATGGGTTGTGTAGAGTCAAAAATAGCAATTTGAAGAAATATAGCTGCTGCACCTATATATTGGTACGAAGGACGTCTTGCATGGTACAAGTTGTATCGGCCATTGTTCTTTCCCAATGGAGTTTTCTCCATACAAGTAAACACGTTTGGAAAAATGTGCTCACCTGCTATCCTTGAAAGAAGTACAATCACCTCTAATTGTGGGAGTTATCTCTTCTTCTTTCTCTCATCTTTACTTTTATACTTCAAAAGGTAGAAGAAGTTGTGCTTAATTTCTTCTACAACTTCTAAAGTGAATGTTTGAGGTTGTCCCACATCAGTAATATAATGCCTCCCAAACAAATATATGAGCTTTGCGGATCTCTCTCATCCTTGTCAATTGGTTTTGAGTTGATGTTCTGGCGAAGAAAGCTTATCATGTCCGACTTCTTGACGCTACTCAATGAAGCTCCTATTAGAAAGAACTTGTCCTCATCCTCGGAATTTAAAAGGACCTTGACTAGAGCCTCCGTAGATCGATCGGCCGGTTCAATGATTGGATCGTCCATATCGGGCCGACCGAATTGTGATTGCTATTTAGCCAACACCGCCTCGGGGTCACGCTCTTGAGCTTGGGCGTTAACCCCGGTTTTCACTGCGGCATAGAAACAGCTATTTGATGATGCCTGATTACCACGAATTTCCATGACACCCCTCGGTGTGGGAAACTTTATCTTCTGGTGATAGGATGAGTGCACCACCTTTATTGCGTGCAACCATGTTTGTCCATGATGGCATTGTACGGAGAATTGGAGTCTATCACCACGAACTCTACCGGGACAGTAACGACTCCAACAGTAACCATGAAAGTGATCTTCCCGAAGGGCGGGGCACATGATCCGTTGAAACCCACAAGGGGGGTCCTTACTGGTTTCAAGTCTTGCTGGGTGAACCCCATTTTGCGAAAAGGTTGTCGTACATCACCTCGGACGAGCTACCTGAGTCCACAAGGATCCTCTTCACATCAAATTTGTCAATTCAAAAGGGTGATTACTAGAGCATCTTCACGCGGAAGGGCCAGACCACCCAGATTGGTGTCAGAAAAGTGGATGGTCTCGGCATCAAGCCGAGGTCTCTTAGATGACTGCCCCCTGTATTTGCTTTCCTCCACCTTCACGGCTTGCGAGACCCTCTGGAGGTCGGCACAGAGTGAATTATAAGTTGGTCTCTCCACCGTGCAAGCATGTATTACTTCGATCACGGGCGCCGTTTCCATGGACGCACTAGCCCCTCTTTCGCTAAGTCACTTGGGGCCTTGCTATTAATGAACTCCCCAAGGTGTCCTTCTCGGACCAACTGCTCGAGGAAAGACTTATACACTCTGCAGTCCTCGGTCAAATGTCCAACGTCATGATGGTAAGAACACCTGGACGTAGAATCCCGGGAGGGTGAATCCCCTTGCATCTTTGGGGGCTATTTAAAGAAAGGCTCCTTCTTAATCTTGTGAAACATCTTATAAATGGGCTCCTTAAAGACCATGCTCACCCCTTGAAAAGACACGCGGCTATGAACTGGAGCTGGAGCTAGTGCCCCCCTTCTTGCGGGCGGCTTCCAATCCCTTTTTTTCGACACTGGGGCCCTAGGTCCGGGCACTGCCGATTCCTCCTCGCCCCTTGCATACTTATTTATTCGAGCCATTAGGTCTTTCATGTTCGCTGGAGCTTGCTTAGTAAGAGATCGGTACAGGTCAGTATCTCGGGACAATCCCAACCGAAACGTCGCTGCTGCCATGGCCTCTGAGCAAGCCACCTCCTCCCAGTATCTGATGGCATATTGCCGAAGGATCTCTCTGCCTCTCCGTTTGAGTGCTAATAGAGCGTCGATGCCTTTCGGCCTCTTGCTGCTTGTGATAAATCAAGCCACAAAGAACTCGGTCATTTGCTTCCAAGATCTGATACTCTCAGGGGCCAAACTCTCATACCACTTCATAGCAGTGTCTCCTAAGTTCATTGGGAAAACTCGACACAGTAGCCTTTGGTCGGTGTCATAAATGGACATCAACTGCTTGTACTGTCGCAAGTGGATGGGATGAACAATCTCATCATTTTATGTAAGTTGATAAGCCTTCAATCTACATGACACAAATTCCATCACTAAATCTATATTATGACTATGCTTCAACTTTATTAACTGTAGATAGCATTAGAAAATGAATTTAAGCTAACAAGAAATGGCCTACAACCCCTCAGCAGGATGTTGGATCTGTAGTCAAGGATAAATGTATACATCATTCTGATTATTGCATATATCCTAGGATATCAAGTCACTGTTATGCCTAGAAAGTTGTTTGAGGAAGCGAATTACATCCTAATCATTCAATGGAGGCTACAAGCTCTCTTTACACCCTCCATGAGGGGGACCCGGGATCACATGTGGAGTTGACAAACAAACAGACAAATATGCATATTGAGAAATGCAAATGGGTCAGAGACTTGGTTCACTGTTATATCTGGATAGAGTGATCTGTACTGGTGGAATAATTACAATGAAACTATAGTCCGTTGATAAAGGAAAGACAGTATACCAAAGAGACTTTCAAGCATATAAACCAACCTGGGTGATCCTAATCATTCGATATGGGGACACAAGCTCTCTTTACAAAAGAGAATAACAAATTAAGATTGGCTCTTCAACAAAAAGGCTTTGCGATTTTTCCAAAAGCCTAACAAATTAATGAAACTGGACTGTGCTGGATACATTTTTAACCATGACACGAAATATCAATTGTTGTTTATTGGCGCCTAATCAAATGCTTCTGGTAAGAAATGCTGCTTATGCCTTGGCTATTAAGGGAAGTCTTTTGACCAAAGAAAAAGTTATCTTCAACGTTCTACACTGGCTGCTAATATTGTTTTTCGATGTCCAGGAAGAAGAAGTTGAAGCTGTTGCAGTAGTTCATTCCTACGAGGATGGCATGCTAACTGGATCTCATAAGACAAGGATGACAGCTCTAAATGTATGTGCTTTAATACAATAAGGCTGTGTTCGTGGGATATTAGTCTTGACGGTGTGTGAATATCTTAGATGAATAATCCACTTCTAATGAATTGGAAATCACTTCTAGTCATGTGAGATGTATATTGACATCCTGGATATTTATATAGGGCTGTAAGCAGAAAATTTTGAATTGGAAGAATTTCTACATATTCTCCGCTGATAGCAGATATTAGCATTTTTTTATGCTCAAATCTGAATAAATGCTTCTTGTTATCTTCTTCAGGTTATGTCTACATGTAATGGATTTCAAATTATCTGTCTTTTTCTCTCTTGTGGTTTGCAATATATGTAGTTTGATGGTGGTTGAACCTCATATTTTCACCTTTTAACTGGTGAAAGGTGCTATATGTATGTACACACAGGACTTGCCATAAATGTTTTCCATTGTCATCCTTGATAAGAGACATGAATGTGGAGAATAACACGTTAAGCTGAATAATTCTGTCTCATTATGGCAGTTTAGCAGTTTAGCTTGTGTGCTTTCTGAAATATTTAGCATTTTTGAATAATTAAGTCTACTTGTGAGTAAATGTGAGTGATATATTTTGTTATTTAGACCACCAACAATTGAGAATATGAACCGCTACTTACCGAATTAAATCTTGACCATTTGCACAATACATCAAGACGACTTCGAAATAGGAAAGGGAATAAAGTAACGTTTGGCCTTTAAGTTTTTTTTTTGGTTTGGGAGATTAATTTAACCTATTGATTAGAAATATTGTCAAATGATAAATCTGTAGGCACTTTTAAGTATTGATGTACAAGTTTTTATGAGCTTACATAGGTGGAAATGCAAACCTATCAAAATTAATTGCTAGATTTAAGCTATATTAATGTCGACTAAAGAGATTATATTAAGTAGATACATACCACAAAATTAATTGAAAAAACAGGAATGCAACTTGAGTTCTTGCATCAGGTAGTTCCATTTCTAACATTTCAGTTTGACACACACAGTAAATCTTTGTTGGATCTTGTCACAAAGCAGAAAAATATTTATTATGAAACCTGCCAAAGAATGTTAGCATTCTGGAATTTCACAATTTTTATTCCTCTGGTGCCATATCGTATAGAAAGCTGAAATTTGAAATTACTGCTCAAGTTAGTGTTGTAGATACTCTTCATTAAGGATGGGTTCCCTCCAGCCCAAGTTGCACGTGCATATTAAAACAAGATGAATTAGAGGAAGAATATAAGAGAGAGAAGTCCCAGATACAGAGGGAAACAGGATACTATCTGATATCTTTGCTCAGGAGAACAGTAAGGACGGGGTTTATGCGCCTTTGTCAAGGGTTCTTGTGAGGGAAACTCCATTTCCAACTCAGTAGCAGAAGCAATTAGCTCTTAGTAGACAAGTTGGAAGTATTTGTATTATATTTGGAAAGAAGTCGAAGACAATGATGTGAAATCAGTTGGCAAGAGTGGATTTCCGATTAGTAAGGATGAGGGCTCATATGCCTTTGTCAAGGGTCCTTGTGCGGGAACTCCTTCTCCAACTTAGTAGCAGAAGCAATTCTCTTTCATAGAAAAGTAGAAAGTAAGGTATGAGCCTTTCCAGATGACCGATAGATGTTGGACAGATTCCTGTTCTGAGGAGGAGATAACAAGGATTCTCTTACAAAAATACTTTCCATATTAGGGAAACTCCATCTCCAACTTAGTAGTAGAAGCAATTTTGTTTTGTAGAGAAGTAGAAAGAAGCTGAATTATACATTGGAAAGAAGTTGAAGACAATGATGTGAAATCAGTTAACAAGAATGGCATTCTGGATAGTGAGCATGGGTGCTCATGTTGCCTTTGTCAAGGGTCCTTGACAGAAAATCCATCTCCAACATGCATCAGAAGCAATTTGCCTTTGTAGAAAAGTAGAAAGCAGTTGAATTATACCTTGGGAAGAAGTCAACACGAGGATGTGAAATCAATTAACAAGAATGGTGCTCAGAATACTTCATTCCAAACAAGCATCTGACACCTTCAGATATAATTATGGTCTAGGGAACTCTGTTTCTTGCCCTCCATTATTTTTCATTTTCTGGTTGCACTGCCTCTCTTTTAAATGTTTTTCTGCACAAGAGTGAAAGAATGATCTATCATTTGCTAGGATTAGATTTCTGTCATATCATGACGCCATTATTATTTCTTTTCCTGCTCTGCCACAAATTATAAGATGGTTTATTCTGCAATTGATTCCTGATAGTTTCTTAAAATAGGTTCCCCCTATGGGTCTGTTTTACCCAATGCTTTTGGTTCCAGATGTGTATCCTCCACCTCCCCGTTCTTGGTAAGTAATGTTCTTCGGGTTTTATGGATTTTTGTCCTTAAAGTACTCATGCTCAATAATTTCTTTCCCGAATATAACAATTATGCGTCACTAGGTTTAATGATTACGAGGACATGCTGGAAGATACATGGCATATGGACTTTCCTAGAAGAACTGACATATCAGATGGCTTTTTTCCTGGCGTTGGCGGTGGATTACCGATTTGGGAGAGCTACCCAGTTTTTCAAACAAAACCAAAGAAAGAAGATAACATTGGCCTGGCAGAAGCTATCACGAAAAGCATTCTTTCAACTGGTAGATTTTTATCCAACTGGATCTAATGTGGTTAAACTTAATAGTGCCCTGGTCAAACTCTCTGGTGTTCCATTGACAGGGCGTATAGACCTACAGAGAAAATTGTTTTGTAGCATTCAACTGGTGAGTGTTTGCAGCTCTGGTATACATTGTTTAGAATTCTACTTGTAAATATACTATATACAGCATGAAATAAATGCTATATTCTGTGCTTTAGATTGGTGGAGTGGCTTTTACTGGTGGTCTTATACCTGCAGTGGAGGAGAGGTTTGTTTAACTCTTTCTTGTCAACATTTTTCCAAAACAAGCTCTTTATTCTTCACATTAAAGGAAGTAATTAGGCATAACGTGCTATGCAATTCAATAAATGGGTTGAAGGGCATACTAAATTTTGGCATGGACAAATGGAAACATGCTTGAATTGATATTCATCCTCTCCAACATGTGTTGGGATTCGATCTTCATTTCTTGGGATCTGATGCCGAAGAAGATTCATAGAGCATTACTCATCCTCTTGTTCTCCATAAAATTTATCTTCAGTGTGCACACCAGCTCTTATTTTCAAGTTGATGCACTATTACATCGTGCTTGTACCAGTGCATGACAGTGCTGTTGTTGGATGCTTTGCATTTTGAAGATAGTTCTATTTATCTAAGGCTGTTTGTGAAACTCCATGGAGATCTGAATACTGCACTGTGATTTTACACATCTCCATGATCACTAAGGTGAAATATATATGATCTATAAAAAGCAAGTGCTGAAAATAGTTATATTTACATGAATGCTAAAAGGAACGCTAAAAAGAATGCAGTTAGCTCAGCCAATCTTACAAAGATCACAATGAGTCTCCACCTATGAACTTCCAATAGTAGACTAAAATGCACTTATAAATTGCACGCCTGATAAACAGCTTCTTCATTTCAGAGTTTTGCATGCGATTCCTTCAAATGAAGCAATTGATACAGTTGAGGTTAGTTTTCACTTCTTATTCTCTTTGTGGTAAATAATGTCATTGCATTTTTTCAAAAAAAAATTGTCAACAAATTATAATCAGCTTCAGTACGGAGGCTTACAATTGATCAGGGGCAAATGTTGCTTTATTAGTCATACTGGACTTCTCAACATCATGCTTTGTGTGTACTTGCTGTATTGAAAACATGACATCATATTTTTATTGAATTAAATTGTGGATATAAGTTCGCTAGACAAGAAAAGTTTGTACAGTCCCTGCTTTGTGTTCCATAGTAAGACGGTTCACTGCCATGTCATGAGGAAAATTACATATATTGTTGCATTTTACGCATGTCACACCTAACATCGGGTAAGGTCATTCATGCTTGTCCTATTTTTTGTTTTCGTGATGTAGAATGCAATATGTATGACACCCATGCTTTCCCTGGAACATGTGAACTATTAAATTTTGTTTCCATTTTCTTATATGCGAATCAAATTGAAACCCTGTAGCAGAAAGCGAACAGTTAAATTTTAGCTTCCGAGGCACATATTTTAAAAAAAATTATGGAATTATATGCATTTTATTTGCAATTATTTTACGATTTCCTCTCTTCTCTCTTTTTTGATTCCCATAATTTGCCTTATTTTTCTCTAACTTGTCAAAACAAACCAGTTATACATTAACTTAAAAAATCCAGAAACATTTCTGAATTTTTCATCATGTTATGCAAACAAACCTATGAAGAGACAATTTTGTGATGCTTTTGTTTATAATCCCACTATTAATTCATCCTTATAAAGCGAGCACAAGTGCTCATCCACCCAAATGATATGGTGCTGGTCCGACTCCTGGTATCTGCCTTTCCAAAATGGAGATAAAGTTGCCAACCATTTACTCTCCTAGACACCACTATGGGCAGCAGCCTTGTGCACCGGGTATAACTTTTGTTGTTGTGATTCAATTCTTACATTTGTGTATCTACATTCATTCCGCGCCAGATCAATTAGTCCTAGCAGTCTGCAGAAAAAACGTTCTGGATCTGATGTGATTAGCTCCATTGGATGAACATATCGTGGTTTTGCTGCCTATTGTGATTCCATTTGTTGCTTATATTTGCTTTTGCATGTGATTGTTTTGGCCCTCCATTGACTTGTGGCTGTCATATGTTGATAATATCTGACCTATATACATTGCATAGGTTTTGCAATCAAGGACACATCCAACCTTTGTGTCATGGAAAGGTGGAGCGGTAAGTTGAGCACCTCCTACCATCATATCAAGTTTTTTATGGCTCCCATTTGCCTACAATTAGTTCGTTCATTAGTGATGTTCAATGGAATGCCTGCATTCAGAGGTTTCACAATGTGCTTAGGCTTGCTTCTTCTTGAAAAGATGAACCATTTTTTTTTGGATGAGATGCAATTCAAAAAGCCTACTTAGTTTCAGAAGCCCTTGTGAACAAAGGATATATGAGATGCACATTAACCTCTCGAATCTATGTTCACTCCTATATATGTGCTCTTCAGTATGTTATGCTCTGGGAATTTTTCAGTCATGCTGAATGAATTGCCGTAGTTGTGAATCAAAGGGAGCATCTTTTTCTTCTGATCCTCCATTGGTGTTGCTTATTGTATTTTCAAATTGTTTATCTCTGTGGGAATCCTTTCAATATATGCTACTAGCTTGTCCAATGTGATCCTCTTCAGACAAACTTGTAAAATACTAAATACTAATGCACCTAGACTTACTGCACTATCAGCGTCATTGTATGACCACTTCTTTTCTCCTTCCCCGGAGTTCTAGCGAGTTCTAATCTGTTGATCACGGGGAACTGCTACGTGAGCCTACGCCAGTTCGTAGTTGGACACCAATGTTACTATCTTGAACATGTAGTAGGTTTGGATATGGTAAATTTTGCTACTTTGATGTGTCTGCGGACCTTAAATATGATTGGGCAGTAATTCTATCATTAACTGCTTGAAAACTTGACATTCAACTAGTTACTCCAATTAGTAATATTTGGGTGCCGTTAGTTTGATTTGTTTTTATCAGTTATTTGATTGCCTCACTATGAGCAACATGCCAGCTTCATTACTGACTCATGCATCTTAGGGATGTGATCATACACTACGGTAAAATATCATATCTCTGTTTCACTTGCCTTGAATCATTTGGTGCAGATACTTGGCATTCTTGATTTTGGTCGGGATGCCTGGATACATCGGGAGGACTGGATCCGTAGTGGCATTCACATCGGAAGTGGCAGGAAATACAAGGACTCTTATTATCTTCAGTCACAAGCAATGTGTTACATAAATTCCTAAAAGGTGACAACGTTGTTCAAAATAGTTGTCGTGCATTTTTTAGTTGCTGGCACTGTACCAGAATGTTCAGAATCAGCTTCATAGCGGCGTCGTTAATTCACTCCTAATACTTATTCCTGAAAGAAGCGTTTATCAATTGGTCTTGGAAGTAGGTAGATTGGTTGGTTTACGTGGTTGAAGCACAAATAGCTTGCTTCCATATATACTATTGCACGACAACATTCATTCTTAAGATTTGAGTTCATTGTTGACTAATTTTTCTTCTCTTTTTTTTTTTTTTTAAACACCATTTTCCAGGTTAAGTGACTGGCAGCAGATTGGAGGCCAGGAGAGCAAGTCTTCTTCAATGGATAAGATTGAAAGGACTTGACTGCATTTGCTTCTAGGCTTACGGAAAAAAGGAAATCCAAGGGCTCTTTACTAATATCATAGGGGACACTTCCTTGATGAAAGCCGTGCTCCCATCAAGCTTTCAAGTAGATAAAGAAGTTCAGGCTAGTGACATCAACTATCGGCTATTAGCCTTTCTGAAAGCTTCTCCTTGTCTAACTCGTTGGCCCGGGTTAAGTTTGGTAAATTCAAAATATTTGAAGAAATAGACGGGTTGGTTTGATGGGTCTCATTAGGACTGGCCCGACGGACAAGCTGGCCCAGTATTGCTTGTAATTCAGAACTCCACATTGGATAAGAAACAAATTAATCGTGTCCTAATATATCATTTATAGGTTCTAAGATCCTTTTTCAAACTTGTTCCTATTCCAAGTCATGAGATAGATAAATAAACACATTTCATTGCACTAATCGGGGGCGTTCGTAGTGACTTGGCCCCGGGGCCGAAGACCTGAGTTATTAGTAGAGATTTCAATATTTTGGAATCTCCCAACAATTGGTATCGGAATTATTCCAAAACAAATAAATTTTAACTAGTGATATTAGAAGTATTCTAAACATATTAATTTTAACAAAGTGATATCAGTGTTAATTAATCGCTGTGCTAAATTCAACACATATCCCTATCGCAACTTGCTGTAACTGCAAGTGTATTCCATCGTACCTGTCAAATGATTGCAATTAAATTTCATTTATGTCCTGTCAATTTCAATCTGTATTGAGTATTAATTTATTAAAATTCGTGACACATCTCCTATTTGCGCTCTCTTGGGGAGGTACACACATAAATCTTAGGAGAGTGATGTTATTGAGACCTAATTTATTAATCTAATTTACTATGATATTTAGATTGACTGTGGACTCTATCAAATATTAGAACTTGGTGTTGATCCAATAGTTCCATTGAAGCTACATCATTATGTCAAGAAATTAGATCAAATTTTTAGGATGTATACATTATTGGGTGCAACTCCTCTGTTGTTGCCTTTGATTGGACCGATTAGTCGAGGTGCGCGTAAATTGACACGGACATTCCTGACCATTGAACAAAAGAAAAGAAAACAACATTTTATGTTGTTAGTCATTACGATGTCGTTTTATTAAGTTTGTACTGGAAAAAAATGAACCCCACGAAAATCTGGGAATTTTGCACAGTACAACAATTCTATCCTTTTGCCACCCCCCACCCACCATCTTATCATCAAGTTCTCTACCACATTCACCACCACTGTTATCCCATCTTAACATATAGCCACCACCACCCTCACACCACAAGCACCATGATCGGTAGTGTTGGGGTGGAGCTTTGGCTGAGGAAGTTGGCGACGGCGAACCCAACCCACCAACCACCAATGCCAAAACCACACTATCCAGCTTCAATAGGAATGCTCTCAAAGCTACTACTGTTGTAGGGCTACAGAGCCCAGCTAGAAATCAAACATGGCAATTGGAATATAGGTACCGTATCGCCGGCATTGGAGTCCATTAGTCTTGATGTTCACACAGACTTGTGGGGGAGAGTGTCGTGCGAATGACATGCAGATAAGTTTCTTAATTGGGGACGTAATTCAATATAGTCATTAAATTAGCTGTAAGTTCCAATGTTAGGTGGAGCTTACTTCCAATCCAATGATTACATTGCAATGTGTTCCTAAGTGAATGACCTAAGCGGCTCAAATACTATTACTACCATGCAGAAACAACTGAAGCTTGCTGAACATCCATACCTGTTCTCAGCATTGCTCTTGACTTTCAACCAAATCAGCCTTCACACAAAACAAAGGGTGATGCAAGGTTTTTTGACTACTTAAAAAAGCATTACATTTGTTCTACTAGTAATATTAAGTAGCTGACCTCCACTAATCAAGAGAGAGTTAGATTCCCTTCTTGACCTCCAGAGTTGGATTAATTCATACTGCAGGGGGAGGAGTAGAAGGGGATCAAATGACACATCATGTCATGTTTCCCTGTATTATTTGGAGTATATTTGGAAGGACAGAAATAAAGATTCCATCTCTAAAATTATTGTTAACCCCCAACAGGTAAGTAGAGAAGCTTGGACTCTTGCACTGGATACAGTGAATGCTTTCCAATGCATTTACTCTTGTACTTCAAATTCTACTTTTACTGATTTCTTGGAATTTCTCACCTGCAGGTTGGAAGAAGCTCAACAAGGATGTATGTTCCAAAGGAAACACTGGACCAGTTGGAGTAGGAGGTATTATCAGAGATGAGCAAGGACTCTTGATGCTTGTATTTTATGGAAGACTGGAGGATACTATGGGCACTCAAGCTGAATTTTGGGCTATCCTCAAATGACTCGAACTCCTTCTAAGGAAAGGGATTAGTCAAGTGGGGGTTGAGACTGATTCCCTTGAGGTTTCTAATCTTCTTACCTCTGATCAGTATGAGACTCGTTCGGATAGAGCTCTTATAGCAAAATGTAAGCATTTGATGGAGGCGTCTTGCATACTCTCAGTGTGCAGACCTTGGAGTCTAACAACATGAAGCTTTCATTCAGCTTGAAGATCCCCCACTAGAGCTGGGGAGTCTACTGAATGCAGATTTAGCGAGTACTTCGTATCCTAGGAAATTGGGGCGCGTAGGTTGGTAATCCCTAGCAAATAAGTTTCTCATGTACATGACAACAACGACAGTTGGCACCTTCCAGAAGGCCGTGTATAACTCGCAACAACCTAACATTCTGGTAGATGAGTCGCAACCGTCTCAATTCAAGAAAATGGTAAGGATCATGCATGACAATCATGCAAGGCATCTGAAGACTATAAATAGAGATCAAATCCCTCGCATTGTAATCAAAAAATCATATATGCATTATTATTCTGTGTAACCTTCTCCCTTGATTGATTAAGAACTCTCTCAAGCGCAAGGGACTCCATTAGAGTGGATTAACCGAACTCCCGAATTTGGTGAAACACTATAAATCTATTATTCTTCTATTTCACATCGTCCAACCCCTAGGAGTCTAGAAGCGCCGACCGGAGCTTCTAATGACCTACACACCTCAACATAACACGACTCAATTGTGCTGTGCACAGGTCCACCATCAATAACGATACAAGAAATGTAGCAAATCATAGACGACAGTCATTGAAATGTAATGGGATATTATTAAGAGGAACCCCATCTCTTCCGCTATCGCAGAGTTATACATACCTATTATTATTATTATTAGGCCACAACACATCGTGCCCTAATTTTTCAAAAACAAAAAAATAAAACACTTGCAGGTATTTCAAAGCCGAGAAGGAAGTACCTCCTTATTAACCAATCCCAGAACGCCACATGGCTCAGGATGCAACGCCTTCCTCAGCTCCCTATACACCGCGCCATCCCACTTCCTCTTGGCCAACTGTTCCCCTAGGCGCACCGCAGCCTCCACCGCCTCTTCTCCGTTATCGTGCGCCGAGTCCACCATACCCATCTCCACCGCTTCCTCCGCCTTAATCTTCGCGGCCCTCAACACTAAGCCGCGCCGAGCTGAAGTTGAGCCGATCTTGGACCGAATCAGAGCCGTGAAGTAATCGGGCAAAGTCATGCCTATATCCAGCTCGCTCATGTACATAACACCTCTATCGCGCCTCATGAGGACGTAGTCGTGGCTCATGGCTAGGAGGAACCCAGCCGCCGCCGCGTGGCCCGTCACGGCGGCGATAGTGGGCATTGGGAGAGAGATGAGATCGGCAACAACCGGCTTGAACAGTTCCACCATGTGTTCAAGCCGAGCCATAGAATCCGAGCCGGCTTTTTGTGCCCACTTGAGGTCAAAACCGTTGGAGAAAAACTTGCCTTGAGCCGTGGTGATTAAAACTGAGCCAGGAACGGACTGTGACTCAGCTTCAGCCAGAGCCGAGCGGATCGAGGAAATAAGCGTTGGGTTTAACCGGTGTTCATCGTCGCCGGTCAGGGTTAGATAAAATATGTTGCCTCGTTTCTCTAACGTGCACATGGCGATGGCGATGGCGATGGCGGTGACGGTGACAGCAGGCGGTGGTGCAAAAGGTGGTGGTGTGTGTGGGCTTGAGTTTTGTGGGTGTAGTTTTCAGAGGTGGAACCGTAGAATACGATCTGTGAGAGAGAGAGGGTTGGTTAAAGTGGGGCTATAGAAAGATGCCAACTTGCAGGCAGTTTGATAATTATCGTCTAGAAGACGCATTAAAACAAACGTCGGTAAGGTTTGATATGTGTATCGTGTGCCGAGGCAATTTATAATTATAATATAAAATATGTTTGATTTCAGTAAATTTATGAGAGAATTACACTCACATCTTATGAAGTTTGTCACTTAATCACTCAGACCTCTTGATATTTGAAGTATTATACTCAGACCCTCTGAAATTTGTACATGCGTAACACTTATACCCCTGCTGTAAATATATCTATTAATAAATTACATTCAGACCTCCTAAAATTTGTAAACATATATTACTTAGACTCCTTAAGTTTAAAATGTTATACTTAGACCAAAAATACTTTAATCAAAGATAGAATATCAAATATTTTAAATTTTACAATTAAAATTCATATTCTATTGTATCATTTAATGAAATAAAATAAAATAAAATTTCAATTTTTCTTAAAAAATCATAATTAATATAAAATTATATTGTCTATTGAAATTTAATTTGGTCGTTTAAACGACCAAATTAAAATACCAAACTATCTCAATTGAAGCTAAAAGAAATTGTGTTCATTACAATTTGATCCCTTGTTTAATTTTTTAATTTTATTCTAATAAATATTATAGTTGTATACTAACTATGTTTTTTTTAAAAAAATTAGATTTTTATTTTTGATTTTATTTAAATAAATGACATAATATAACATGAATTTTGGTTGTAAAATTCATGTTCTATTAAGAATGACTTAGACCACTTGTTTGATTTTTTAGTTTTATTCCAATAGATAGTATAATGTATACTAATTACAACTTTTTAAGAAAAAGTTGAATTTTTATTTTTGATTTTATTTCAATAAATGATACAATAGAACATGAATTTTAGTTGTAAAATTTAAAATATTTGATATTCTATCTTGGATTGGAGTATTTTTTGTCTAAGTATAACATTTTAAATTTAAGAAGTCTAAGTATTATATGCGTACAAACTTCAATGGAGTCTAGGTGTAATTTATTAACAGATATATTTACAGCATGAGCCTAAGTGTTACGCGCATACAAACCTTAGGGGGTCTGGGTGTAATTCTCCCAAAATTTATTTCACGATCTCAAATAGATTTTTTTAGTATTTATCAATATTTTTCTCAAAATCATTTATATTATACAGTGTCTTCAGAAACATGTTACTTCTAATAAGATGACAAACTAGGTTTATTGATTATTAAAAAAGGAACTCCAAAATAGTTCAAGTAATAATAGAAATAAATAAATTCAAACATTCTGAATTTAAATCTTAACAATTTCTTGAAATTAGGTCATGAGAGATATCCTATTTTTGGCGTGAATGGTCTACATTTGACCGGATTAAGGAGGGGATTAATCGAGATACGTGTAAACTAGCTTAAATACTATTAACCGTCGAAAAAAAAAATATTAAAGAAGGTAGATAAGTTTATGCCCATCAAAAAAAAAAAAAAAATTGGTAACCAATAAATTTTTAAGATTTTTTGTACAATGTTTTAGGTTTATTTATAATTTTTTGGGTTTTTGCAATCCATCTTAGAATTATAAGGACAGAATCAAATAATTTTAAGACTGATCTTAAGAATCCAAAAAGTTATTAGATGATCTTTGAAAAATTATAACTAAAACTCTAAACATTGTAATATGACCCAAATAGGTATAATTTTTTTTATTATGGATGCTAATATTTTAAGATTAATCTTAATTTTCTTTTTGTTGTAAATAAATTTTTAAAACTTGTATTTTAATTTTCAAAATTTGTGAACTTGAATACTCAAGTCGAATCCTAAAGAAGGGTGTTGAATTGTCGTGTTCGGGCTCAATTCACTTCTAAAATTCATTAAAATTACAAAATAAATAGAATGTAATTAAATATTTTAATTCGTTATATAAACGAACCGAATCCAAGCAATTAGTAGTTCGACTATAATAGATTTACAATTTTAAATTATTCTAACTTTATCAATGTACAAAACCTCTTTGAAAAGTTGAAAATTTTCAAATTAATTTTGAAGTAGTTTCCGATCATACCCTTTTCTCCTGCTCTGTTCTTAAATATATGTCTAGAAAATTTAAACTTCCGGAGATTAATTTCATGATTTCATATACATGTTTTTGTTGAGTAATTAATTATTCTAAAATTTTTAGATAGTAATTAGTTTAAATTGATAATAAGATTAAAAATATTTTGCTAAGTAATTGAGTTTGATTTGTTATGGTGATGTTCTACACAGCTGAGTAGGAACCTATTATCTAGAGGTTTGAGAATCATTAGAATGTCCTCTTAGGCTCTTGGTGTTTAGGCAACACAACTAGGGGAACTGTGGACAAAATATTTATAGTGGTTCATCAGTTCGAGAGTTCGACTAATCCACTCTAATGGAGTCTTTTACTCTTAGAGAGGGTTTTCTATTAATCAAGGGAGGAGTTTACACAAGGTAATATTGCAAACAGATTGCTTGTATTACATTATGAGGGATTGACCCTTATTTATAGTCTTCAGATGTCTTGAGTGACTGCCTTGCGTAATCTTTGCCATTTCCTCGTAATCGACACTCTCTTTGCGTAATCAACGTGAATAGTGTTGAGGTAGTTGCGACTCATTTGCCAGAATGTTGGGCCATTGTGAGTTATACGCGGCCTTCAGGAAGGTGTCAATTGTCGTTGTCATCGTACCCACGAGGATCTTGTTGCTAGAGATTTCCGACCTGCGCATCCCTTGCTACTTATCTGATAAGTCAACATCGTCTATCATTCCTCATGTCAAGCCATAATTCTCTCATTGATTCTTGGCCACAAATATATGGAAACCATCCTTGATTTATTCTGCAATTACTGTGTAATATACACCACTCGAGTATATGTATATTTAGTCAATCTCAAGAATTAGCTCCCCTCACTAGTTTCCTTTTCTGTTTCGGTAATTTACTTGTATAAAGCCTTGTACTATTCAGAATCATATATACAAGTTTACATCCAATCACACCATCTTTTATGGTGTCAGAGCCCTAGGCACTTTCTTCATCTCTTTTCATTCTTCGACCATGACTAAACCAAGTGCAGTCACGGTTATGTCCAGCTAGGGATGTCAGTGGACCGAATCGGGGGCGGGGGGGTATAGTCTCCATCCCCGTACCCGCTTAAAAAACCTTCGTCCATCCCCGGTCCACCCCCGTTAGCGGGTATAATTTTTATCCCCATCCCCGTCCACGGGTAAATTTCTAATCCCCGTCCCCGTCCCCGCTTCCCCCGTACCCGCCCAAGCCTATGTCCAAGTCTAAGCCCAAGCCCAAGCCTAAGTTCAAGCCAACATAATCCAAAATTCTAAATAAATCTAATATTTTAAATAATTCAACAACATTATAAAAAATCTAACATGATTTAACACAACATAATGTAGCATAACATATTCCAACATAACCTCTTTCTTGTTATTCACAAGTTACACAACTGTTAATTATGCAACTGATCAAGTGCTATGTTACACAATAATTATGAAAATAGTGTAAACAATATCTATTAGATCAAACAAAATCTCCCAAAGAAGGCATATGTAAACCTGTGACCTAACTCACAGGCAATGGCAATCTGCAATTTCGTACCACAAGGAGGTCAGCTTCAGCAACTTCTTCCAAGGTTGTCTGATAGATAAATCTGGGTAGAGTGCAATTTTAGATTTGTTCTCGAATTTGTTTTAAGAGTTGAAATTATTTTCGCTTTGAGTTGTTGATTTCTTTTTTGCTTTGTTCATGTTTGAGTTTCAGCATATCAAAGCAATTATAATTCCAACCCTGAAAAACCCAAATCAGGGAATAAATACACAGCCCAAAAGCATTCAAAAAAAGTAGAATCAAAAACAAAGAAAACAAAAAACAAACCTATGATATGATTAGTTAGAAAAGAATAAAGTATCATAAGTCATGTACCCACATTGATTTGTACAACGTGGGAAAGAGACAGAGATTAGGGAATGAGCAGAAATGGGTTGAACAAGAAGCTGGGTTTGAAACAAAGTCATTTACCCACTGGATGTTTTGGGTTAGGTATTGCGATAAAGAGGGCTGCTGAGCCTTCGATTGAGCTGCTATGCCACTCTGTGTGTGTGTGTGTGTGTGTGAGAGAGAGAGAGAGAGAGATGACTGACCTATGAGGAGTGAGGACTATGAGCAGTCGACGACAGCGTTGAGGAACAACATGTGACTGTGAGTTGGTGAGTGTGACTGTGTGAGGATGGAGGCGGGTAGAGGACTGACGACAAGAGTAAGATAGGGTTTAATTGGGAGTATTTTGATTTATGTATATATATAACGGGGATAGCAGGGACGGGGCGGGGCGGGGCGGGGACGGGGCGGGGGTAAGGGTAAGTCCATCCCCGCCTTCATCCCCGCACGGGTTTATACGGGTATTCCCGTATACGTCCACCGTCCAATACGTATAGTCCATCCCCGGTCCAAACGGGGCGGGTTTGGACGAATACCCGTTTTTCCCCGGTCCACTGCCATCCCTATGTCCAGCAGTGCAAATCTTTCTCCATCACCTTCCTCTTCTCAGGTTATCTCGATCAACACAGCCACACTTATTCCTCAAAAATTGTGCAATGGAGGAAACTATTCAATGTGGAGCTCGCAAATGACAAACCTTCTTCTTGGGTATGATCTCATGGGATTCGTAGATGGAACTCATCCGTGCCCACCAACCAATGATCCAGAGCACAAAGCTTGGATTCGTCAAGATCGACTACTGCTCCTTGCCATTCAAACGGCTGTCACTGGACAGGCAGGGCCGGTTGTGTCTCGGTGTAAAAATGCTGAGGAGGCCTGGCGCAAACTCAAAACTACTTATGCCAACAAATCCAATACTCGGATGGTTGGTCTCATCGACTCTCTCACCAAGGTTAGTCAATAAGGAAAAAGCATTTCTGAGTTTATGCAATCTGTTAAAACTATTATTGATGACCTTGCTATGATTGACCATGATTTGAGTGATGGAGAAATCGTAGTTCATACGCTCAATGGTCTCACCAATGACTACAAAGAGCTTAAAGCTGCCTTACGTGCAAGAGAGTCACCCATCTCTTTTGAAGAATTGGTCGAAAAACTTCTAGACTATGAAACTAGTCTCAAGCACTCTGACTCGACAAAAGAAGTCTCCACCATCATTGCTCAATACTCATATAAGCAACACAACAAGAAGGGAAGAAATGACAACTCTAATATCTCTCAAAAACAGTCAAACTACAGAGGAAACAACAATGGCTACCACGGGAACAACGGTAATCAATTTCCACAGAATTCTCATGGAAATCGTGGAAACCAAAATTATTCCAACAGCTCATACACTCAAGGAGTCTCGTCCAACCAGTCAAATCAGAATTGGCGGTCTACCTTCAACAGGAATCAACCTCGAATTGTTTGTCAATTATGTGACAAGCCTGGTCATGTTGCCAAAGTATGTCGATCACGTCCCTCACCTTCTGGTTGGCTTCAAGCTAACTTCACAACTCATGAGACTCCGGGTAATCAGTCGGGTTGGATAGTTGACTCCGGGGCCTCTCATCACATCACCTCGGACTTGCAGAACCTCTCTATTCACTCTGAATATGGTGGTAATGAAGATATCATGGTTGGAGATGGTAATAACGTCCCTATTACTCATATAGGATTTACTGCTCTTAAATCTTGTGATTCCACTTTTAAACTGAATAATGTTCTGTGTGCACCTAACATCAAGAAGAACCTTCTCTCTGTTTCTCAGTTTTGTTCTCACAATAACACCTCCATTGAATTTTTCCCTGATTTCTTTCTTGTGAAGGATCTAACCACGGGGACATCCTTGGTGCGAGGCCGGAGTAAAGGAAATGTGTATGAGTGGCCGACTTTAGTGTCCAGACCATCCTTTTCACCACAATACTCGGCACTCATGACAACCAGATCAGGTCCTCCCTCTCCAACCATCAGCTTCTGGCACAGTCACCTCGGTCACTCGTCCTCCAGAATCCTCCATCAAATTATTGCTTCTCATAAACTACCTTTATCTACGTCTACTTCTATTTCCAATTCTTGTAATGCATGTTTATGTAATAAAAGCCACAAACTTCCGTTTGGCATTTCTTTGTTAACTTGTTCTAGACCTCTGGAGATTCTTTTTATGGATGTTTGGGGACCTGCTCCTCTAATTTCTTTTGACAATTTTTGCTATTATGTCATTTTTGTGGATTACTTTACAAAATACACATGGCTTTATCCAATCAAAAATAAATCTGATGTTACTTCAGTGTTTGAATGGTTTAAATCTCTTGTTGAAAATTATTTTTCTACAACCATTCAAACTGTTTATACAGATGGTAGTGGCGAAGCCACTAGTCTTTGTTGAAACTGCTCTTACTTTGCTTCATCATGCTTCTCTTCAGCTCAAATATTGGTCCCTAGCATTTCAAGCTGCTGTTTACCTCATCAACCGAATGCCATCTCCGGTCACGTAACAAATCTCCTTTCTTTCATATCTTTAAGCAATCACCCAATTATTTATCCTTAAAAATATTTGGTTGTCCCTGTTACCCATGGTTAAGATCCTACTCCTCTCACATACTAGAACCACAATCCTATCCTTGTGTATTTGTTGGCTATTCAACTCCACATCATGCCTATCTTTGCCTTGATCCCTCCACAAATAAACTCTTCACATCTAGACATGTGGTTTTTGTGGAAAATACCTTTCCTTTCCATAATAAAACTTCCCACACTGAGTCACCCTTCATCTTGACTTCCTCAAACACTTGGTTATCCAAACTAACTCATGAACCTTCCAAAGTTTCCACCCTTAATCACAGGTACTCAAAATCTCTCCAACCTGCCTGTCTCTCCTCCTCTTCAAGCCGAGAACGTGTTTCCCCCCCTTCGTAGCCATCATTCCAATTCTTATGGTGAGTCATCTTCTCATAAGTCTGATTCTCTAACCCACGATACCTCATCCCCAGGCTTCTCCTCCACGTTTCCATCTCGGGATGCATCCAATCCTTCACAGGTAAGTGTCTCATCTCCTATATCCTCTCCTTCTCCCATCATAGCTGAACCTCACCCTTATAACACCAGGCTATGCAATAACATTACAAAGCCAAAACACATACTTGATCTTCACACCACCATTGTCTCTCCAAACACCGAACCCTCAACCCTCAAACAGGCCCAGAAACATCACGCATGGCGTCAAGCTATGAGTGATGAATACAATGCTTTACTTTCCAATCAAACCTGGTGTCTCATTCCACGAACCCCCGCACAAAACGTTATTGGGTGCAAGTGGGTCTATAGGATTAAAAGGAATCCTAATGGGTCAATAGCTCGTTATAAAGCTCGCTTAGTGGCTAAAGGTTTTCATCAATGACCTAGGGTTGATTTTTATGAAACCTACAACCCTGTTGTCAAGCCTGTAACTGTTCGGTTATTATTTGCTCTTGCTGTGACTAACAATTGGCCTCTTCGCCAACTTGATGTGAATAATGCGTTCTTGCAGGGCTCTCTATCTGATGAAGTATTCATGGACTAGCCCCCTGGCTTCGCCCACTCTGACCTTCTCAATCATGTCTGTCGATTACGCAAGACTATATATGGGCTTCGGCAAGCCCCTCGTGCTTGGTACCACGAACTTCGTAATTTTCTTATCTCCGAAGGCTTCGCCAACTCTCACTCGGATACCTCCTTGTTTATGCTCCACTCTCCCACTGCGGTTCTTTATCTATTGGTTTATGTTGATGACATCATCATAACTGGCTCCTCCGCTGCTCATGTGACTGCTTTCATCACTACTCTTGCCAAACGATTCTCTCTAAAGGACCTTGGTAATCTGTCATACTTTCTTGGGGTTGAAGCTCATTTCAATGCTACTGGTTTGTTTTTATCTCAAAGGAAGTATATAAGGGATCTCTTGCATCGGGTTAACATGGCTGATGCCAAGCCTATTTCTACACCTCTTGCTACTACTGAAGTTCTTCACTTGTTTGATGGCTCTCCACCGGCTGATGCTATCTTGTATCGCCAAACTCTTGGGTCCTTACAATATCTCTCATTGACTCGTCCTGATGTTTCCTTTGCCATTAACAAGTTGTCTCAGTTCATGCACTGTCCCTCCACACTTCATTGGTCCGCAGTTAAAAGATTGCTTCGTTATCTCATTGGGACTATTGATTATGGCATAATGCTTCGCAAGAACTCTCCTCGGACACTTCATGCATTTGCAGATGCTGATTGGGCAGGTGATCCTAATGATCGAACTTCAATCTCTGCCTACATCGTTTTTCTTGGCGCAAATCCAATTTCTTGGAGTTCTAAAAAGCAAAAGATTGTCGCTCGTTCTTCTACCGAGGCAGAATACCGAGCCATTGCTTCTACTACGGCTGAAGTCAATTGGGTCATGAATCTCCTTCAAGAGCTGCGTGTACCTATCTCCCCTGCTCTGGTCATCTACTGTGACAATGTGAGTGCTACATATGTTTGTGCTAACCCAGTTTTTCATTCTCGTATGAAGCATATCGCTATCGACTCCCATTTTGTTCGGGATCAAGTTGCTTGAGGTCGCCTATGTGTTTCTCACATTCATACTTTTGACCAACTTGCTGATTTCCTTACTAAGCCGCTGTCTCGTCTTTCTTCATTTTCTTACTCATCGGACCAAGATTGGTGTCCTACACGGCCAGTCAATCTTGCAGGGGCATGATAAGTCAACATCGTCTATCACTCCTCATGTCAAGCCATAATTCGCTCATTGATTCTTGGCCACAAATATATGGAAACCATCCTTGATTTATTCTGCAATTACTGTGTAATATACACCACTCGAGTATATGTATATTCAGTCAATCTCAAGAATTAACTCCCCTCATTAGTTTCCTTTTCTGTTTCGGTAATTTACTTGTATAAAGTCTTGTACTATTCAGAATCATATATACAAGTTTACATTCAATCACACCATCTTTTAATCATGAGCTGCGCGGTCTGAGCTTAGACGCCCAAACTGAGAGACCCGAGTTCAACCTTAACCAATTTTTTGGTATCATCAATTTTAATTTGAATGCTCATAACTCATAAGCTTAAGTTGAACTGAACCAAACTGAGCTTAGTGAGAATTATGAGCTCTATAGTTAATATTTGAACTCGAGCTTAAATAATCATAACAAAATCCTTTTGCAATATACTCAAACTTAGGTCTAGCAATTTTTGAGATGACTTGTGAAATCGATACGAACTCATCACGGATTTAGCGGGTTTGGATGTAGTCTTAACGAGTTCGGGTGGTTAACGGGTTAACTCGACAGACTCATGAAATAAACGAACCAGTTTCATGTTTAACTCATAAACTCGTTCCAACTTGTTAACAGTGGCACTATAAATTTCAAAAAAAAAATTTAAGGGACTATTTGGTTTGCATCTTAAAAAAACAGCATTCAAAAATAGTTTTTGAGAAGAGTTTTAAGAAAGTGTTTTTGAAAATTTTAGATTGCAAAACCTATTTAGTTATATGTTTTTTAAAATAGTTTTAAAGAACAAAAAAATGTAAAATCTGTTTAGACAATAATTCACAAAATCCCCAATTCTTATCTCTCTCCACAAAATATATACACACACACATAGACGTCAAGGATCAAAATTTCGTTTCGATGCATTGTTTCGATCACCTAAAAAAAACATAAACGTTTCGACCCATTTCGAAAATATAATGAAAGAAAATAAAAAAATATTTTTTGAAAATATTGGTTGAAATATAACAAAAATATCTTAAAATACCTTGAAACGTTCCAAAATAATTGTGCAAATGTATTGAAATATAACAAAACATTTTGAAACATTATGGAACACCTCGAAGTATTAAAATTTCGATTCCATCACTGATTCGTTTCAATCTCCTTAAAAACGAAAATGTTTCGGATGTTTCGACCATTTCGGAACGATATTTTGATCTTTGATAGACGCACACACACAGACGCATACACACACTCACACAGACGCACACATGTCTGTTTATGCATAGATATGTGCTCAGATTTGAAGCTTCATTAGTTGCGAGAGAGAGAGGGGTATAGAAGAAGAAGTTGAAGAAAGAGAGAGAGAGAGCTCAGTGAGGCGGTGGAGAAGAAGAATGAATAGATCTATGCTCAAATTTGAAGCTTTAGTAATTACGAAAGAATGAAAGAGGTGGAGAAGAAGAAGTTGAAGAGAGAGAGAGCTCAGTAAGACAATGGAGAAGAAGAATGAACAAATCAGTGCTTAGATCTGTGTATATGCTCATATCTATGTTCAGATTTGAAGCTTCAGTAGTTGCGAAAGAGAGAGAAAGGTGGAGAAGAAGAAGTTGAAGAGAGAGAGAAGAAGCTCAATGAGGTGGTGGAGATGATGAATGAACAGTCTCTCTTTTTTTGTCTCCAATGAAACTCGAAGGGGAGATCTCATTAATTTGGAGATAGGTTGTTTCCTTTGTTTTCATTTTGTCTTAGAAAACAGTGAGAACATCATTTTATTGTTCTCTAAAATCACACCTTAATTCCTAAAATTTTTAAAAAATTAGAAAACAAAAAACCTAACGAAACAACATGCCTTTTTTTTTCAGAATTTTGAGGACAAAAAACTGTTTTAAAAAACTAAACCAAACAGGCCCAAAGTCTTTCAGCCTCTGTCTCATCTCACATCTTCCATCTCTCAGATTCATTCGAATTTGGTACTAATTTAATGTTTAATTTTTGTCTTTACTTTTTTTGTTTATTCATGATTTATTGTTCTAATAAACAAGTTAAACATGTATAATGTATAACAAGTTGATAATTTTTCGTGTGAACTCGAAATACTCTAATCGATTTTCTTATTTAACGGGTGACACACGGATTATATCGAATAATCCGTCTAACAAATGAATCGTATACGAATGTAATAATTAAATCCGTTTATATAAATAAACAAGATATAAATGAATTTTTTTTTTAACGTAATTCATTCCACTCGACACGATTGTGGTAGCTACTCAAGCTCAATGACTTTGACTCATTTTGATGCCCTTACAACCTTCTGATAAAAAAAAGAGGCAGCATCAATTAGATACTGGAGGGAGATAACACGAAAAGGACGGTTTTCCCAAAGCTAGGCCAAAATCTTCTCATTGTGGACCCCACCGCATGGCCCAAAATTCTCTGAGTGGGCTTTGTCGGCCCGAAAAGTCCATCTACAAGACTACAATACATCAATAGTTTTTAGGGTTTTTTAGGTGTGGGTACAATTTTTATAAAATTTTTTGTGTTTAAGTACAAAATTCAAATGAATTAAAATCCTTTTTACCTAAACACCCTTCCTTAATTTATGCATTCTTAATTGACAGTTATATATCTAATTAAATATGTAAAGATTTCATTAGATTCTTTCACTATCTCTCCCATATTTTCTCTCCATCTCTCTCTCTCTTTCCCCTTTACTTTCCCTATCTCTCCCCTATTTTCTCTCTATATCTATCATTGATAATTTATTTTATTTTCAAATATGTAAAGATTTGATTTATTTTTCATCTTTCTCCCCTATTTTATCTCTCTCCCCTTATTTTCTGTAACCATTTCGCTCTCTCCCTATTTTCTCTCTTTATTTATATCAATATTACAACAACATAATTACACTAATCAGTTACAATTGTCTTATAATATACAAAACAGTTATTCATGCATTCTAATAAACCAAACAGTTACACCAAACAATTACACAAATTTATAATATCAACCAAATTTGTCATTCAGTTGTTTACATAAACTTAATAGTTGCACTATTTAGTATCGCGACATCGTTACACCAATCATATATCAAATTTAGTATAATGATAAAGTCTTTTGTGTAATGATAAACTCAATTTGGTGTATATAATTGATGTAACCATGTCGTGATACTAAATGATGTAACTATTTGATTTATGTAAATAACAAAATGAGTTGGTGTTGTAATTTCGTATAATTGTTTAATATAACTGTTTAGTTTATTAGAACACATGAGTAACTATTTAGTGTATTATAGGGTAATTGTAACTAATTGGTGTAACTGATTAGTATAATTGTGTTGTGTAACATTGATATAAGGAGAGAGAAAAATGGAGAGAATAAGGAAATAAGGAGAGAAGGAGTGAGAGAGAGAGAAAAAAAATAAGGGGAGAGAGAGATGACAAAATTAAATCAAATCTTTACATATTTAAAATTTTTTTATCAATATGAGAGAGAGAGAGAGAGAGAGAGAGAGAGAGAGAAAATAGGAAAGAGATAGTGAAAGAGTAATGAAGAGAGAGGAGAGAGAGTAATGTAGTAATAAATACCCTTTTAGTCTTTTTTCAAAAAAATGCACTTAGGGCAAAATAAGTTTTTTTAATGTAGTTTAGCTCAAATAAGTCTAAATTTTTGTACCGGCTTCTAAATTACCCTTTTTATTTTTTAGGTTTTTTAGGTGTGGGTACAATTTTTTAGACTTATTTAGGCAAAAATGTATGGATAAGTTGTTTATTCCATTAAGTACAATTTTTATAAAACTTTTTGTGTTTAGGTACAAAATTCAAATGAATTAAAATCCTTTTTACCTAAACACCCTTCCTTAATTTATGCATTCTTAATTGACAGTTATATATCTAATCAAATATGTAAAGATTTCATTAGATTCTTTCACTATCTCTCCTCTATTTTCTCTCCATCTCTCTCTCTCTTTCCCCTTTACTTTCCCTATCTCTCCCCTATTTTCTCTCTATATATATCATTGATAATTTATTTTATTTTCAAATATTTAAATATTTCATTTATTTTTCATCTCTCTCCCCTATTTTCTCTCTCTCCCCTTATTTTCTGTAACCATTTCGCTCTCTCCCTATTTTCTCTCTTTATTTATATCAACATTACAACAACATAATTACACTAATCAGTTACAATTGTCTTATAATACACCAAACAGTTATTCATGCATTCTAATAAACCAAATAGTTACACCAAACAATTACACAAATTTATAATATCAACCCAATTTGTTATTCAGTTGTTTACATAAACTTAATAGTTGCACTATTTAGTATCGCGACATCGTTACACCAATCATATATATCAAATTTAGTATAATGATAAAGTCTTTTGTGTAATGATAAACCCAATTTGGTGTATATAATTGATGTAACCATGTCGTGATACTAAATGATGTAACTCTTTAATTTATGTAAATAAAAAAATGACAAATTGAGTTGGTGTTGTAATTTCGTATAATTTTTTAGTATAACTGTTTAGTTTATTAGAACACATGAGTAACTATTTAGTGTATTATAGGGTAATTGTAACTAATTGGTGTAACTGATTAGTATAATTGTGTTGTGTAACATTGATATAAGGAGAGAGAAAAATGGAGAGAATAAGGAAATAAGGGGAGAAGGAGTGAGAGAGAGAGAAAAAAAAAATAAGGGGAGAGAGAGATGAAAAAATTAAATCAAATCTTTACATATTTAAAAAAAATTTATCAATATGAGAGAGAGAGAGAGAGAGAGAGAGAGAGAGAGAGAGAGAGAAATAGATAGAGAGAAAATAGGAAAGAGAGAGTGAAAGAGTAATGAAGAGAGATGAGAGAGAGTAATGTAGTAATAAATACCCTTTTAGTCTTTTTTCAAAAAAATGCACTTAGGGCAAAATAAGTTTTTTTAATGTAGTTTAGCTCAAATAAGTCTAAATTTTTGTACCGGCTTCTAAATTACCCTATTTTTTATTACTAAACTTTCGGGTGGTTCGGTAGGCAAAATTGACATCTTACAATTAAGAGATTTCAAATTCAATACTAGGGGCTGTTTGGTAAGGGGGTAGGGGGTTTGACATGATGGGTTTGAGAAAAATAGTCTAAAGGACCCCCAAATTTCATGTTTGGATTGAAAATTCAATTCCGGGTTTTCAAACTCGGCCCATAACTGACTCAAAAATTAAACCCATGATCATGAGTTTCGTCAAACCTAGGGAGAGGGTGGGTTTGAGAAGATGGGTTAAGGGGTTAAGGATATAAAAGACAATTGTACCCTTTAGCATGAGTATGAATTAGATTGATCAAGGGTAAAATAGTAATTTATATGACAAATAATTTTTAATAATTATGATATGTCCGTGGGTCCTACATGTGTATGTGTTTCATACCAAACATGCGTATGAACCGGATTGAATGTTGAATCTCATCTTTGTAAAGAGGAGTTTGAGTTTAGAAGGGTTTGGAGAAATCAATTCAAACCCCTTCCCAAAATTCATCCAAACAAACCATAACAATCAATCTTTTCATCACGTATTAGCATTGTAAGAGGCAAAAATATGATTACCTCTTGACTGAAATGAAGGTTCGATATTTGAGGTATTAAATTCTTCTGAACATGATCTCCCAGCCTTTTTCCTGCAAAACGAACAAACTGCCAAAGATCGAAGTGCTTCGATCGAAGGCTCTCCGATGCTTAAATCAGTAATGGTCTTGAAGGAATTGCTAATAGACAGGGAGAGTTCAGCGTACTTTTCACCCTGGCTCCTTGTGCCTTTTATAGATCAATGTTCCGTTAGGATTTCCATGATTCCCGATTCTAGATGGTACACCTTCTTCCAATCAGGCGGCTCTAGTTGGGAAGTTGCTGATATTTCTCCAGCAATTCTCCTGCCGTTCCTATCATTTTGCCCATTTATTTAACCAGAATGCCCGAGTTATAGGCGTCCCCTTAGCTTTGCATTTATCGTTTCAAACAGCTTGGTTATGATGTGGACCGAGCTCTTCTGTTTATTACCGAGCTCTTTCGATCAGATCGGTCATAGTAAGAACCGAACTCTTTCACCAAATACTGAACACTTTTGACAACAGGGTTTGGTAAGAGCCGAGCTCTTTAACTGTTTGCCGAACACATTGCTCAGTTCGGCTCGGTCCATTGAACTGAGTGGCTAAGGACTTCATCACGTGCCTTGTCTTGTCATCCTCACGTGGGTTCATTTAATGTCTTAACACGTGTGATAATGGGAGCCACCCCCTTCATTTGCCCACAGAAAACGTCTGACAGACGCCTTTCGTCTGTTAGCCGTTTTATGTCCTTAGACTCTTCATTGCTTACATCCTCCCTTTGCTTTTGGCGGCGAATCTTATCATTTAAATGCTAACCTTTGGAGTTCCCTCCCTTTATAAAAGCGATTTCTATTTGTCTTCCCCTCACTTTGCCTTTTCGAACTCTTTGACTTCCTCTCTTTTTCAACCTTCGCTGCTTTTCTGCCATGGCTCCTCTTACTTCCCCTGAAATTCCAGCCTTCAA